>CM044009.1:71990396-72480396 GCA_024085815.1 Flaveria linearis
CCACACACACATGAAAAGAGAGAAAAAGAGAGAAAAAGAGAGATAGAGAGATAGCGTGAAAGAGAATAGATAGGGTGGCGGTGGTTATGGTCATGGAGGTGGTGGTTGCTGTGACGGTTGCAGCGGCGGTTGTGACGGCGTCATCAGTGGTTACGGTGGTAGTGGTGCTTTGGTGGTAGACTAAAAAACATAGAAATGAAGAAGAGATGGAGAAAGAGAGAGAGAGAGAGAGAGAGAGAGAGAAAGAGAGAGAGAGGGAGGGAGAGAGAAAGAAGAGATAAGGGGTGAGGGTGAGGATGAGGGGTATGTGAATCAATAAATAAGGATAATTTTATCATTTTATAAAAGTTAATTGAAAAATCTAACGCCGTTAGTGTTTTGGACTTAAATGGAGATAAAAAGGAAACATTAGGGGGCAAATCGAGACTTTAAAACTACATGAATACATGTGGTTAAAATAGAAAAATGTCAGAGACGTAAATGGTAATTTACTTTAGTTTTTATCTTAACTAATGTATATTATCTTTAAATTTAAATTAAATGTCTTTATTTTATAAGATTTCCCTAGCTCATTTCAATTATTTACATTTTTAAATAATGTCATCCTTTTGTTAATTGTAAATTAATAATAACATTACTATCAAAACACTAAATACAAATTTCCTTTTTATGTATACTGCCTAAAAGTTAAAAAACACTTCTTGAGAATAAAAAATTAGTTATATAGTTGTATCTGTTTGATAATTATATTTATTAAAAATTTTTGTTTAGAAAAGTTAGTTAGAATATGCAATATATCGTTTTTCAAATAATAAGAGATAAAGATAATCTCTAATGAATTATTATCAAGTATAATGGGTTTGACTTAATTTTTCACCTACCCAACCAGAACTGGAATGCAAATTACGAAAAAAGATGATAAACATCCGATACCAAAAAATTCCAACACCAAAAAATTCCGACACCCATAGAAAAATTTCTAGATCCGTTGCTGCATGTTTGTACATAGTTATTTAATTAACAGTTCTAAAAAACCAAATGATGTCATAGAACTTTATTAGTCGGATCGTCAATCTAGTATTGAGAACGATGATAACTAGCATTTTTGCTCGCACTAGGCACTGTGAATTTGATTGTTTTTTCTTGAGCTACGTGACGAAAATTTTATCGTTATTCCCTGAGCTATGCGGAGTGAGTTTCGTCGTTCCTTCTCAGCTCGTCAAAAACCATAAAAATAGATACGAAAACGTTTCATATAATATCAATGCCTAAACGATATTTAAAGCTCCTAATTGAATCGGATTGTCACAATATATGATGCTTGAAAATTAATTTAACTAAAAAAGCTAAAAATAATAGAATTTATAATTGATATAACCAAAAGTTGTTCTGTGTTTTATAGAAAAATATAGGAAACAAAATGGTATTTCATCAAAAGTCAAATGCCAAAAACAAAAAGATAATAATAATAATAAAGAAACTTTGTGACAAAAACTAAAACTAATTAAAAGTTTAAAACTATAACTGTATCACTTTAAGTCACGTTTTAATATATATATATATATATATATGTATATATATGTATATATATATATATGTATATATATATACATATATATAATATATATATATATAAAATAACGTCCATAAAACTTCACATATAGGTCTTCTTGTTATATTATCCTTAGTCCAATTTGTTTAACTCCATTTTATTTAATCCATGCAGGTTATGACTACGTACCTTGGCAAGGATAGTTCTCGTAAAAACTTTACTATCCACATCATTTGCACCTGTGAGCCATACATGTTGTGCTTTGCATATGCGTCTCCCACTAATCTACAATTATATAATCATAAACTATAATCATTGTTTTTACCCTTGGTTAATTGGAGCACAATAAAATACAGATTTTTTTTTTCAAATTAGTGTTATTTTGATGTTTTCTAGTATGAATTTGAAGAAGTTTTGGCTTATCGTGTTCAGTTAACTAACGAAACTCGCTTACGTGGTAGATGTTAATAGTGTCAACTCAACACTCATCCCTACCTCCCCTTTCAAGCATTGCCATGTAAGCAGAGTATCTACTTGTAAGTCCAATTAACAGAACACCCATAAATATAAACTTTCTTAAAATCGAACCAGAAATCAGTAATTAAAAAAACAAGTTTGTATTTGATTTGTATTATGATATGACTTTTGTTATAGTATTGGGTCACGGTGGAACCAAGAAAAGATCAAAAGCGTCTGCTAATCCACTAGGTCTTTTTACTTGTAGTGATAGACAATAGTATCTTATTATGTCCCCAATAAAAAAGCTCTAGTTTTGTGCCATAATCAACAACTTTTAGTATGATTATTGTGCAATAAGAAACTGTCATTATAGCCCTAATAGATCCTGATATCCTGTGTCATTTAGGATTTGAAATAACATGGAAATATATAGCAATCAAAATCAAATGCAAAACTATGCTGCAACAAACTCTATACAAATAACTTTTTTTATAACGACTTCTAATCTACCTCATACTCAGGGCCGGCTCAAGTGAATTAAAAGGTGACCCTAGGGCTTGGGGTTTATTACGAAGCCACAAAGTTCGTCAGTTCAATATTTCAAATCTTTGGTTTTAGTCAATGCTTCATATCTTCAACTTTTCTTTCATCATTGTTGATTGTTAGTGGTGACGTTCACAAATACTAATCATAAACAAAAGAAAGTTATTTGATACTTGATTTTGTGAATTGTTCTTTCATCTTTGCTGACTGCAAATGGTTTTGTTCAAGTCATCAAGCTTTCAACTCATCAAGGCTGCTTAAAAAAACCTCGTCTTATTAACGTAATTCTTTATTTCAAATGGTCCTGAGAGAGTTTATGACTCAATGTTGATATGATTTTACAGTTACAAGAACTGATTCTTTTATTAAGCTTTAGTTGATACTTAATTTTATGACCTTTGTTTTTAATTTATTGATTTTGTTAAAGTGTAAATTGTTTGGGCTTTCTGTGATTTAGTGATTAGGTTAGGCTGCTGATTTGTGAATATATGTTATTGATCTTGTTCTTTAAATTACTGATTTGTGATTTACTTATTACGTTAACATATACTGTTTTGTTAAATTAAAATATTAGGTTCTTTTAATAAGGTACGTGTTTTTAACATTATACTTGGGTGTTTACGTAATTGATATACATAATATTCTTGAATTAGGCTTTAGAAATTTTGTAAAATTTCATTGATGGGGTATTTTGTTCATCCGTGATTTAGGCTTCCATAGACTTTTTGATAATTATTGTTTGAAATACTATAGGAGATTTAGATTCCTCTTTGATTTAAGCTAGTTTGTTCATTTGTGATTTAGGCTATTTTATGCAATCCTTGACTTTGTGATTAGATTCCTCTTTTATTGTGATATTTTGTTTAAATTGTCTATCTCATATTATTGATGGATAAATTTATCAAAAAGCTTTTGAAAGAGGCTCCAGCTTTTTATTTTGTTTGAGGCCTCTAAAAACTTTAAGTCGACCCCGCTCATACATTCACTACTTTATTTTTTTTGAACGTACGATCCTGCTTTGAAGAATAAGTGTTATCTTAATCGGTCTACGTATGTTGATGTATACGTACCCGACACCAGGAGGAAAAGAGAAGGAGACACACATGAGGTAGAACCATTCCGACTCCGTCAAATCCTCAGGCGACAACGCCACCGAAGGCCGTCGTGTCATCGCCTGCTGATTCTCCGCCAGCTGCTGCTCGCCGGAAGCCAACGAATCGTAGAGCTCTCGAAGCTGATCGCTTCTGCTTAACGCCACCTCCTCCGCGCTAACTTCCACGATTGCACCGTCCTCCTCGTTTTTATCGCTCCATTGTAGTATCCATCTCTCCATACTAAAACCCTAACCATTCAATAAACACCAAATTAATAACTACAAAACAGGAACCCAGGTTTCATACGCCAGCTTCAACATAAACTACTGTTTACAACTATATCAGATGTGTACATAATGTATATGAATCTACATCACCAATTCACCACCAGAAAAAATAAAATGACATATGACATTCGTACCGTTTTTCAGTACAAAATCTCCAGAAAATAACGTACGTCCATTGCACAGATTGTACAGCAGACTGCAACATCTCTTCATTCGATCATCCTCGGGACCACCGTCCGCCATTCGACAACTTCAAAACCTAAAAAATATTACTCCGATCGACAATCGATCAAACGCGATCAGAAATCAGGTATTTCTGATCAGATCGTCGTGTTTAAGTCAAAATCGCAACTAAAACTGCGTAAAACACGTACGCGTGTGAAAAGAGGAAACTGATGGTAATCAATTAAGCTTCTGAGCGAAAGTGAATGGAGTTGAATGTGATCATAAGGAGATTGAGAAAATAAATTTAAGGGGACCGATAGTGGTGAAGAAAGGGGGTTGGGTTGCAGTTGACTGGTTGGTATAATAAAATGTTTACTGTTGCAGATGATGGAGACGTGTGAGTTTTTGTTTTTTCTTTTATTTGGTGCTAAGAGGAAAGATCGTATCAATACTATTTATGTGAAAGTTCATTTTCAGTCATCATTGAAACGCAATTGATTAAGGGTCCTAATAAATAGACACCCGCTTTTTTAAATCGACACCCCCCTATACGCCGCGTATGGGTCCATACGCGGCCCATACCCGGCGTATAGGGTACGACCATTAATGCGACATTAATGACTGACAACCGACGTCACATCACTTCACCTATACGGGGGTATAGGTCCATACGCCACGTATAGGTCAGTATCGATTTAAAAAAGAATATAAGCTATACGCCGCGTATGGTGCCATACGCGGCGTATAGATCCTCAGCCTACTATATCTTTCAAATTTTCTATTTTTTACACACACTTCAAAAAAAAAACACTCTCGTATAGCACTATACTCCACGTATTGATCTTCGATTTTTCAACATCCAGGTACGTATTATTGTTCATACATCATTATTATGTTAATCGTTCATTGATTTAAACGTTAAAGTAGTGTTTTATGCCCCAAAATGCGTGATTTAAAAACTGGATTAAAGAACTATACGCCGGTACAGCCCGCGTATAGGGCTATACGCAGCGTATAGTTCTTTGGTTGGGGACGAAGACACATTGGTGTGTACCCTATACGCGGCGTATAGATATATACGCGGCGTGTAGGGTATTGCAATACGCGACTTGGGGGCCATACGTGGGTCCCCTATACGCTGCGTATAGTCCTATACGCGGCGTATAGGGTCGGATTCGACCTATACGTTGCCCTGTGACCCATACGCTGCTACCCTATACGCGGCGTATAGCCCTATACGCGGCGTATAGGGTAAATATATATATACAAATACATATATATGTATATACGCATATACATATACATATACATATACATATACATATACATATACATATACATATACATATACATATACATATACATATACATATACATATACATATACATATACATATACATATACATATATATGTATATACACATATACATATACATATATGTATATGTACATATATACATATAACATGTATACGTATACATATACATATATATAGTATATGTGTATGTGTATATATATATATAGATACGTATACGTTGTTTTTGACCTATTTGTTCACCTGTGCAGATATGTCTTCCGATTCTGAGATCGAGGCTGACGTTGTTGACCATATTGCCGAGCATCCTTGGCTGCAGTTTGATGCCGGTTCCGTTGAGCACGCTAAGTGCTCAAAATTTATTCGGATGAAGATCGGTCATCAAAAGGCCGTAGATTGGGAGGTGATGGCTGAGTTGGGAGAGCGCGATCGTCTTGCTGCTATTATCGGAGACGATACGCCGTGGAGACGTCTTTTGAGATCGCATTCTTACCGTCCCACCGTGAGCTGGTAGTGGAGTTTTTATCCACATTTACATATATTCGTCCAGATGAGATGGTGGAGGACGATGAGCGATCGGAGATATCTTTTACGCTTTGTGGACATGCACATCAGATGTCCATTGAGCAGTTTGCAGTTGTCTCTGGGCTTATTATGAGCCGGAGACTGTTACCCCTCTGTTCACTGAGGGTATTACTGAGATGGAGGAGGGCACATTGAGAGAGTGGTGGCCTGAGATTGCCGGAGGTCCGTTTCAGAGGACTAAGGGCAGGGTCACCGGCATTCGAGATCCTCTCATCCGTTATCTGCATCGGATGATCGCCACGTCCATCACGGGACGTGGCAAGAGTCGGGAGTGGTGTACCATTCCGACTTATTTTACTTATACTGTTTGATTACGGGGACCAGGTGTAACCTGGCGAGGTGTTTGGCGGAGTATTTTGCTTCGTATTATCATCGGCAGGAGCGAGGAGCGGTGTACGGCGGCGCGTACATCACGTTGATTGCCCGATCTTTAGGTTATCTTCCTCGGCATCTTGGTGACGTGTCTCCGCCGATCGAGCCGGTGAGATTAGATCGTCGTACGCTATTCGGCATGCGTATTATACGCCAGTTTCCGGTTGGCATACGATTCTCTCTTCGACCTGGGGAGATCTGGCAGCCGGCACCAGTTCAGCAGCTCGGCCCCGTCGATCCACTGCAGCAGCACGGGCAGCCGCATGATCAGCCACCACCCGACGAGCAGCCACATGATCAGCCGCCTCCTCAGCCACATCAGCCGCCTCCTCAGCCTCAGATCCCACGACATATTTATAGAGAGGTGAGGCTGCCTGCACGTGTGGAGACATTGTTGCAGGATATGTCTAGGAGCTTACGGCAGCAGAGTCGACGGCTCGATCGCGTTGAGGATCTGATGGAGTGGCAGGTTCAGTCAGAGATGGCGCGGCGTTCTGGTACTGATCCTCCGCCGTTGCCACCGCCTCGAGATTACCCTGACTCCCCGTAGTTTTGTATTGTAATTTTTATTTTGTTATGTAATTTAAAAACTTTGTAAATATATTATCAGTTTATGTTTATCTTTTATGTTCATTATCAGTTTATGTTTATCTTTGTAAATATATACAGACATACAGACATACATACATACAGACATACATACATACATACATACATACATACATACAGACATACATACATACATACATACATACATACATACATACATACATACATACATACATACATACATACATACATACATACATACATACATACATACATACATACATACAGACATACATACAGACATACATACATACAGACATACATACATACATACATACATACATACATACATACATACAGACAGACAGACATACATACATACATACATACATACATACATACAGACAGACATACATACATACATACATACATACAGACAGACATACATACATACATACATACACAAATACATACATACATACATACAGACATACATACATACATACATACATACATACATACATACATACATACATACATACATACATACATACATACATACATACAGACATACATACATACATACATACATACAGACATACACACATACATACATAAATAATTTAATTCAAATTATATATATATTAAAACTCAAAAAATTAAAAAAAACATATACATATATAAACTATACGCCGCGTATAGACCTATACGCGGCGTATAGCTCCTCCACTACAGCCCTCTTGCGACCACGTACAGTGCTCTTGCGACCAATTATTTGTACTATACGTGGCGTATGGCCCCATACGCCACGTATAGTACAAAATAATTGGTGCTCATGCGACCACTACAGTCCTCTTGCGACCAATTATTTTGCACTATACGTGGCGTATGGATCCATACGCCACGTATAGTACAAAATAATTGGTGGTGTCAGATGTACTTTTTGTACCATGTACGATTACATGGTACATACGCTGCGTATAGGATCCTATACGTGGAAGACGTGGCAAGCCTATACGTAGCGTATTGGCCCATACGCTGCGTATAGGATCCTATACGTGGCGTATGGACCCATACGCCACGTATAAATTATTTCGATATGACATGACCCAAGATTCGTTTTCACCTATATAACAACGATTTCGATAACACTTTCGATATGCTTTCGATTCCTGTAAATCCCAAACGTATTTCTCTCTCAAAATATCACACTTTTATTCGTTCGGTATGTCGTTTTGGGACGGTAACTATTTGTTTGGTGAATATTCAAATGAATATTCAAATGAATATTCGTTCGTGGTGGATAGTAATCAAGATGATGCGTACGTTCAATCTGCTTACGAGACAGGACTGCCAGATTTAAACCAATCGTATGTTCCCGATGATGAAGTTGAGTTTTGCCGAGAGTCAACTTACGACACGCAACAAAATAATATACTCTCGAGTGATGAAAAACAAACGACAAAAGTATCGTTTGAAACATCTCAAAATTTTTTATCTCTCGATGAGCTAGTCTGTTGGGCTGTTAATAGAGGACGTGATAATGGTTACGTTATTATTACACGAAGATCAAAGAAAAAAGAAGGTCAGGTCGTAAAGGTATGGCTTATCTGTGATCGTGCGGGCGAACACAAAAGTAAAGCGACAGTTAGACGATCTGGTAGCAAAAAAATCGGATGTCCTTTTAATTGGTAGGGATATACGACAACAAACGTCGTTCGTGGAAATTAGAGGTGCGAAGTGACGAACATAACCATGATCCTGCTCAACATATGGAGGGGCATCCTTTTGTAAGAAGGTTTTCTCAAAACGAATACAATTTGGTGGAGCAGCTTACTGATCAGAACATGGAGCCTCGTAGCATCCTATCAGCTATTAAAAAGCAAAATCCTAATAACGCATCAATAACCAGAGACGTATACAACGCTCAATATAAGATAAGAAGTGAAAGAAAAGTCGGTGAAACACCAATGCAAGTCTTAGAAAACCTTTTATCTATTAAAAGGTACGTTTATTACACCCGAGGTTTTTTTTTTCAATAGACTTAATTAAAATGAAGCCTAACTTGTATTTGTATCCTCACTTAACAACATCAATTTTCCTTCCTTTTTCAATTAAAAGGTATGTTTATTACACCCGAGAAGATCCCGATACTAATGTCGTAGAAGATATATTTTTTGTCATCCTAAATCATACGACACTTGGCGTGCATTTCCGCACGTGCTGATGATAGACGCTACATATAAAACAAACATGTACAAGCTTCCGTTTATTCAGATTGTTGGTGTGACCTCCACACACAAGACATTTTGTGTTGCTCATGCGTTTATTAGCAAAGAACGGGAAGATAATTTTGAATGGGTGCTTAATAGATTGAAAGATACGTTAAGCAAGTGTATGGAGCCGCGCGTCATAATAACAGACAGAGATCTCGCTTTAATGAACGCATGTGTTAAAGTGTTTCCGAATGCTTCAAAGTGTTTATGCAGGTGGCATATTGATGAAAATATCGCGAAACACTGTAAAGCAAGTTTTACGAAAGATGACTGGAGAAAGTTTAAATATGCATGGGCACGTTTGTGTGAGTCTCCCACGGCGGAGATTACGAGTATAACTATAACCTTCTTTACGAACGATTAGTTGAAGCGAATCGAGAAAGTAAGTTTTTATTATATTTTAATTATGTTTTATTATATTTTCAATATATAATTTAAGCGTGATTTATTATATTTTCAGAGGTATTGTCATATATAAACAGAAACTGGTTAGAGAGTTACAAAGAAATGTTTGTATCAGCCTGGACTAACTTGAACCGCAATTTTGGCCAACGCACAACAAATAGGGTGGAGAGTCAACATGCAAATTTAAAAAGATATCTTAAATCAACAAATAGCTCACTGGATAGACTTGTGGAGTTTGTAGATCAATTGGTGAACGCACAAGAGGTAATTTAAAAGAAAGCTTTGAGACAAGCAAAATTAAAACCATGAATCATCATAAACTTCCGCTATTTGATTACTTAAGAGGCAAGGTTTCACACATAGCTCTTGATTTATTAGTTGCCGAAAACACTAAATTGCATGTGATGCGCTCTGCAAATGCAACATGTGGTTGTCATCTTTTCACTAGTTGTGGCTTGCCTTGTGCTTGTCGGCTGGAAAAATATGAACATTCTGGTAATAGTCGCTCCATCATTATCATTTTTCTATTAAAGTGACAAATTATGTATTAATTTATACTTTATAATGCAGGCACTAAAATTCCAATAGATGCAATTGACGTATTTTGGACGAAGCTTGATAACATTAAGCCATCATATACGGTGGATGAAAAAGTTGATGTTGAAGAAGAAATGGAACGGGTGAAACAACAAATAATGACACAACCCGCAACTGTAAAATTTAGTTTGGTGGAAAAAAAAAAAAATTGTGTATCCATGGAAAAGTAACAAAAAAGCGCCTGTTGTTCAAACAGATATTCGCGGTCGTCCAACGTTAAAGGTTCAACAACAAAAGTACGACACTCAACAAAGTACGTGCGACATGCCGAGACATAGCTCGTTTATTGCGTCTCACATTTCCGGAAGAACAAGTTCAGCTGTAAAGCCCCAGAAGCCTGCCATGCAACGTAGTCGTTCAACATCATCTAAAGTATCACGGGGTACTAATGAGTTTTCTTCGATTGTCGGAGATAACCAATTAAACAATATAAACAGGTTAAAAAATTGGATTCCGTCAATCTTTCATCAGTATATTTCACGTATACGAGATGTCCGACCCGATGGGAATTGTGGTTTTCGATCAATAGCTTTAGGCTTAGGGTTTGACGAAAATAAGCGGATGTATGTGCGGACACAGCTTTTAGAAGAGTTGGACAGACATGAATTGGAGTACAGAGAAGTTTTCGATACTTTGTACCCCGGACAGTATAACGAATTACGTCACACCATCGATTGGCAAAGTGTGGAACCTGCACCAGAAGAACATTGGATGATAATGCCGTATACGGGATTAGTGGTTGCTCAAAAGTTTGGGGTTATTCTTCATTTACTAAGCAATAATGGTTGTCAAACATTTTTCCCATTATGGGCTGATCCGAAAACTGTCATGCCTCATCATATCGTGTCGATTGTTCATGTCAACAACAATCATTTCGTCCACGTTAAGTTAGAAGGAGATTATCCGATGCCAACATTAAGTAATCTTTGGATTCTTAACCGAAGCGTACGTGCTGCAGAATGGGAGATTATGTATAGGATTCGTATCTCGGAATACAACGCAATAATAGAGAATAACCGAGAACCCCCGGCTTATATAAATTTATTTTAATTTATAATTTGTAATATGCGAATTATATATTTGAATTTTAATTTTATTATTGTATTCATATTGTATATATTAAAATAAAAACTCAAAAAATTAAAAAAAATAAATATATAAGCTATACGCCGCGTATGGTTCCATACGCGGCGTATAGCTCTCCCACGTATGGGTCATAAGTCACGTATGAGTATAAAATATCAAACCCTATACGCCACGTATGGTCCCATACGCCGAGTATAGGGTATAAAACGTCAAATCAACAACATACCCTATACGCTGCGTATGGAGCCATACGCAGCGTATAGGGTATAAAACGTTAAATCAACAATGTACCCTATACGCCGCGTATGAGTCCATACGCGGCGTATAGGGTACAGGGGTGTTGATTTAAAATTAAGGGGTGTTTAAATAAAGGGACCCTTAAATAAAGGGACCCTTGATTAATCAACGTTGAATTTTCTTCATTCCATCATTGAATTTTCATTTAATTTTGTTTGCTAGCGTGTGTGTTCGGTTGTTGTATGTTTACTATAAATGGTTTAGATCGACATTATGAGTGTGTTTGTTATCTTTTTAATTAAGAGCCAACTGTTACACAAAAAAAACTCTTAAATTTAGATACTAGTTTATAATAAAGGTGTTTATAAATATTATACATGAGTGTCTTTTAAGGGTTTTTAAAGTCAGATATACGAAAATTCAGATAACTGAAATTTTGGATAATAAAAAATACCATCCGTATTTTTATTCAAAATTTTGAACTGACAGATATCAGGAATTTCGGATGTGGATACGGATAGTGATTCGGATATCCAAACTTTATTTCTTTTATTTTATTATTTGTTCTTTTACAATAATTAGATATATGTTATTATAAAAATATGTAAAAGAACCAACACATATTAGAAAAGTCTCAACATACACTAAAAAGTCCCTATCTAAAATAAAAAATGTTATATATTAAAAAAATTATAAAAAATAATTTTAAGTTTTCGGATAATCAGATATCCGAGTATTCAAAAATTTTTAAAATCACTATCCGAATCCAAATTTTCAGATATTTCGGAACGAATGTTCGAATACAGATATCTTTGAACACCCCTAGTGTCATTGGGTTGTCTGCTATTTGGTGGACACGTTTAATCAATGGCGGATCTATGATATTTTTTTATGACGGGTGGAAATCTTATAAAAGTCGTTTGGGTATCACTATATAGTAAAATTTGTCGGTACGATTCGGGTCAAGTCGTAATCAAAGATTCAACATTTTATTCTAAAATTTATAAATCATAAGTTATATTGAGGATTTGTGGTTCGTAATTTTTTTAAATCTTAGTTCATATTCTCTAAGCTTTAATCAAATAGTTATCTAAACAACGAAAGTAACAATATAAAACATTAAAACTCACAGATGCTCAATCATCTTACCTTAGTGCGGGAACCAGAAGTGGTAACCAAAAAAGTTGTGGCTCGAAGTGGTGATCGAAAAAAGCGTCGGCCAGAAGTGTCAACGTGGTGGTTAAAACTAGATTCAAAAATTTAGTTGGGTTAAGAACTTAATTGGGTCTATGCCTAATATGGGTGTAAAACTTAACAGATTAACATTTAGAAATTAAAAGACAGTGAGGGATGATTGTAAAATTTTAAAGAGTGCCGTTGAGTTTTTCACATATATATATAGGCACCAACTAATCAGACACCCTGTCAGGTGTTAAAGAAACGCCCTTTGATTTTTTTCACGGCCCGTGAAGGGCCTTACGGGCCGTGAGGGGTTCGAAATTTAATTCTCACAACTGCATTTAATCACGGCCCGTGTAGGAACAAACGGCCCGTAAACGTCCGCGCACACGGCCCGTTAACTACCTCAATAACGGCCCGTGAGATCCTTCATGGGCCGTAGTTGTCCTTCTAAGAATTTACTTTCCTCGTTTTGCGTGCACTTTTAAATTTTATAATTATGTGACGCGACGTATTATTCCTTGATTCGATTTAAGATTCTATATAAACCGTTATATATATGACTTGTTATATGGTTAGTGAGAAACGAAACAGTTAAAATGTCTTCTCGTGGAGGTAGGAGAAGACGTCAAAATAAGTCATCTTCAAACTCACGAGATATTGTGGAAAGTATTCATGATCCAATAGATAACCATAATTGGCAGAACGGGAGGAACTGGTCTCAGAATATTATTCACTTTATACGTAACGGTGACTCCCAAACATGTAGAGTGTATTACATGGGTCATTCCGATATTCCATTACAATTTGGCGTGAATTACTCGGAAACGTGTCTTTAGGTACAGAGGTATGATTTAAAGTTTTTTTATATTTTATTTTATTTTAAAATTTTAACAATTAAAAAGTTGTTGTTTTATAGCATGTTCGGGCGTGGACAAATAGACTCACAATATGGAGATACGAAGAAATACGTAGAACCGAAGAGTTGCCGGGTAGTGATCGTTGGACGATTCTCCCATTTGAGTGGTTTAACTTAATATACTCGGGGTCCGTTAATGGTAACGAATATGGAGACGGGAGTGACTGTCTATATCCCGCGTTATGGGAAGTTGATACGGTAATACAGTTTTCATGTTTTACAATAAAAATCATAAATTTATAACCGTGAATTAAATTGTTTTGTAGGTTTACGTACCAATGACTGATGACGAAGAAAATTGGTATCTTTTTATGATTTCTATGGACTCACTACAAGTTCGTATATATTCTCCATACGAATGCCGACCAAATACGTGTGATGATTCATGGTGCATTCATCGTAATGCGCGAACGATTTTCGTACAATTCGAATCGTACTTTTTACATTTTCTGTCACGTATACAATATTGGCAGCACTCCGGACAAGAAGAAATCGAAGAACTGGTGGTATCGGGTGAAACCGTTTGGCCCCCTAACGCCGGTCATATTGGTCGAGATTCGGGAGTTGTAATTTGTATGTTATTGCGTAGGTTGGTTCAAAATAGATCTTTAGAGTGGCAAGAGGTTAGCTTACAGGATGCTTGCTTTAGATTCCGAAGATTTATGGCAGACGAACTGTATTCTAGACGTGTAATGTAGAACAGTAATGAAATATTTTATTAAAACATAAACGTTTATTAGTACACTTTTTTAAAAACGATAAACCGTTATTATCACACAAAAATAAAACACATAATTTTTAATCTTCTTGATCTTTATAAAAGATCCAAGCCGCAAAATGGTTAAAGAAAATTCCAAATTTCTCCCGATATCTTTCTTGAGTTCTTGTCATCCCGAAAATCCCCAGGTAAGCATGACTGGTCCCGTAGGATTTATGCGAAATGCTTACCTTAGCCCGAGGGCCTTTTGCCAGAAAATCCAGAATACAGGTGTCTATGTACCACACTAGTTCTTTGGTTTATGAAATCAAAAATCTTGATGGGATATTTACAAGATTAGACATAAAGTCTAAAGAGTTCCTATCAATAGATTCTACTTGGAGACGAGAATAAGTTTAAGAAATAGTAGCTGTCGGGGAGAATCAAGGTTTAAGATAAGCCTAGGGGAGACGGGTAACAATATTTAATCATGTAGAAAGGCACCTATGCTAAGGCATCACATTGCACATAATAAGGCATAGCGTTAGGCAGCATGCAAACAATAAGTATGTATCCATGAGAATACTATTCTATAAGGATCATGCATAAACTACAGTCTAGGTCACCATTTCTAATAACCTAAATCCCTATAGTTATGGGCTCTGATACCAATCTGTCACACCCCAACCTTGACGGCGGAAACATCAAGGTGCGAGGGTTAAGATTGTTCACAGCCACATAACGCTATGTCAAAGTATAAAATGCCATTAATCAATTGTTTTCGAACATCACATACATCAATGTCTCAAAATAAATCAAACGAAACAAAAATCCAATTGTCTTTATTAAGCCTAGGTCCATGTTCTAGGTTTAAGCATTCCTTCATTCATTGCTAAGCTTGCACATTACCTGAAACATGTTGAAAATAAAGTCAACTAACTAGTTGGTGAATTCTCATGGTTTTAAATACAGTAAGTATACAAAATGTGGCAATTCTAGTCAATGGTCACAAGATAGCAAGTATATAGAACATGCATAGTTACAATCAAGCCTCGACTGAATAATATGAATAAGCATGATTAGCTAAGTGTATTTGGTTCCCTAGTGCACAAGCATACGGCTCCTAGGAGTCGGCAATACATCGACTTTAGCACCAAATAGGCTTGTCAGGCCCAAAGATCTAAGACTTCGCTAGGCTAGCAATAGTTAATGATTGCACACGTATGTCACATCTCATATATTACTTAACATATTCAAACAACCACGACTATGTAAAGAATTGCACGTGTGTAATAAGTATCAAAGCGTGTATGTGTAAGTTTGTATACGCAACATGTTTCACCCCGAAAGATGTGAAATAATCGTAAAACGGGGCATAAGAACTCACATGTTTAATAAAGGAGACTTGTAGACGTAATAAGAATAACCACGAATAAGATTTCCAACACAAACGTCACAACGCACCTAAACGAAATAAAGTAGCGCGTTATAATTTGTTTGATGATTAATTGTAGGTCTAATAGGAGTTAATAATTATTCGTATTTATTACATGTTAATAACGTGATCGGTTAAATGAAACGAATGGATTATACTTGGTATAATCAATTGTTAGCGCGTAAGAGAAATAATAAATAAAACTTGATTAAATTGTACGTTAAACCGGTTTATAAGGATTGTATATAATAGTGATTTAGCTATTATAAGGAACTATATAAATATATATATTTATAGGTATAAGTAATTAAACAATTTAATTGTTTGAATATACATATAAATATATACTAAACAATTATAATATTGTGTATAATAATCAATATAAATGATTTAGCTATTAAAAGAACTATGTATAAATATATATATATATATATATATATATATATATATAAGTAACTAAACAATTAAATTGTTTGAATATATATATATAAATATATATACTAAACAATTATAACATTGTATAATCATAATAAGTGATTTAATTACTAAAAGAACAATATATAAATATATATATATAGGTATAAACAATTTAATTATTTAAAAATATATATATACATATACAAGTATTATGTTTACTGATTTCTTTTGTGTTTTTAAAACTAAAATAATGTATTTATAAATATAAAAGTATTTTATAAAAATTAATTTAGTCACAATTTAATTAAACAAAAATATGAAAATTAATCTGCATTTTATAAAATTAATTTTAGAAATTTTCAGAATTTAAAAAGGTTTAATAATTAAAAAGAAATGAAGAAAAGAAGAAGAAAAAAAATCAGAAAATAAAAAGAAAAAGGGGAAAAGGGCTGCCCGGGTCGAACCCGGGGCTTCCCTGTGAACGGGGGACACGGAGACCAGTGAACCAGGGCCAATGCCTTGGTTTCACTTTGGTTTTCTTTGATTTTAAGCTCTGTTCCCTGGTTTCCCCGAATTCGAATGAACCCTAGGTTCAACAGGATCAAAATTGACCCTCGATTGGTGTTAATCACCTAAATCATCATAGGGCTTTTGATCCTTGATCAAAAACTAGTAGAAAACAGGATTCAATTACCTGTTTTGATGAGATAAAAGGTGATTTCGAATTCGGTTTAGGTTTCGGGTGTTTTGATTTGGGGCTTTCTGGTTTGAGTGGTTTTCTTGTGAAATTGGAGGTCCAGGGAGTTTAGGAACTCCACAATGAACCGAAAGGCCACAATATATAGCTTTGATTTCACGTATTTGAGCTTAACTCGTTTGATTTTGAAACCGCGTTCCCGTTTACCAAATTTATCGATTATGAGCTGAAATTTTGCGATTCTGATTGATTAATTGATTGATTTAAGCCGCGTGTTAAGTTTAGGCGTGATTGATTTGGTTTAATTGGTGAATTCGGTCCGGATTAGATTCGAATTTCGGTAATGTTAGTCTCGGTTTCGATTTGAAAAGGTGAACGAGCGGGAAATCGAAATTAAATGGGGTTCGGGTTCGAAACTGAGGGTCGAGCGAGTTGGGGGGTTTAATTCGGGTCAAATCGCGTTAAAAATAGGTGTTTGAAGCTCGCCGGAGCTCCCACCGGCCGGTGGCCGGAGTTACGGGGTAAAAAGGGGGGTGGTTTGGGAAATTTACACAATTGGCCCCTGTGCTTCTAAGTTTTGTTATTTTATGTATTAATCTTTATTCAAAGTTTTTAAAATGACAAAATAGCCCCCTGCATTTTAATTCTTGTTATTATTATTATTATTATTATTGTTATTATTATTATTATTATTGTTATTATTATTATTACTTTCATTATTATTATTATTATTATTACTTTTATTATATTATTATTATTATTATTATTATCTATTATTATTATTGTTAGTATTATTATATATATATAAAAAAAATTACTAAGGATGTTATAAAATTGCATAAATAAAATGAGCAAAAATACAGGATGTTACAGTCTCCCCAACTTAAAAGAATTTCGTCCCGAAATTAAAAATCAAAAGGGGTTACAAGAATAAGTAAGGGTAAGTCTTCTTCATATGTTCTTCACGCTCCCAAGTGAATTCTGTTCCTCGTTTGTTCTCCCATCAAACCTTTACAATTGGGGTCGTAGAGGTCCTAGTCTTCTTCATAATGCGATCCATGATTTCGACGGGTTTCTCAACGAAGTGTAGTGATTCGTCGATCTGAATGTCTTCCAATGGCACATGCAAATTATCGTCGGCGAGACACTTCCTCAGATTCGAGACGTGGAAGACCGGGTGAATTCCACTAAGGTCGGAGGGTAGTTCCAGTTTGTAGGCCACTTTCCCGATTCTTTTCAGAACCTTGAAAGGCCCTACAAACCTCGGAGCTAACTTAACTTTCCTTCCAAAACGAACCACACCCTTCCACGATGAGACCTTGAGAAGGACCATCTCCCCAACTTGGAATTCTAGCGGCTTGCGACGTTTATCAGCGTAGCTCTTCTGTCGACTCCTGGCCACTTCCAGGTTCTTGCGGATGATAGCGACTTTATCGGTCGTCTCTTGGATGAGCTCGGGACCGGTAATAAGATTCTCGCCAATGTCGATCCAGCAGATTGGTGAACGACACTTACGACCGTAAAGTGCTTCAAACGGTGCCATTTGGATGCTTGAGTGGTAACTGTTGTTGTAGGAGAATTCTGCGAGCGGCAGGTGTGTATCCCAGTCGCCCTCAAAATCAAGGACACAGAGACGTAACAGATCTTCTAGGGTTTGGATCGTCCGCTCGGTTTGGCCATCGGTTTGGGGATGGTAAGCCGTGCTTAAATCCAATTGTGTACCCAGAAGTTCTTGCATAGTAGACCAGAAGTGAGAAGTGAATCGAGCGTCTCGGTCGGATATAATGTGAAGAGGCACACCATGACGGCTTACGATCTCGTCGATGTAAATCCGGGCTAACCTTGATGTCTTATATGTGTCGCGTATGGGTATAAAATGTGCCGACTTGGTCAATCGGTCGACGATTACCCATATGCTATCGTGCCCGCGAGATGTCCGAGGTAGCTTGGTTATGAAATCCATGGATATATGTTCCCACTTCCACATGGGAATTTCGGGTTGTTCGAGTAATCCACTTGGACGTTGATGCTCCGCGTTAACCTTCGTGCATGTAAGGCATTTAGCAACATAGGTTGCTATGTCTCGTTTCATCCCGGGCCACCAATATTGACTCCGTAAGTCCATGTACATCTTATCGGAGCCCGGGTGAATAGAATAACGAGTCCGATGTGCTTCGTTCATGATAGAAGCCCGAAGGTTATTGCGTTTGGGAATCCAGATTCGGTTTGCGAAATACATTAACCCATTGGCTTTTGTTTCCAATTGGGCTAAGAGATTTGGCTCGAGCTCTTCCTTCATACTCCCTTCGATTTGCACTGCTTGCTGTGCTTCTCGAATACTTGCCTCGATGTCACAATCGATCTTTAAGTTCTGCAATAACACTGTAGCATTGTTGACATCGAGTCGGACTTCAGTGTCAAACTCTCCCAATGTATCGAACCATTGGCGTCGGTCGCGAATCTCTTGAACGGAAACCATCTCTTGATGCGTCTTTCGACTCAATGCATCGGCTACGACATTTGCCTTGCCGGGATGGTAGCGGATATCACAATCGTAGTCGCTAATTAGTTCCACCCAACGACGTTGCCTCATATTGCGGTCCTTCTGATTGAAAACGTGTTGGAGGCTCTTGTGGTCCGTGTAGACTATACATTGCGTGCCGTATAGATAGTGTCTCCAGATTTTCAAAGCAAAGACCACCGCTCCGAGCTCGAGATCGTGCGTCGTATAATTTACCTCGTGAACCTTCAATTGTCTCGAGGCATATGCGATGACCTTTCCCCGTTGCATGAGAACACAACCAAGGCCTTGTTTCGACGCGTCGCAGTATACCGTGAAGTCGTCATTCCCATCCGGTAGCGTCAGAATAGGAGCATTGCACAACTTGTGCTTCAATGTCTCAAACGCCTCTTCTTGCTCGGCTTTCCACTCGAAGGGCTTGTTCTTCTGAGTCAAGGACGTGAGTGGCTTTGCGATTTTTGAGAAGTTGGCAATAAATCGCCGGTAATACCCGGCTAGACCAAGAAACGATCGAACTTCCGTCGGGGTTGTGGGAGCACTACAATTCTTTACGAATATATATATACATATACAAGTATTATGTTTACTCATTTCTTTTGTGTTTTTAAAACTAAAATAATGTATTTATAAATACAAAAGTATTTTATAAAAATTAATTTAGTCACAATTTAATTAAACAAAAATATGAAAATTAATCTGCATTTTATAAAATTAATTTTAGAAATTTTCAGAATTTAAAAAGGTTTAATAATTAAAAAGAAATGAAGAAAAGAAGAAGAAAAAAAATCAGAAAATAAAAAGAAAAAGGGGAAAAGGGCTGCCCGGGGTCGAACCCGGGGCTTCCCTGTGAACGGGGGACACGGAGACCAGTGAACCAGGGCCAATGCCTTGGTTTCACTTTGGTTTGCTTTGATTTTAAGCTCTGTTCCCTGGTTTCCCCCAATTCGAATGAACCCTAGGTTCAACAGGATCAAAATTGACCCTCGATTCGGTGTTAATCACCTAAATCATCATAGGGCTTTTGATCCTTGATCAAAAACGAGTAGAAAACAGGTTTCAATTACCTGTTTTGATGAGATAAAAGGTGATTTCGAATTCGATTTAGGTTTCAAGTGTTTTGATTTGGGGCTTTCTGGTTTGAGTGGTTTTCTTGTGAAATTGGAGGTTCAGGGAGTTTAGGAACTCCACAATGAACCGAAAGGCCACAATATATAGCTTTGATTTCACGTATTTGAGCTTAACTCGTTTGATTTTGAAACCGCGTTCCCGTTTACCAAATTTATCGATTATGAGCTGAAATTTTACGATTCTGATTGATTAATTGATTGATTTAAGCCGTGTGTTAAGTTTAGGTGTGATTGATTTGGTTTAATTGGTGAATTCGGTCCGGATTAGATTCGAATTTTGGTAATGTTAGTCTCGGTTTCGATTTGAAAAGGTGAACGAGCGGGAAATCGAAATTAAATGGGGTTCGGGTTCGAAACTGAGGGTCGAGCGAGTTGGGGGGTTTAATTCGGGTCAAATCGCGTTAAAAATAGGTGTTTGAAGCTCGCCGGAGCTCCCACCGGCCGGTGGCCGGAGTTACGGGGTAAAAAAGGGGGTGGTTTGGGAAATTTACACAATTGGCCCCTGTGCTTCTAAGTTTTGTTATTTATGTATTAATCTTTATTCAAAGTTTTAAAATGACAAAATAGCCCCCTGCATTTTAATTATTATTATTATTATTATTATTATTATTGTTATTATTTATTATTATTGTTATTATTATTATTACTTTCATTATTATTATTATTATTATTATTAACTATTATTATTATTATTATTATTATTATTATTATTATATTATTATATTATTATTATATATATATATATATAAAATTACTAAGGATGTTATAAAATTGCATAAATAAAATGAGCAAAAATACAGGATGTTACAAACATACTTGAATCTCAACAAATATTATGCATCTCATATCATTAACATTCTGTTAACCAAATGCCCAGCTCATATAAACAAAATTCAAATGTTGAAAAAAATTCGATAATCTTCTTATTGCATTTTCTTTGGAAAACGAAAGAATTGATTACATGTTTACAATTCAACAACAATAAAGAATTGAATAAATAATAGATTACATGTTTACAATTCAACAACAATAAAGAATTGAATAAAGAATTGAATAAATAAAGAATTGATAAATGTGTAAATTATACTAAATCTATACGTTCAACCGGGTCTACGGGCCTTAGTTCAAGATATTTTTGAATTCGACTTCCGTATATAGCCTCCCAATCATTAGCGTTTTCTGTTTTGTACAAATACCAATATTTGCTCGGAACAGGCATTGGGTAGTCACTCACTAATCGAATTCTAATGAAATGGCTATCTTGAACATAAGCAATTGAAATTATATGATGTTCACTGATATCACGAGGAGATAACCGGAACGGGAAAAAAGTTGCGGAGTTGCCGATAGATATAAAAATTATAACCACTCAAAACCTGTTAGCAATAAGGATTGTAGCAGGTGGCACTGTCATCCAATTTTTGTGAGGAGCCGCACCTAACCCGTTCCAGTTTAATGATTCTATTATTTCGTTTATATCAGGAAACATCGTAGCGTACCTATGTCTGTTTTCATCCAACTCAGCTATAAGCTCCGTACGAATAAAACGCTAGTGATTTTCACCATATCCCAGTGCGAGTGCTATAGCACGAAAACCACAATTGCCGTCCGCTAAAACATCATCCGCACCTGAAATATACGGGAAAAAGAATGATGGAATCCAGCGGTTAAACCGGAAAAAATTGTTTTTATCTTCGTCGCCCGGGATATATGAAAACTTGGAACTCTGTTGAGATAATCCATCTTTGCCTCTTGATTTCGAAGACATGGATTGACTGCGCTGCAAAGGCCCTTGTTTTGACTTCACCACCGAACTTGAATATGTTGGCGGACCGTCAAATTTTTCTCCAGGTTGAACATATGAACTATGTCTGGGGGGGTCTAATATTGTTTCTTTTTGCTTATATTTTTTTGGACGACCCCGTGTATGTGTTTGGACTTTAGGAGGTTTTTTTTATCCGTTTTTGAAGGAGTAATGAAAGATTTGAAAATATTAATCAAAGATCTTTTCACATTTTCGGGTTGGATAAGTAAATGTTTTGTCACCATCTCCATCTCTTTATGTACATCTACTTGAACCTCCCGTATAATATACGCGGGTGAAAAATCTAGCTTCCTCCAAAAAACATTAATGGCATCGAGCGGGATACATTGACCTATAAAATAATATATTAAATTAAATATAATAAAAGTTTTCATGAAAAAAAAAACGTAAAAGAACATTCACCTGTTTGAAAGTAATTGTTTAATTTACAAGCACACGGAAGACCACAGCTGGTAAAAAGATGGCAGCCACATGATTCTTTGGATATAATTAGATGATTTATCCTGTTAATCTCACCGACTATCATATCCAAAGCCGCAATAGAAACGTTACCTCGCAGCAATTTAATCACTTCATGATTATGCTGCACCATAAGCATGATTTTGCTTTTGGTAAAACTTTCTTTTATAGCAATTTCCTAGGTAGCTAAGATATTATTAATGAAAGGAATAAATCTATCCAGGGTGCTATTGGTTGCTTTCAGGTAACTTTTCAACAACGAATGTTGGCTCTCAACTCGGTTCGTTGTGTGCTGACCGAAGTTATAACTTCTATTTATCCACGCCGACACAAATCTCTCTTTGTAGGGGTCCAACCAGTTATTTTTGAGGTACATCAGCACTCCTATTTAAAAAAATGTACTTATTTTTATGTAAATATACATATATTTTTAAGAATAAAACTAGAAAACTTACTTGAATGTTTGGACACCAATCTGCGATAAAGCCGGTCGTAATTATAAGCGTATATGTCCTCCATTTCAGAGTTAATAAGTACCGACCACACATGCTGAAAAGCACCCCACTCTTCATTTGAAAAGCTCGCCTTACAATGTTTAACAATATTTTCCGAAATATGCCATCTGCAAGGTAATCGAACAGCACTCGGAAAAACTTCTTCTGACGCATTCATCAGAGCGAGGTCTCGGTCGGTTAGTATAACACGGGGCTCCATACACTTATCTTCTAGCGTTGCTTTTAGTTGCTCTAACACCCATCTGAAGTTGGCTTCACGCTCATAATCAATGAATGCGTGAGCAACAGAAAAAGATTTCAGGGTGGATGTCACACCAACCATTTGAACAAACGGCATTTTATACAAGTTAGTTTTGTATGTTGTGTCAATCATCAGCACGTGTGGGTACGCACGCCATAATGTGTGAGATGTGGGATGTATAAAAAAACCCCTTCGACGGTATTTGTCAGTTCTTCTATGTGAGGGGTGTAAATATATTGATGTTGTTGTAGTATAGAAAAAGAAACCTGCATTGGGGTTTCACCAATTCTGGTGGACTTTTTTATTTTTGCCCGAGCATTATATACGATTCGTAACCCAGACACGTTATTGGGATTTTGTTCCCTCAACGTGCCTAGAATCTTTCGAGGGTCAATATTTTGCTCGGACAGATTCTTTACAGTAGAAAGCTCATTTTCGTTGAGCCTCATTGCGTATGCATGTCCTTCCAGGTGTTCAGCAGGTTCATGGTTATGAGTATCATCCACAACAACTATAATCCACCCATCTCTCTGCATCTGGTACTTACCCTACAATTCAAATTGACAGTTTGTTTTTTTCGTGCCACTTTTTCTTAAAGTGGGTGCTCTCTTATATACACCACCCCCATCACATTTCAACCAAATTTTAACCACCAAACCATTCGAATTTCTTTTTGAACGTTTGGTGACAATAACGAACCCATTTTCTCGCCCCACGTTAGTTGCCCAATCAACTAATTCTTCACGAGATGAGAAAACCTAATCAATGTAATATTTTTAGTTAGTTAATACTAAATGAAAGTAAAATGAAAGTAAAATTAAATATGGTATATCTTATAACCTGATTCGTGTCGTATAAACCTCTTTTACCGGAACCCGAACCGTCATTATCCCCGCTGCTATCGCCACCGTTATCACCCCCGTCATCGCCGCCGTCATTCCCGCCGTAATTGGACGCGAACTGCCCTAAATAGTTTGAAGCAGCCCCATCGTAATAACCGTAACCCTCCTGAGGGTAATAGTTAGATTCCGAACCGAATAAATAGTTGCTATCCCAGAAAGTCATCGTAACGTTAGATATTAACGTTTATATAGTACTTGAAATGAAATATTGCGTTTATGTAGTAGTTGAAATGAAATGAATTTATATCGTTGAATTATGAAATGAATTTATAAACTAACGTTTATATAGTAGTTGAAATGGAATATTGCATCTCGTCACATAATTAACACGAATATCGAGGAATATTACGTCATATCAAATAATGTAATAAATACAAATTTACACGACTATCGAGGAATATTACGTCATATCAAATAACGTAATAAATACAAAATTACACGAAAAACGAGGAATAATATATCTCGTCAAATTATTAAAAGTGAAACTAGGACCCGTAAGTAAGTTCACGGCCCGTAAAACGAATTCCATACGTGCCGTGAAGAAATTCACGGGCCGTAAATAAATATGACCGTGATCATATTCACGGGCCGTTACGTTTTTAAATTACGTTTCTGAATGACCGATTTGACTTGCGACAGACCATACGACCCGTGAAGGGCCTTACGGCCCGTAAGCAGGGCGTCCAAATATCCTGGAGGGCGTCCCTTTAGCAGGCCCCATATATATAACACTAATAGTTTTTTTAAAATGGGTGTCTGCCCCCTACCCTACACATAGGTCCGTCCGTGCATTTATTTAAACTAACCATTGGTTAAATCGTAGTAGTTCATGGGTTGATACGTTTAATTTTATATACAAACATTATTTTTATTATTTAGACACCCTATTGTCTCTATCTTCTCTATATATCTATATTTATATATAGAGAGAGATAGAGAGAATGAAAATAAATAGGGTGTATCTATAACATACCCCTTTTTAAATGGTATTTTATGTTATTACTTAACTGGTTGGATAATTATTATTTATATTAAAACGTATAGTTAAAAAGGAAATTAGTCTCGGGTAATGAAGCTTAAAAACTTTATTTTATAAACATTTGTGTTTTTTGTATTATATTAACTAGAAAATCCTCTCACGTGTTGCGCGACTAATCGCACCAGTGTATACTTGAATATAAAAGTCAGAATACCAAAATATTATAGTGTCTATCACTCCGGCTTAGAACCCAAAGGCATTAAACAAACAAAAAGAAAAAAAATAATATCAACATAATATAATAAATTTAACAAACATGTCAAATTAATACAAGGTTCAACATATTTTCAAAAAACCCTTCACGTGGAATGAAGAGAATAGAAACTAACTTCAATACACACATCAAGTTATATTTTCATAAACACTTTTTAAGGTAACTATTTTATTTTTTCTACTTGTTTGTATCATTTACAAAACAAAAAAAATTGCAAAAAAGAGAAAAATTGGTGGGAAAAAACCAACTGGTAGCGATCGAACTCGATAAATGTGAGAGTGGGAAATGATTGATTAAGAGCAGGAGTGGAGTCAAAAAATAGTCTCATAGTGGTTTTGGATTTCGCTTTTATGCTTAGTGTTAAAATTTTGATTAGATTAATTGATCTAATATGTATAAATATAATTGTAGTGACAAAATCTACTAGAATGCTATGTATAAACAATATTTATATAAAATAAAAATAATTCGAGCCTAACCAAGCCGAGCAGATTTTTGCTCGTGCTTGGCTCGTTTACAAACCAATCCGATCCAATCGGCTCGTTTACAAACCAGTCCGATCCGATCGGCTCATTTACCATAGAGCAGAAGTTCGAACGAGCATTTTTCGAACAAATTCCAAACAAACATCGAGCGAGTATCCCGATCCGATCGGCTCGTTTACCATAGAGCAGAAGTTCGAACGAGCATTTTTCGAACAAATTCCAAACAAACATCGAGCGAGTATCGAGCAATGAGCGGCGCACGCTTTTACCAACACTACTTGTGAATGAAACAATATGGGTTATGTTGAGGTGTCACATGTGTAGTGTAAATAATTTAAAAGCCAAATTCCCTTTATTTAAACCTAATGAGCACTAAATCCATATGTCGGCAGCACAATAGAATAGATTATTAGACATAAACTTAAACTTATATGACTAATTGTGATTGAAAAATTTCAATACCACTGTATGGATAATACTTATCCTAAAGTATCATTAGTTGTTAAGCAGAAATGTAACTTAAATGTACAGAAAACTAATTAAATGTGAAACTCAAAGCAACTCAAAAGGTTATAATCAGATAAATTTCCCCACACCAATAAATATAAGAAAATGATATATTGTAAATCAAGAACTTCAAGCAATATGGTTGTTATCAATAGCATCATGCATCTGGTAAAAAAAAAAGAATGAATTACTAAGGTCCATTCATAAATTTATTATGAAGTGGGCCTTTCTCCCAAATGACAATAATTCATGCTCTATATTACACCACTTGCAATAGATCTTTATATTTTAAACCAAATGTGCATTCAGCTGTACACAAAAGACAAAACAAGAGACAAAAGATATGAGACAAAGGGGCATTGTCAAAAGTGAAGAAACCAATAGATAGTTAGATACAACATCCATATGACCATTTCTATATCATTAGAGATAATGAAGCCACAAAGAAATTGAGACTAATTAGCTAATAAACCATGGGTTTACCCCCAATTAAGACACTGATCATGGCCGGATTGATAATCAGATTATGTGGTTTATGCAACGTCGTACAAGGTGCACCAAACACGAACGTGATAAGTGTTCTTTGTAATTCAGGCGTTTATACAAGAGGTGATCCATTCACCATAAGTCTAGCATATGTCCTTGATGAACTTATAAAAGTTACACCTTCTCAACAAGGTTACAACTACAGAAATATATCTCCATACCCTAACGCCTTCGCCTACGGTCATGCTTCGTGTAACCAAAACCTTACAAGTACAGACTGCAAAACATGTCTTGATGCAGCAGAAGATAACATGTTAAGCGGGTGTAACAAAAGGGTCGGTGCTAGAGCAGTGCTTAACGATTGTTCGATTAGGTATGAGCAGTACCCGTTCGAAGATTAATGAGTAGTAGTTAACTGTTTATTATCTTGTTGTTGTCACTTATGGCTTTAATTCCCTTATGTTTTGTGTCATTTTGCTTATTAGCAAATTTTAAATATTAAGGTCTCATTCGTGTGTGTTCTTTAACGAGCTTGTTAAGCAGAATAAATAGAAGCATTTTGTTCCAACAAGAATAAAATAAATTTGTGTTATTTACCTTTCCAACGAATATAGAATTTTGCATTCATAATCACTCACCGGTGTACCGGAACCGTATCGACCGAACAAAAATGGTACTGCTATTGCTATTTCATTTTGCCTAATTTCAGTATCGGTACTAGGCGATACCGGTACCGGTAAAAACCCAAAAGTATTGAATCGGTACCGAGTAGTTAAATTTAAATAGTTTTTAAACCATTTTGATATAATTTTCGAAAATTCTGAATGTTTTATGTACTAATCTATGTTTTTTATACAATTTTAAGACATTTTTTATGTTTTGGTAGGATAATTTTCTAAATTGATATTCAAGATTGTAACAGCTTATGTTGTGACAAAATCAAAGTGGCACCAAATCGGTAAAAAATCGAAGAAACTTTACCGAGCACCAGATTTCTCGTCAAACGAGGTATTGGTATTTTCGATACTGGTATCATCGAGTTTTTTTTATCTTTTCACCGTGCTTTGTTGGAGTTTTGACAAAACTCCATTCCACAAAAAATACGTAACAAGTGAACGGTTAACATCATATTGTCAAAGGTAGACGCGTAACCAATTGAAACCAATTTTCTGTTTGTAATGATAGGAAAGAACAAAGAAGTAATCATCATTAATCAATATCATAGAAAGAACAAAGTAGTTATTATCAATCAATATCATAGGTTGTTTTAGGGTTTTCAAGTTGATGATTGTAAATTTGTAGAGAGATTTACATCGAAGTAGATCGTTGATCGTTCTTACTAAATTTATTCAGAAGGCAACTTGCGCAAGATTATTGTTTTGAGTTAATCTCGCTTTTGGTCCCTAAATTTTATAAATTATCTCATTTGAGTATCAACCTTTAATTTATCTTCATTTTTTGCTTTAATTTTGAAAGTCGTTTCTATTTTCGTCTTTTTGACTAGCGGTTTTAATATTTTCTGTTAAATTTTTTTGAAAATACCAAAATATCCCTATGGGCTTAAATAATTTATAAGAAATCTTAACGTCCCACTTTTCGATATCTCTGTCTCTCTCCTTCTCGCTCTCACTCTCCCTCTCTCTGCTACCATTGTCCCAACCCATACCCCCCCTCCCTTTGTATTCAACTCTTCTCCCCTATCACCAATGCCACACCTTAACGTCTCACTTTCCGATAAACATCTCTATAATAATATTTAGTTGTTAATATTAAATGAGGGGTATTTTAGTCATTTAACAATCACTTAACAGAAAAATGTTGACATCGTTAGTCAAAAGGTCAAAACTAGAAACGATATTCAAAACTGAGGTCAATAATTGAGACAAATTGCAGGTTGGTACTCAAGTGAAGATAATTTGCAAAACTTGAAACCAAATCGAGATTAACTCATTGTTTTTTCATCTAGTTTCTTTTTATTTTTTCTTTCTTCTAATGTCATTCTTTTTAAGTGAAAAATCCATTTAACAACTTTTTTACATGGTAAAACAAAGCAAAATATATGTATATGCGCCCGTAAAACACATACACACGCATGCATGTGCATTGTTCGTCGGAAACAAGGAGACGACAATAGTGTGTACTAGCGTCCATAACCTATACGCATATAGCGCAAGCTGGTGAGCTATAATATAAGATGAAAGAGAGACGAGAGTAGGGTGTCGATAGTTTTCACATCGGACATGTCCTAGGTTAAAGAAAACGATGGTGATAGCAACATGAAGGTGGAGATGACTAGAACGAATCATATGATGATAAGATCGTCTTAGGAAATCTGAAGAGGGTCACACGGGTGGTGTAGTGCAAGAACCACCATTGTGCTAGAGCTTCTTCATCATTTTGAAATGTTGTTTGGCTTGGCTTTCCAAAGAATTATAAGATAAACAGGTTGATGATGAAGAGGTTAACTTATGGATCAACCAGGTTTGCCCGAACCCATCCATTTATCTAAACGTGTTTACAGGTTCAACTTCAACACTAACCCAATCCCTTTTAGACTAAACTTAACCCTCGGATTTCATACTAAGTTCTTCTCGTGTATAGAAATTTGCACTTACACAAGTTAACTCATAGATTGTTATAGAATCCATTGAGTTTCCGAAATCACACTTACACAAGTTAACCCATATATGAGATGGTTGTGAATTTAATCAAGTTTATGTTATTCGGTCATACAACCCAAAAATTCAGTTATTTATGCTATAAATCAAATGGCATTTCAAATTGATCAAGACTCTACTAGTGATATGGTTTATGGCTGCTAGACTATGGTACATTTTTTTGATGCTTACTTCCTTAAAAACCCGATTAATTATAATTAACCAAGTGCAATCGACAATAATTAATTGGCAAGTTAACAGATACAATACAATAACAATAAAAATAAACTTCAAATAATAAAGTAATTTATTTATTGCATAAAGATTACAACCCTGGACATAATACACGTTTAACATATCACCACTTAAACGGGTCATTATTTAGCAAACATTTAAAATAAATATCCAACAAAGTCAAATAAAAGAATCTTACAGTAATCTTTAGTGTTGTCACCATATTAGCAGCTAGAAATAAGTCATTTAAAGGGTGGGTACAACAGAAATAATCTTACATCCAGCTATATGTTACCTGGTACAAACTGAAGCTGACTATTTACATGAGGTTGGGTCGGGTCGGGTCATAATTGGTGGCAACGCCTACCAAAAACCACCCTTTGCCATTTTCAGGAACTCGCAAAGGGTTATGGTCGGGAGCTCGTTGTTGCCCGACTTTTTCTTCTTGATTTTGGTCATCTTCAAGACCTTTGTACCTTTGGTCTCGGACTCCGTTGTTGACACCAAGTTGTAGAACTGTCAATGACAAGATGACTCAGAGATGTTTGGATGTGCATTTTCAAAGTAACTATGTGATAGTGGATAATGTTGTCAGGTAAATTAGTTGTAATCAAAGTGAATTCAAACACTTATTGTTCTAAAAGAGGATTATATGATTTAATTTTTCATAACATCAGTACTGATAATAATCTTTAAAAAATTAGTCGATTTAAAATTTACCTCGCAAACACCATGAAGTAACAGCCTATGGAAAGGATCCTGAGCATACATCACAAGAACCTCCTCATTAGCTGCCTCCGAGACAAAGGCCCGTATGTTCTCCTGAAAACAGTACAACATTCCCAAGGTAATGTGCTAATCAAGCAAAAGTATCATTCTTAACTTCTTAAGGTACAGACTAGAGATAGCAAGACAGGCTGGGTAGTCAGGTTGGGTAACATGGTAATCTTGTATTGGCCGGAACAGCGCGGGTTGGGTTGAACAGAAACACTTTTTTTTTCAAAGCTTATAATTGTTTTACAGCCATCAGTGTGATTGCAGAAAATATATAATTTGAAAAATAACCTAATAATTTTATCAAAATAATTTGAGGAGGTTTATCATTTGAAGCAGTACCCAAATGGGTTAGAATTGTCATCTCTACGTTATAGATTCAAATGCTGACATGAGCATGAGTGGTTGTGTTGAAGACTATAATAGAGAGGAGATGACAAAAGCACACCCAATTTACAAGCAAAAAAAGTTTCACTGACTAGAAATATTTTTTGGTATAACAGGATGAAGGTGAATATCATAAGATACCTCAAAACCATTAACAAGTTCTGGAAGGAAGCTTCGGCGAAATGCCTCTCTGGTTCTGCAGTCAACCCTGTGCCATGCATTTATCGCAGCTATCTTATCAGCATCCACACTACTTTTCTTCTTTGATGAGGAACCTTTAAGAGTCGCTATTGCACCAGCCTACAAGAGACAAAAAACATCAAGGCTGAATCAATGTTCCGGGTATCAGGGCAAACCATTACATTGTTGGTGGTAAAATGGAGGGTGGATGGCTAGGGTAGTGAGACATAAGTCGTAACCGGTTCATGTTTTTAGTCAATTTGTTTTTTCACAAATAATGAAGGCCCTGAATATGATCAGTCTTTTTTACAACAACAATCTAACTTGCTGAATAAAACAATTTTGAAGGTTGTATGCATTAAAAATACAGATTGGATGCACTTTGATCCCTTCAACTTATTCCTTTTTTAGCTAAACTTGTTTATTGACTCATTTGACCCTTTTGAGATCAAACATAACCCAAATTGACCCACTGCATAAGTACTGGGTCGATTACATGAAGAAAGACAAGGTCCTTAGTATAAATAAAGAAGCTAAATAAGAGCAGAAAAACAGATTAAGGTATTATTCTTATTGCTAAGATATAACTCCCTTCAAGCCAACCTACCATGTTGATGGGAGTACGGAAAACAAAAGGCAGAGTTAAATTCAACAACAGGATATTGACATCAGGGTCGGTACTAGAGTACAAATTATGTGAAGGATTGTCAAACAAGAGAAGGGGAAAACCTCTTTGTCCATGTCTATATTCCTAAATTTGTCCCACTCCCCCACATTTGTCATGGAAAATGGTGACGGTTGTGGCTCATCACCTGTAAAGTGGGAACCATAAATGAACGGTGTATCATGTTGCCAGGTCAGCAAATAAAGAGCATATAATGGATGTCAATTTAACTGCTTCACCAACCAAAGAAAGAGAAAAAGGAGAGCAAAATGAATACAAATATCTATACAAACTACTCTTTATTGTTTGGACAAAAAAACTTTCTTTTGGCTTCCAACTCTTAAAAACTTATATTCTGATGTAAATAACTTCTTCTTAATATACTTCCTTTTGTAACCAACTTTTAAAACTATCAACATGGAAAGGAATCCAACTTTACCCCTTTTGCATCAGAAATTATGTTCTAAAAGTTGCTTACATCAAAAAGGTGAAAGTTAATGCTTAATACATACAATAACAAATTAACAATAGGCGTAAAGTTGGATAAATTTCTATGCAGTTAGCACAAAAATGAAATTGTGCATAAACACTAAAAAGTTCTATATTAAAAGTGCTTTTAGTTGTATGGCGTATTCCTTTTGGTTGATACAACATGTAATACGTGTGGTTAGATTTACAATGGAAAAGAGATAAAAGACAAGCCACTACTATCCAAATACATACATATACACATATATTAAAGTGCCTTACCCCAAGGTGGTGGAGCAAACAACCCTCTGATTTCATCCCCAGTCAAACGAGGTACAAGCTCCAACAATATACGATCATTTATCCATCTACGTGCTCGTCTGTTACTAACCTGGAAAAATAATTTCACTAGCGTCAACTACATAGTTTCCACAAACACAAAACATAAAACTAATTACATGTTATATGCGATCCAAATCACAATAAAAAAAATCAAACGATAGTGGAACCTCATGATGTAGTTCATAAGTCATAAAAATCCAGTTATGCAAGTTACAATTAGATAGGATCATAGGAAAAACAAGACCAGATTTTTAGCACTGATCTTCAAAAACATATACAGAAACAACTCAGTAGATCGATAACATCTAATAGCTAGACAGAAAGATCGTAAATTTTCCATTAGATTAGAACTATAATATCAATTCAATGATAGCATACGCATGGTATTTTCTCTAAGATCAACACAAGATCACAACATTTCACAAATCAAATTACCCTATCGTTCAAGCTCTCAAGATATTCAATTTTCTTCTCCAGCTCAAATCCTCGCGATTTAGCATCACCTACACCAATCCACAACCCTCACTTTCAACAATCGCACAAATCAAACTACACAACAAATCTAACTCGTAATGACGATCAAATTAGGGCAATTTCAGGTACCTTTGGTGTGATCAAATTGAGATGAAGACGATGAGAAAGGATCGTGTTCGCCTTGCAGAAAGACATCAGGAGTGGCCATTGATTGAAGTGATTACGCAAGCTGAATGTTGTTGATTGTATAATGAAGAAGATTAGGGGAATATGAGCCCTAGAAATGAGCAAAGGGGGGAATATGCTGTGATGCGATGCAGTCGTATAGGGATGCTTTGATTTTTTTTTTTTTTTTTTTTGAGTAAATTGCTATTTTCGTCCCTGTGGTTTGGTGAAAATTATTTCTTTCATCCAATAGTTTATTTTTTCGCATCTGGGTCCCTGTGGTTTACAAATCTTGTCATATTCATCCAGTTCGTTAACTCCATCCAACATTCTCCGTTAAATAAAGGGTATATTGGTCATTTTACATATATGTTTTATTTTTCTATTTTTAAACCCCATTAAATATATCCCCTTTAAACAAATTACCATTTTAGTCCCTGTGGTTTGGACATGTTTGCCAATTCAGTCCAGAATTCCCACCACCTTGGCATAAAACACCATATCACCACCACCCGTGATGGAACCACCATGTAGACGTAGGGTACAAATAACCCACACAAGACCGAGTACCAGAACCCGAAAGCCCGGCCCATGCGGGCGGAACGGGTAAGCCAGTAGGACACGTGCCCCGCATTTAATTACATCGGAATCACCCCAATCATAACCGATAATTCAGTAACGGTCGGAGAACATAAAAGGTAATGGTTTGCCGGGGAATAATCCCTGTAAATCAGCACACGAGACGGGCACCACCACCTTAACTGGTGTTGTTTTCATTGTGCGTAGGTGTGAAGTTTCAGAGAGCATCGGTAGATCGAAGTTCAACAAGACCGGAACCATCCAGAGTTGGACCTCGTATTTACACACCACACCACCACCACGCCGCAAAACCACCACCACTCTATCAGAACCACCAAATCATCACCACCACCCTATCATAAAACCACCAACACCACACCAGACAGGCACCACCACCACACATTAGATCTCCACCACCACACATTAGATCTCCACCATCACACACTAGATCACCACCACCATGTGGACCCTAGAAACCAACCGTTAATCTCAAACTTATAACAAACCCCTTTGAAAAAGTATATGGAACCCTTGAAAACGAGTATTGTGGAGGTATTAGTAGGGTTTGATATGCATTTTCGAAGTGGTATCTTACAAGTCCAATATTGATTGTCGATTTTTAGGGTTTACAAGGTAGCAACGATCCGATGTGCGTGGTGGTGGTGGTGGGCGCTCTGTTGTGGTGTTGGTGGCTTTGTGATGGGGTGGTGGCGGTGGTTCGGTGGTTCTTGTGACGGGTAGTGGTGTGGTGGTTATTTTTGGACTAAATTAGCAAATACGCTCAAACCACAGGGACTAAAATAGCAATGTATTTAAAGAGTATATATTAAATCAGGTTAAAAAAAGAAAAATAAAACATATATGTAAAATGACCAATATACCCCTACATTTAACGGAAATTTTGGATGGAGTTAACGGACTGGATGAATATGACAGATTTGTAAACCACAGGGACCCAGATGCGAAAAAACAAACTATTGGATTAAAGCGGCAATTTTCACCAAACCACAGGGACGAAAATAACAATTTACTCTTTTTTTTTAAAATAGTATTTTTTAAGAGAGATTAACCACAAGAGGGAAAATCTTTATCCTTTTTTACTTTAAGGGTATCCGCTTCTATCATGGACGAGTTCTTTAATCCATCGTATGAGTGTGTGTGCAGTGAGTGAGTGTGTGTGCAGTGAGATCTGAGCCCTAGAAATGCCAAGGGTGAGATCTCAAAGCTCGAGATACAGATGTGACACCACACTCTGCACACACTCACTGTACATACACTCACTCACTGCACACACACACTCATGCGATGGATTAAAGAACCCGCCCCTGACAGGGACGGGTACCCTTAAAGTAAAAAAGAGTAGAGATTTTCCCTCATGTCATTAATCTCTCTTAAAAATTACCATTTTTAAAAAATTTCGGATGCTTCTTGTGTCTGTGTGGATTTTGGGAGTTGGCGATTTGGGTCCTAGAATATCAAAAAGTGCACAATATCCCGACAAAGTATATAAGTTGTATATTTTTTTAAAGCCTAAATTATTACTAACCAATGTGTCTTATTTAGTTTTTCTTTTTTTTTTCTCTAAAGCATTTGCAGGTTTTTATCTATATCTTTATAATTACATTTATAATTGTGTTGTTTTTTTTTTTTAATTAAATAATATTTTAATACTTTAGAGTAAATTACCATTTGCATACCTGAGGTTTGGTGATTTTGACCATTTGCATCCCTACAGTTTAAAAATCCTCATATACCCCTAACGTTTGATGCGCGGGTAAAAGCTCGGGTTTAAAAGCACAAAATGGCATATTTATAGCATAACTTCGAGTTCAAATGATCTATTTGATGTGGTTGTGTTTGTTAGGGCCGGGACAATTAAGAGTACACTCCGGGGGTCATATGGGATGTCGGAATGGAGCACGGAACAGTCGGATACGCGAAACAAACAAAAGAAAAAAATGTTGTATCTAGAGTCCGTCGCCGACGGGCTAGTACCCCGTCGCCGACGCCTCCTCGTTTGTCCTGTCGGATTTTTAATACCCACTTGTTTCATTTGACTTGTTTAAACGGGAATCTTGAATATGCAGCTGGAAAGTGCATATAATGGGGAGGGAAATCAGGAGGAAGGACCAACCTACATCATGCTATGATCCTCTCACTTTGTTTTGTCTCCAAGAAAATCATCTTCATCCAAGAAACTCATCTTCATCATCAACAATCATCCATGAAGCTTTAGAGAAGAAATTTCTGCAATTGGGGCTTTTCATCCATCATCAAAGTCAAGAAAAATCAAAGTCCTATGGAGTTGCATACAAGATCATCACCCGGATTCCAAGCCTCAATCAACATGAGAGGGCTAATCTTCTTTGGGTTTTCCCCCGGTTCACATATTGTAAGACTATGGTTTGTTAACATTTGAAAACTAGATTGCATCCTTGTATTTTGTATTTGATTGCTTGAAACATTTATGCTAGTACTTTGAGCTTAACTTGAATTCCCAAATTGAATGAATGATTATGAAATTTGTCTTTGAGAAATGGAGTTGGTCATATGTGCTATGTATATGTAGAGTTTGAATGTTCTTGTGTAATGAAGTGTATTATTGTCCGTGTTAACGTTGACGATTCTTGACACCTAAACCTTGTAATAATGAACTCGTTAGCATAAATCACACATTTGATGCAAGTTAGTTGGATTGGTAGAACCATAACCTTATGATATCAACCGGGGGTGAACCTTGTTATTAAATTTTGTTTTGTTAACCATTGTTCTAAGTTTCTCAAGTTTTATTAATCATTTTTAAGCAACCTTTTTGTTTTGTTCATTCCTTTGTGTTGGACAAAGTCTCAACACCATTTCAAGTAAACATATCAAAGCTCTTATAAACAAAATAGCAAGCTTCATAATTGACTTGTTAGTCCATTCAAGTCTAAACACAAACCACATACTCCTTGTGATTCGACACCCTTCTTACCATTTGCTACATAGTTTTGGTACTAAGGAACTATACAAATACTATCTTTGACTAGTGCACGCGACAAGCCGGTCAAATTTTGGTGCAGTTGCCGGGGAGTAGTGCGCTTTGTGTGTAGAATTGTGTTGACTAGTTTGTGATTTTCTGTTTAAGTGTTTGGTTATTTTTGCATCATTCCTTTTCCCTTGTTATGCTAGGTGTGTTATTTGTGTAGATCACAGGTAGTGCATGCATACTAGAGCATCCGGAAGAACCTCTCCGTTGGTGTTTGAACCGGAAATTGAACGCTTTGCAAGAAGGAACCGAGCCAACCAAATGGAGGGAGGTAGTAACAACCGACCCCCACCACAACACAACATTCCACAAAATCAACCACCACCACCCACTAATGACCGTAACCCCAACCCAAACCGTAGACAAACTCATAGCCATAGTAACCCACTTTTTGAACATGTGAACCAAAACCCCATGGGTCACTTTGGCCCACCAAACTTAGATGAGCTAAGAAATGCCATTCATGAGGATGAGCCATTTAGTGTTCCATCTTACCAATCACCCGAACGGGTGAGTGTTCACACCTATCACACGGGTGATAGTGATGATTATGAGTATGACAATGAAGGCAATGAGGAGTTCTACAATGAAGGAGGGTATGATGGTGATTATGGCTACCAAGGTGATAATTATGATGAATGGAACCATGGGTATATGGAGAATGAGAACTACAACTACAACCGTCAACATAGACAAAACCAATTTAGGAATCCAAACATGAATGCCAACCCAAACCAAATTCCTCAGTTTGTCGGTGTAGCTAATCAAGGACCACAAAGAAGATACCCAATGCATCAAGAAGTGAATGGTCCTCCACGCCAACAACCTCAACGAGCTAGAACACAAGGTGTAAATGGTAGGTTCCGACCCATCATATCGGACAATGTCTCTCCTATTGTTCCACCGACTCCGGGAAGGCGTTCATTTGATTGCAAGCCTAACTACATCAACATCTTACTTCATTTTCATGGCATGTCAACGGAGGAGCCTTACACACATATATTCGAATTCTCCGACATATGTGGCACAATTGGAGACACAACTTCTCACAAGATGAGGTGCGTTTAAGATTGTTCCAATTTTCATTGAAGGACAAGGCAAAGCAATGATTTTTAACCTTGCCGGCTAATAGCATTCGAACATGGGGAGAAATGCAACAAGTCTTCCTTGACGAATACTATTCAATGGCCAAAACGGATGAAATGAGGGATGAGATCCGGACATTCCAACAACAATCCGGAGAGCCACTTCATGAAGCTTTTACTCGTTTCAAAGAGTTGATAAGAAAGTGTCCACATCACCAAATTGAGCTTTGGGAGCTAGTGAAGAGTTTTGTGAACGGATTGACAAAAGAAGAAAGAAAATACCTCAAGTCTACTAGCAATGGAACCTTGTTGAATAACCCCGAGGAAGAGGATTGGGAGTTCCTTGAAAGGATGAGTAAGAACTCAAGAGCCGAAGAATCCGCGGATAGGAAAGCAAAGCACCCTATTCCAAAATCCACCTCCGACATTGACTCAAGTGCAAAGGATCGAATAGTCGCGTTGGAAAGGAGTTAGCTCGCATGAAGAAGAAAGATGTAAATGCGGTTCAATTTGCGGTTTGTGAAGAATGTGGGGACATTGGTCATAGAGCCGATAGTTGTCAAGTAAACATGGCTCAAGGAACCGAAGAGGTGAATCAAGTTTATGGAGACCGGAAGCCTTTTGACATGAACTCCAACACTTACCATCCGGGTTTGAGGAAACATCCCAACCTTAGGTACGGTAACCCTTCAAACCAAATGAACCCAAACTTCCAACCGGTAAACCAAGGTGGACAAGGCTATCAAAACCGCCAAGGGAACAATCAAGGGGGAAATTACAACCAAGGTGGCTACCAAAGGAACAACTACAATCAAGGAGGTAATCAAGGCTACAATCGGGATGGTAACTTCCAAAGAAATTACAACAATAATCAAGGTGGACCATCGGGAAGCCAAGGTGGTGGAGATGACTCGTTGAATGCAAAGTTAGATGCTCTTATGAACATGGTGAAAGAATCTAACAATGACATCAAGGAGATGAAGAGAGCAAATGAAGTAAGAGACAAATCACATGAAGCTCTCACAAGGCAAGTTGGTCAACTAGCCGAAGATTTGGGCCGACTTAAGGGAAGCGGTGGAAGATTGCCAAGTGATACAACCATGAATCCACAACATCAAGGTTCAAATTCTAAAAACACACGCGAGGTATCAATCAATAAACTTACTTTGCGTAGTGGTAAGATAGTTGACAATGGTGTTAAACCACCACCACCCCAATTTGTTAAAGGGGTGGTGGAAGATGTTACTGATGAAAGTGACGATGAGGGTGAAAGTAGCCAAACGGGTCAAAATGAAAATTTTTCTGAAAAATCTAAAACCAAACCCATTGAGGTTACACAAACTCCTAAGGCTAAGGAAAAGGTGGTGGAGGGTAATACCGTCCCTTTTCCCAAAACTCTTAAGGCACCCTTGCAAAAAGTGGCAAAGAAGAGAGGCCCACAACAAGATGAAATGTGGGAAATTTTTAAACAAGTGAAAATTAATTTACCACTTTTAGATGCAATCAAGCAAGTTCCTTCATATGCTAAGTACTTAAAAGAACTATGTACCCAAAAGAGAGCTCACAAATTCCCTAAAAAGCTTGATTTGACTGAAAATGTGAACTCTATTCTTTTGGGTGCCCTTCCACCTAAGCTACAAGACCCGGGAGCGCCCATTATATCTCTTCAAGTGGGAGAATTCAAAATGACAAGGGCACTCTTGGATCTTGGTGCTAGTGTAAGTATTTTACCGGGTAGCTTGTATGATCAATACGACTTTGGTCCGCTTCAAGAAGCTAAGACCACCGTGGTATTAGCCGATTTAACACCCAAGCTTCCCCGTGGGATAATTACCGATGTGATAGTAAAAGTTGAAGGTTTTTATTATCCGGTGGACTTTTTAGTACTTGATTATGTTTCTATAGATCAAACCAAACAACCTACGGTTATCTTAGGTCGACCGTTTTTGGCAACTTCAAATGCTCAAATCAATTGCAAAACGGGAACGGTTGACATGACATTTGGTAACAATAGGTTGAGGCTTATGTATTTTCAGGTGTGACTAACCCTCCTATCAATGATGAATGCTACATAGCCGACATTATTGATGAGTGTATACCTCTATGCGACATGGTCGTTGATGAGGAAAACACAATGGAGGATTGTTTTATGTTTGACAGGTTGAGAGTGGAAACTGAAAAGCAATTAGAAGAGGAAGATAGGGAGCTAATGAGTACGGCCATGAGGAGTGAACGACCACCATGGTCGGTTCAAGTGGAACCACTACCCGAGAAGATCAACACCGGGTTGAAACCTTCATTGCAAGAACCACCACAAGTTGAATTAAAGAATTACCAAAGCATTTAAAATATGCTTTCCTTGGTAAGAATGAAACTTTACCTGTTATTATTGCTTCTAATCTATCCATTGAACAGGAAGGCGCGTTGATGGAGGCGTTGATTGCTAACAAGGAGGCGATTGGATGGACCATTGCGGATCTAAAAGGAATTAGCCCCTCAATTGTTATGCACAAGATCATCACGGATCCGGAAGTCAAACCATCACATGATGCCCAACGAAGGTTGAACCCAAACATGAGAGAGGTAGTCAAGAAGGAGGTATTGAAGTGGCTAGATGCAGGTATCATCTTTGCAATCTCTGACAGTACTTGGGTGAGCCCTACACAAACTGTACCAAAAAAGCGGGCATCCAAATTGTTAAAGATGACTCAGGTAATGAGGTAGCTACCCGGCCAGTAACCGGGTGGAGAATTTGTATTGATTACAGGAAATTGAATGTTGCTACCTCAAAAGATCATTTCCCCTTACCATTCATTGATCAAATTGTTGAGAAACTATCAGGTCAGAAATTTTATTGCTTTTTAGATGGCTATTCAGGTTATAACCAAATAGCTATTCGTCCTGAAGATCAGGAAAAGACTACATTTACTTGCCCTTATGGCACGTTTGCATTTAGGCAAATGCCCTTTGGGTTATGTAATGCTCCCGCCACCTTTCAAAGGTGTATGATGAGTATCTTTTCAGGATGATTTCTCAATTTTTGGCACATCTTTTGAATTATGTCTGCTTCAATTAGAAAAAGTTTTAAAAAGATGTGTTGAAACCAATTTGGTCCTTAGTTGGGAAAAGAGCCATTTTATGGTTTAAGAAGGGATAGTATTGGGTCATGTTGTGTCTAGACGTGGGATAGAAGTAGATCATGCTAAAGTGAAGGTTATTTCCACTTTACCACACCCCACTAATGTTAAGGGCATTAGGTCATTCTTGGGGCTTGCAGGTTTTTATAGAAGATTCATAAAGGGATTTAGTGTCATAACTAAACCATTATGTAATCTTTTGTTAAAAGATGCCCCATTTGAGTTTAATGAAGAATGTGTAAAAGCCTTTAACATCTTGAAGCAAAATTAATTAAAGCTCCAATCTTGCAATCACCTGATTGGAAATTGCCTTTTGAAATAATGTGTGATGCGAGTGACTATGCTATTGGAGTTGTCTTGGGTCAACGGGTTGATAAGAAACCCGTTGCCATATACTATGCAAGTAAAACCCTCTCAGATGCCCAGTTGAATTATACAACAACTGAGAAGGAACTACTTGCGATGGTATATGCTTTAGATAAATTTCGGTCCTATATATGGGGTAGCAAGGTTATTGTTTATTCTGACCATTCTGCTGTTAGGTACCTCATGGAGAAAAAGGACGCGAAACCAAGGTTGATTCGTTGGATTTTGTTATTGCAAGAATTCAATCTTGAGATTCGAGGCAAGAAAGGGAGTGAAAATGTAGTCGCAGATCATTTGTCAAGAATTCAACCGGTGGAAGAAGATACCACGCCGGAGATAAATGAACAATTCCCGGATGAATACATCATGTCTATCACCACCAATAACCCCTGGTACGCCCATTTTGCAAACTATTTGGCTACAGGTACATTGCCGGAAGGATGGAGTAGAAGAAAGAAACAACACTTCAAGGCTCAAGCCAAACATTACATTTGGGATGAACCGGACCATTTCAAAGTTGGAGCCGACCAAATCATTCGAAGATGTCTACTGGATGAGGAGATCCCATGTGTATTGAGCATGCTTCATGAATCGGCATGTGGAGGACATTTCAGTGGACAAAAGACGGGTCACAAAGTCCTTTCTTGTGGTTTTTATTGGCCTACCATCTTCAAAGACTCCCATGAATTTGCCAAGAATTGCATAAGATGCCAACAAATGGGGAGTGTGACAAGAAGAGATGAAATGCCTATGCAACCAATTTTGGTGGTGGAAATCTTTGATGTTTGGGGCATTGACTTCATGGGCCCTTTTCCAAACTCTTTTGGTAACCTCTACATCTTGGTGGCGGTCGATTATGTCTCTAAATGGATAGAAGCAATCGCCACCAAGACCAATGACCATAAGGTAGTATGCAAGTTTGTCCAAACCAATATTTTTTCAAGATTTGGTATCCCTCGCGTGATAATAAGCGACGGGGGATCACATTTCAAAAACTTCAACTTTGGCAAACTTCTAAAACGTTATGGTGTTGACCATAGGATTGCAACACCATACCATCCACAAACAAGTGGACAAGTAGAGGTTTCTAATAGGCAAATCAAAGAAATTTTGCAAAAAATGGTACAATCCGATCGCAAGGATTGGTCAACTAAACTAGATGATGCCTTATGGGCGTATCGTACCGCTTACAAGACGCCTATTGGAACCACTCCCTACCGGTTGGTCTATGGAAGGGGTTGTCATTTACCTGTAGAGTTAACTCATCGTGCTTTATGGGCGGTTAAAACTGTTAATATGAATTATAAGTGTGCAGGTAAACAAAGACAATTGGCGCTGAATGAGTTAGAAGAGATAAGGGACGAAGCCTATGAAACCGCATCTGCATACAAGGACAAGATGAAGCGGGTTCATGATGCCAAGCTTCGTTTAAAGGAGTTCAAGCCCGGACAGAAGGTATGGTTGTACAACTCACGCCTAAAGCTATTACCCGAAAAGCTAAAGAGCAAATGGACGGGTCCATATTTGATCATCTGGGTGGGCGACTTTGGAGATGTAGAGATTGAAGATTTTGATGACCATTTAAGGCAAACGGTGAATGGGCACCGCCTTAAACCATATTTTGAACCAAATGACATAAATGAGGCGGACAAACAATCCGAGTGCTTGTTGTTGAGCACTCTTGATGAGGTACCGATTTGATCACAGCACCGCAAAGTCCGGCTAAGGACAGGTAAACTTAGCGCTGCGTGGGTGGCAACCCACGAGAGGTAACTTGTACATATTTGTTGCTTTGCATTGTTTAGTTTTGTATAAACCTTTTCAGCCTTACTTAGAATTGCCAAGCCGAATCCGAGTCACAAAATCATGTTGCGCGTGCGACTTGTGTGTATTCGGGACAATACACGTATGTTCGGGGGGTGATATATATATATAGAGATATAAGGTATATATATCTACATATTTTTTGTTATTATTTTTCTATGGTGTGTGTGTTAATTTTTTATATTTTATGTGTGATATTTATATATATATATAAGTGTATATATTTGAAAAAAAATAAAATATATATATATATAAAAATAGCATTTCTAGGGCCCGTCGCCGACGGGCAAAAGAGGCGTCGCCGACGCGACCTGCGTAGCCCATACATCCCGTAGACAGTAACTTAGCGCGTAGACGAAACCAAATTCTATGGAGCCCGTCGCGGACGCCCCGTACCCCCGTCGCCGACGCCCCTCCTTTCCAAGCTTCGTAAAATTTTGTTTTTTCTTCAAATTTTAACCCATTCTCAACCACTCAAACCCAATCTTCCGGATTTTTACCCCACCACAACACTTATTCCATACCAAAACACATTCCCACTCCCATTTTCATCCAACCAATTCAACTTTTTCTCTCTTCTTCTCCAAAAATTCTCAAGAACCCTAAATCTCCTCCATAACCTAACTTCTTCCAAACTTAACCAAATCCAACCATTCTTGTGTCCAAAGTGCTTAGTTTTTCGTGAGGAACAAAACCCCTAACATAGTTTTACTAATTCCTTGTTGTTAAAGAGAAATCTAAGGTGCAAAATTCGGATTTTTTGGGTTTTTCTTCAAGTATCTTTCTATTGCAACTTGTTGGGTGAAACTTTAAGCACATAACGTATGGTTTCTTCTCATTCTATTACTAGCATTACATAGTTTGTAGAAATTGTCTCTTGAACATGAATGTGATTAGTGAAACTAGTTTTGAATATGTATGGATTGTTGAGTAGAAACCTTTGGTTGAGTTTAGATTATGTATGATAATGTAGATACAAAACAAGTGTGGGGAGAGGGTTTTAGCACAAGTATTCTTGAGAAATAGGCATAGAAAAAAGATGAAAGTTATGAAAATTTGTATACATGGTTGTAAGCATATGATAGTATGTCATGGATAAACATAAAAGAAAAACTCATTGTTGAAAGTAAACTTAAATTTTGAAGATAATGCAATATATTGTTTGTCAAGAACATACTTGTTTATTCAAAATTGCAAGAGGAGCATATGCTTACAAAACCATGATCTATGCCTATTTGTTGGATGAATGCAAGTAATTAATGGGTGTATTTGTTTGTTGTGTTGTAGTTTAATGGCGAGTAGAAAAAGAAACAAGGCCCTCAAGAAGGCGAGCTGCCTGTAAACATCGAGAGGTGTCTAATAATGTAGCTGAATTCACTGTGAGACGAAGGCAGTCGGGTTGGGAATCTTTGCAGGTCGGGCACAGGCAGACATATGACAATGTGTCTGCTCTGATGGGAGAAATGAGAGAAGTGGAGGAAGCAAGAAGAGAGAGTGAAAGGGTGTGGAGGCTGCAGCAAGAGGAACATTGGGCACAACAAGAAGCCCGAAGGATGGAAAGGGAGCAGTTAGAAGACAGGCGTTGGATGTCCCTAGCAACAGCCCAACAAATGGCTGTCAACAACGCCTACATTCTCCAAGAACAGGAAAGGCATCACCGGGATCTTGAAGCAGGTCGAAGCTATCAAGAGTTTACCCCGTGGACAGACTATTCGACCATCAGGGACCAGCCAGAACAGGTGCAACAGTTAGTGCATTGGCCCCAGGGCGTGGCGTCCAGCTTCATTCCCATTCCTACGCCACCACCAACTGAAGGGGGAGCATTTGACAACTTCAATGAGATGTTTTTTGCTCTAACTGGCTATCCTTATCATCCATACCCGCCAAGAGATCCAAACGAGCGCTACCAAAGATAGGCGGCGAGGTATGATTTATGTGTTTGTACAGTTTATTTAAATGTTTGTGTGTGTTTGTTTCTTTTTTCTATTTCTTTTAATTCTGTATTTGTCTTTGTTAAGTGGTTATCGAGGTTCCACAATTCATGCTAATTGATTAGTTGCCAAAAAGGTGAGAAGCTTGCTTCTACATAATTTTTCACAATTGCAGGTTTTGTGCTATTTGGATTGAAAAGCTAATGCCAAGAAAACGTGAAGAAATCCAGGTGCACATGTTCCTTTCAGCATGATTATCTTAGTAGTTTGAATAAGTGGAACGTTGTTTTAGGCCGGGAAAACCTTTGGGGAAGAAATTTGTATCACATCCCTTATGTTTTGAAAAGATTTTCACCCACATTGAGGACAATGTCAACATTAAGTGTGGGGATGGGGGAAAAATAGAAAAATTTTCAAATCTTCAAATACTTTTTGGTCCTCATTTTATGCAAACAACTTAGATTGTCACCAAAGAGTCAAACCGAGAAAATTGGGTAAAAGGTCGTTAGTCATGGTTGCCTCGAATAGTCTCACCAAGTGCCTTTAAAGAAAACTTTAAGTGAGATGCCTAGCTAGTTTTAGCATGCTTTAAAATAGTCACACATGCTACATGTCGGCAACCCATTTCTCCTCCATCATGTGAGTTTTGAGCCATACTTACCTAGATTGCTAGATCACTTACATATATATAAAAGTTCATTTGTTAAGTGTGATCATTATGCGATTAATTGGTAGAACTTGTATGGTTTGATACGTGCTAAGACCGCAAAGGAATATGTGAACGGAGATGAAAAGGCATTAGGATTCCCCATTATTCCCTATTACCCATAAAGATTACAAAACTATACCCCTAGTTGCCAATTTTGAGCCTACTTATGCGAACACAAGTATGTGTAATAAATTGTCCTTTTGTTTGTCAACCCACTAGCCGAGCATCAAAGAGTTACCCTCATGAAAATTTTGATGAGAATCCAATTGATTTTGTCCATGTGTTAATCAAATTAGTATTCTTTAGTTATATAAAAATAATAAAAAAAATGAAATGAAAAGAATATATACATCGTGTTTGAAGAAAAGATGTCAAGAAAAAGAAAAAAATAGAATAAGAAAAGCGTTGGGATAGAAATTACCCGAATACCATTATTAGTAGTTTGTATGTTTTGGATTTCTCATCACATTAGCCACTAAATAAAGCCTTATTCCTCACCCAAGCCTAAGCCCAAAAACCTCAAAAGTCCTTTGATCTGGGAATTATTCCATTAAAGCTGTGGAGGCACGATTGCTTTACAAGCTTATGCTCATATTATTGCATATGGTTTTGAGTGAAAAACATACTAGCACATCACATGCTGGTCCACAAAATAGCCGAGAGGAGCGTATCATTGTGAGGGGCATGAAACATGTGTGCAAGAGTTTAAAGCATGGTAGGATTAGTTAGGCAAGTCTTGGCTTGTTATTACATATATCATTCACTTATGAACTTGAGGGGCGGGTATGACTTTGGACCTTAACTTGATAGAAGGTGAGAAATTCTAAATGTCTTGTAATGTTTTGAAAAATATTGTATGGTAGTTTGCTTGAGGACAAGCAAAAGATAAGTGTGGGGATGTGATGCGCGGGTAAAAGCTCGGGTTTAAAAGCACAAAATGGCATATTTATAGCATAACTTCGAGTTCAAATGATCTATTTTGATGTGGTTTGTGTTTGTTAGGGCCGGAACAATTAAGAGTACACTCCGGGGGTCATATGGGATGTCGGAATGGAGCCCGGAACAGTCGGATACGCGAAACAAACAAAAGAAAAAAATGTTGTATCTAGAGCCCGTCGCCGACGGGCTAGTACCCCGTCGCCGAAGCCTCCTCATTTGTCCTGTCGGATTTTTAATACCCACTTGTTTCATTTGACTTGCTTAAACGGGAATCTTGAATATGCAGCTGGAAAGTGCATATAATGGGGAGGGAAATCAGGAGGAAGGACCAACCTACATCATGCTATGATCCTCTCACTTTGTTTTGTCTCCAAGAAAATCATCTTCATCCAAGAAACTCATCTTCATCATCAACAATCATCCATGAAGCTTTAGAGAAGAAATTTCTGCAATTGGGGCTTTTCATCCATCATCAAAGTCAAGCAAAATCAAAGTCCTATGGAGTTGCATACAAGATCATCACCCGGATTCCAAGCCTCAATCAACATGAGAGGCTAATCTTCTTTGGGTTTTCCCCCGGTTCACATATTATAAGACTATGGTTTGTTAACATTTGAAAACTAGATTGCATCCTTGTATTTTGTATTTGATTGCTTGAAACATTTATGCTAGTACTTTGAGCTTAACTTGAATTCCCAAATTGAATGAATGATTATGAAATTTGTCTTTGAGAAATGGAGTTGGTCATATGTGCTATGTATATGTAGAGTTTGAATGTTCTTGTGTAATGAAGTGTATTATTGTGCGTGTTAACGTTGACGATTCTTGACACCTAAACCTTGTAATGATGAACTCGTTAGCATAAATCACACATTTGATGCAAGTTAGTTGGATTGGTAGAACCATAACCTTATGATATCAACCGGGGATGAACCTTGTTATTAAACTTTGTTTTGTTAACCATTGTTCTAAGTTTCTCAAGTTTTATTAATCATTTTTAAGCAACCTTTTTGTTTTGTTCATTCCTTTGTGTTGGACAAAGTCTCAACACCATTTCAAGTAAACATATCAAAGCTCTTATAAACAAAATAGCAAGCTTCATAATTGACTTGTTAGTCCAATTCAAGTCTAAACACAAACCACATACTCCTTGTGATTCGACACCCTTCTTACCATTTGCTACATAGTTTTGGTACTAAGGAACTATACAAATACTATCTTTGACTAGTGCACGCGACAAGCCGGTCAACGTTTCATTTTTATTTCCATTTGAGTCCAACACACTAACACCGTTAGATTTTTCCGTTAGTTTTTATAAAATGACAAAAATACCCTTGTAATTTCAGGGATGCAAACGGTAATTTACTCTTGAATAAAAACCCCTATTATCTTCTCTCTCTCTCTATCTCTTCTTTCTTCACTACATATCCATCAAATTAACCTAAATCCCCCACTAATTCAATAAAATCAAACCACAACGTCATTTGATTTCAGGGTTGCGGTGGTGGTGGTGATGGGGGGTTGTGGTTGTGGTGGTGATTGGAGGTTGCGATGGTAGTGATGGGGTTCGTGATGGTGGTGATGGGGGGCTGCGGTGGTGGTAGTGATGGGGGGCTGCGGTGGTGGTGGTGATGGGGGGTTGCGGTTGTGGTGGTGATTGGAGGTCACTGTAGTGGTGTTGGGGTTCGCGATGGTGGTGATGGGGGGCTGCGGTGGTGGTGGTGATGGGGGGCTGCCATGGTGGTGGTGATGGGGGGTTGCGGTTGTGGTGGTGATTGGAGGTCGCTGTGGTGGTGTTGATGGGGGGTTGCGGTGGTGGTGAAGGGGGGTCGCGGTGGTCGTCGGATCCACAACGTTGATTTGCATCACCATTTAAAGAATCGAAGATCTCACCCTATTCCGGTGAGCCACCGCCGGTGAATCACACGCTAACAGACCCAAATCGCGCATCGGATCCACCAATTCAAAGCCCAAAATCGCATTCCTCTTCCTCACGAACACCGATTTGCACTTTTCCCCTTTGTGGGAACGATTCTTAAACACCGATTTGCACTTTTCCCCAGCTGCGGTAGTGGTGAGGGGCAGTGGTGGTGTGGGTTGATCTGATGGTTTGCTATGGTGGTGGTGAGGAGGAGGTTGTGGTGGTGATGGGAGGTTGTGGTGGTGATGGGTGGTGGTGGTGTTTATGGTGGTGGGTGATGAAGAGATGAGAGAGAGAGTGTGTGTGTGTGTGTGTGTATGTGTATGTGTGTGTGTGTTTTGTGGTGTCAGAGAAGAAGAAGATGATGTGGGTATTCTTAAAGGCAATTCAGTCTTTTTAATAATAATTTTAACTGGAAAACTAACAGTGTTAAGTCATCTGGACTCAAATGGAAATAAAAATAAAACGAAAAGATTCAAATGGAAATAAAAATAAAACGTTAGGGGTATATGAGGATTTTTAAACTGTAGGGATGCAAATGGTCAAAATCACCAAACCTCAGGTATGCAAATGGTAATTTACTCTATATTTTATTATTATTATTTTTCTCTCATTCACTTACAACTTTAAAAATATTAAAAAATATAGGGGATAAACAGTGATTTTTTTAAATATACAAATAAATAGTAATATTTGTTCTCTCTTCTACTAATAATCACTTACAACTATTATTTAAAATATAGAAAACAAGCTCACATAAATATAAAAAACCTATTGTGAATGATCTTAGTGCGAAAAGCATGTTTTATTACATTGTAAAGATACATGTTATACTTTATGTTACTTGAAGCTTACATATGTGTAATGCCAAGTGTATGATAGTTACACTTTGGCCTCAAGCTTAACTACAGTTTTGTTATGACACGCCCATAATTTGTTTAGTTTTTTATTTGTCTCTTGTAACCTTTTTAAAATTGATGCTTTGTAAAATTAAAAAATCATTATGACCCGTTTATTTGTATCTGTTTTTCAACGTGAGTTTTATTTAAAATACATAATTGTATATTTATTTAGAAAACATCTCGTATACTTGTGTGTTTTCATATCCTATAACTGTGTATAACCATGCATTTTCAATTTTCTGCCATCGAGATCATTTGTGTGTTTTCATGTTTAGAAACATTGTGTATCTTCGTGTACAGAACCATCACACGTTTTCGTGTCCATAACCATTGTGTTTTTTCACGCATGTAACTTAAGCCAAAACTTCAGGATGTAACTATCCTCATCCTCTTCTTACACGTGACGTAATATGACGACTTCTCATATTTATCAAAATAATCATTTTGGTGTAATACTTTCCCATACACACGCGCGCACACACATACAGAGATAAATTCATGCAGAGGGAGATAGAGACACGCACAAATATAAAATTTATATTTAGTTATACAATCCATAGTTATTACGTATTGTCAAGCCATGAACAATACAATATACTTGTCGCTTGATTTGTGTGGTTACTGGAACAATGAGTTTAGTTTTTTTTTCTTTTGCGTGTATTTATTAATGTTTTTAGGAGTTTTCCGAGGGATTCTTAACACCTAAATGGATATCATCCCACCGGTAAGACGTTAATATTAACATTCATCCTATTCACCAGCCCTTATTCCCTTTTCATTCTATTTTTCTTTTTCCCACTTTTTATTTGTTTTTTTCCTCTATTTGCAAACCGTGTAATACACGGGTTGAAAATATAAAAACAACATAATTCATAAATGTATAAATATTTCGTATGATTAAATTACGTATTACTATAACAATAAAAAATAAAAAAGTTACATTTATAAATTATAAATATTCAAAATACTTTTTTGAATATTATAATATATAATTAACCTGTGTAAAATTAAAATCAGTTTTCTTAAAATCACACTAACCTAAAATAAATAAATATATTAATAAATAGTTTTTTCTTTTTAGTTTTTTTTTAAATTGAATCTTATTTAACTATAAAAATATGTATAGTTTAAAACAGTATGATTACACAATTAAGTTGATAATATAAAATATTAAATTTAAAACAAAATGAATTATTACTATTAATTGAGTTTCTTACAATAAAAAATTTGACTAAAATAATATATTAATTTAGGATGAAATTTTTTTTAAGGAGTAACATGAGAGTGTCATATAAAATCCTAGTTACTCTTTATTATATAGTATAGATTTGCTAAATGTTTTGTTGACCCCTTTATTTTCTCCCTCCACCCTAGTTTTATTTCTTTTCTTTTATTTTTTATACATACCTTTTACTCGTCTTATTCATATCTACCTATTTAATGAAAGGGTAACTATGAATGTCACATGGCAACACCATAATAATTTTTAACAAAATTTTCTCACTTCTCTTTCTTATTAAATAACTCCATTAATTATTAAATATATTATTTATTTTTTTATTAAATTGCATTTTTTAAAAATTAAGAAATGTATATTTTTAATGTTTATTTCTAGAGAAACAAATTTTTATAAAAAGAATTTTTATAAAATGTCATACTTTTTTAAAACACAATTCTTTTAAAAATTTGCATTATTAACATGTTTTGTTTTGAAACAAAATGTTTAATTTATGTTTTGGAAAAAACAAATAAAGTTAAAAACAAAATTTTAAAATTTGATATTATTGTTTTATTAATTATATTCCTTACTCGTACATAATTTAAATTATATATTATTTTATAATTAATAAATACCTATAAAATTTATATATTATTTTATAATTAATAAAATTATTGTTTGTTTGTTTGTTTGTTTACTATTTTATAATTAATAAAATTTATTCTATTTTAAAAAACTTTTTATTACGCCCGTATAATACACGGGTTCACTAAGGCTGTGTTTGATGTTGTAACTACCACCTCTGACCGCTGACTGGCTGACTCGGTCACCCGGTCAGGGTGTTTGAAGTTCACGGTCGGTGGGCTGGCCCGGTCGGTGGCCTCTGACCCAGACCTAAAGAAATCGATCACTGACCCGATTTCATTTCCCCCACTGCACTACTTCTTCACGCCGTGGCTCACCTTCATCGCCTCCGTTGCTCACCTTCACCGTCGTCTTCTTCACGCTGTTGCTCACCTTCACCGTCGTTTTCTTCAAGCTGTTGCTCACCTTCACCGTTGCTCACCTTCACCGCCTCCGTTGCTCACCTTCACCACCTCGGTCGTCTTCTCAAGGTAAACCCTTAAGGTCGATTGTTCACGGTCGATTTGATTTGCTCAGATTTGTTGATTTTGTTTGATGATTTTGGATGTTGATTTTGGATGTTGATTTTGGATGTTGATTTGCTCAGATTTTGGATGTTGGTTTGCTTGACGATATTGATTTTGGATGTTGATTTTGGATGTTGATTTGCTCAAATGTGTATGTATATTCAGTTGATTTTGGATGTTGATTTGCTTGACGCTGTTGATTTTGGATGTTGATTTGCTCAGATGTGTATGTATATTTTGGATTTGTTTGTTGATTTGCTTAGATATGTATATGTATATGGGTATGTATATATGTATGTATATGGGTTTGTATATGGGTATGTATATGTGTATGTATATGTGTATGTATATGGGTATAGATGTGTATGTATATGGGTATGTAGATATGTATGTATATGGGTATGTATATGTATATGGGTATGGGTATGTATATGTATATGTATATGGGTATGTAGATGTGTATGTAGATGGGTATGTATACGTGTATATATATGTGTATGTATATGGGTATGTATATGTATATGTATATGTGTATGTAGATGTGTATGTATATGGGTATGTATATGTGTATGTATATGGGTATGTAGATGTGTATGTATATGTATATGGGTATGTATATGTATATGTATATGGGTATGTAGATGGGTATGTATATGTGTATGTAGATGTGTATGTATATGGGTATGTAGATGTGTATGTATATGGGTATGTATATGCATATGTATATGGGTATGTATATGTATATGTATATGGGTATATATATGTGTATGTATATATTGCTTATGTGATTATCTTGAAATAACAAATTAGTTCTTGATCTAGGCATGACAGAAAGAAAAGCTAGAGATAATTGGAAGTCGGATTGTGTCGATAAAACTTTTCTCGAAGCATGTATACATGAACTAACAAACAACGGTCGTGAGGGTAGTAGCCTTAAAGCAAGCTCATGGAAAGTTGTTGCCAAAAAACTAAAAAATTATCATAATTTTATGGTTGATCATAAACAAATGAAAAATTGATATGACTACCTAAAGTCAAAGTATGGGGCTTGGGTCAAACTGAAAAACAAAATGGGGAATATTTATGATCCTATAACCAACACTTTCAATATGAGTGATGAAGAATGGGAAGCGGAGGCAAAGGTATTTTTAATATGAAATATTTTTTAATAAGATTATTGTTTGCTTAGTATCTTGATTATATCTATAAAAATTTTCAAACAGTTAAACAAGTTTGTGGAAAAGTTGTGACATGCTCCCCTTCCTTACCCTGATCTTTGTACCAAACTGTTTGAGGGGGTGACCGCGACTGTCATTCACAGTTGGGGGCCATCTTCTACACTTCATCATCCAGCTGAAGAATATTTTGAACATAAGTTGGATTGTCACACCCCAACCTTGACGGCGGAAACGTCGAGGTGTGAGAGTTAAGATCGTTCACAGCCACATAACGCTATTAATAATCCCAAATATATATTAATCATAAATTCCAATAGTACTATTACAATCATAAGGTTCAAGGAAGTTTAAAATAAACATAACAAGTCGTTTATTCCATATATTTATCTAGGTCCATTCCTAGATGTGTAAGCTTCGAAGAGTAGAATTTAAGCTTGGGTATTTCTTGAAACATGTTAAAAATAAAAGGTCAACAATGATGTTGGTGAGTTTTCTATAGTTTCAATACATAAGTATATATAAAAGATGGCAATTCATGTTGTAAATTAGAAGACAAAGTAACTAGGGATGTAAGACAGAATGCACAATCAAACCTTGACAAAGTTTTACAAGTATCAAACGACGTTAATATTTCATTAACGTTAAAAGTATATACGATTAGCTAAGTGTACTTGAATCAACCAGCAGGCTTGTCAGGCCCATAGATCTATGACGTCGCCAGGCTAGCAATAGTTAATGATTGGATATATATTCGACATTACATGGTAGCTACAAAGACCAACTAATCACAACACACAAGTAAATTGCCATAAGTTTACAAGAATCGAACGTGTTTACAAGTGTAATGTTTATAATGTAACATGTTTCACCCAAAAGTGTGAAAGTAATAAAATGGGTATGAAAATACTCACTTGGCAAATGAATATAAGTATGACGATTAATAGAGGAATAATAGACGTCGTTTCAACGTAAATCGTCACAATGCACCTAAATGGACATAATTACAAGTTTTAAGTTCTATCGTAATGAGTTTAACTAATCAACGAGGACTAGGGTTCTAAGTCGAATTTGGGGCTTGTCAACTAATTATATTTAAACAAATGAAATATATTTATATTTTCTTAAAATATATTTTCATATATTATTCAAAGTTATTAAAAATTATATAAAAAATTTTAATAAATTTTTATAACTAAAAATTTCTTACTATATAAACAAAATTAATTGGAAAGGAATATTTGAACCAATAATAATTTAGTGGTTTATACTATTATTTAAAATTTATATTTGTAAATTTAAACTAAGTGTAATACTTCTTAAAATATATATATTAAGATGTTTAAAGAATTAATCTACTAGAAATAATTAGGTGTCTTAAAAAAATAAAGTTTACAGAATTAATTTTTTTATAATTTTTAAATTTTTTCTGTATTTTTTTATAGGCTGAAAAAGCCTAAAAAAAGGATTTGAGGTTGCCGGGTTCGAACCCGGGACCTCGGGTAGCAAAGGTGTGCGCAGAACCAGTAAACCAAGGCCGTGGCCGCGGTTTAAAATTGGTTCTTAATTCATATAAACACTGATACAAAACCACCCCCAAATCCGATGAACCCTAGAAACGATTTGATCCAAATTGAAGATAAATTCGATGATGTTAATGCAATTAATCATGGGGCTTTTGATCCCCATGAGAAATCGAGCGTGTAGGTGTGTTTATTTACCCGAAATGATTTGGAGATCGAGGGAAACGAGTTCGAGTAGCTCACGGCCTGGCACGATCTGGAAATCGATGTGTACGTGTGTGTTTATATTAAATTGAGGTTACAGAGAGTTTGTATGTTTGATTTAGAAGGTTTTCCCTCTATTATATAGGGATAATTTGTGCGAATGAGTTCAATTCAATTTGATTTTTGAATGGGTTAAGCGGGTTTGATTCTAAACCGCCTATTTGAGTTCAATTTTGAATTCTATAGGTCCACAGGTTCGAATCCTTATCGCGAGGCTGTCGGGAGCTTTTAATTTAATTAAAACCGCGCGTTTTTGTGTTTTTGGAGCTCGCCGGAGCTCGGCCGGCGGTGGCCGGAATCTTGGTCGGGAAAACGAGGGGGAAAAGGGGCGGGTTTCAGAATTTACACAATTGGTCCCTCGACTTTAGATTATTATTATTTTATGTGTAAAAGTTTCTTTTAAAGTTTCAGAAATGACAAAATGTCCCCTGGACTTTAGTATTATTATTATTATTATTATTATTATTATTATTATTATTATTATTATTATTATTATTATTATCATTATTATATTTTTTTTTTATTATTATCATTATTATTATTATCATTATTATTATTATTATTATTATTATTATTATTATTATTATTATTATTTTATTAATACTACTAACTTTAAATTATTTCAAAATTACGAGATGTTACAGTCTCCCCTACTTTAGGAAATTTCGTCTCGAAATTTGTTCACGAGGAGGCTGAGACGAAAAATGAAGATGCATGGATTTCATTTGTTCCTCACGTTCTCAGGTGAATCAGAAAGTGAGCATGAAGTCACAAGTAGATCATAGTGATTCTCTTTTTCTTTCTTGATGCAGTTTGTGTTTTCATTTTCAGAGGTACACTTTAAAGAACTTTCGGTATCAAAAGAAGAAAATTCATCATCGATTAAGCTGACCGCTTTAGTGTTTACTTTATGTACAATGGCAGAGCCATTAGAGGTAAAAAGAGAGCCTAAAGTGATTTACTAATTTAAAGTTATAAAACTTTATTATTATCATTGATATTATTAACATTATAAGCTTCCACGTTGATTAAGAATGAATGTTACAAGATGTTAACGTCTCCCCTACTTCAAAGAATTTCGTTCCGAAATTAAGAATGAACTAAGCGAACAAATACGGGTATCACTTCTTCATATGATCTTCACGCTCCCAAGTGAACTCAGCTCCACACTTATTCTCCCAACGAACCTTGACAATTGAACTTGTTGTGGTCCTAGTCTTCTTCATGATGCGATCCATAATTTCGACAGGTTTCTCAATAAAGTGCAATGACTCGTCGATCTGAATGTCTTCCAGTGAAATGTGCAGACTCTCGTCGGCCAAACACTTTCTCAAATTTGAGACATGAAACACAGGGTGAACTCCACTAAGGTCGGAAGGTAGTTCCAGTTTATAAGCCACTTTCCCAATCCTTTTCAGGATTTTGAAACTTCAACGGCTTACGATGCTTATCGGCATAACTCTTTTGTCGACTTCTTGCCACTTCAAGGTTCTTGCGGATTGCAGAGACTTTATCGGTCGTTTCTTGTATAAGTTCAGGACCAGTGATAAAGTTTTCACCAATGTCGGTCCAACAGATCGGTGATCGGCATTTACGACCATAAAGTGCTTCGAATGGTGCCATCTTGATACTCGAGTGATAACTATTGTTATACGAAAATTCCGCGAGCGGTAAGTGCGTATCCCAATCACCACCAAAGTCAAGGACACATAATCGTAGCAAATCCTCGAGGGTTTGGATTGTTCGTTCGGTTTGACCATCAGTTTGAGGATGGTAAGCCGTACTTAAATCCAATTAAGTACCCAAGAGTTCTTGCATAGACAGCCAAAAGTGCGAAGTGAAACGAGCATCTCGATCGGAAATGTTGTGCAACGGTACGCCATGACGACTCACAATTTCGTCAATCTATATACGAGCTAGCCTTGAAACTTTGTATGTGTCTCGTATAGGTATGAAATGTGCCGTCTTAGTCAAACGGTCCACAATCACCCATATACTATCATGACCACGAGGAGTGCGAGGTAACTTGGTTATGAAATCCATGGATATATGTTCCCATTTCCACATAGGGATTTCGGGTTGTTCAAGTAAACCACTTGGTTGTTGATGCTCGGCTTTGACTCTTGCACACGTGAGACACTTGGAAACATAAATCGCGATATCTTTCTTCATCCCAGGCCACCAATATTGGCTACGCAAGTCCATGTACATCTTATCGGAGCCATGATGAATAGAATATCGGGTGTGATGAGCTTCGTTCATAATGAAGTGACGAAGGTTATCACGATTAGGGATCCAAAGTCGATTCAGAAAGTACCACAAGCCGTTTGATTTTTCCTCCAGTTGTGACCGTACGTTAGACACCAATTCTTCATCTTTTCCTTCATCGGTTAATGCCGCTTGTTGAGCCTTACGAATGCACAACTCAAGATCACTATCAATCCTTATGTTTTGAAGCATGATAGTAGCCTCGTTAACATCCACATAAACCTCGGTATCGAATTCCCTTAAGGTGTCAAACCATTGTCTTCGATCTCGGATTTCTTGAAGTGCGACGGTTTTGTTATGGACCTTGCGACTCAGCGCGTCGGCTACAACATTCGCCTTTCCAGGATGATAGCGAATGTCACAGTCGTAGTCGCTGATCAACTCGATCCAACGTCTTTGTCTCATGTTGAGATCTTTTTGGTTGAACACGTGTTGGAGACTTTTGTGATAGGTGTAAACTATGCATTTCGTCCCATAGAGATAATGTCGCCAAATCTTCAAAGCGAAAACCACAGCACCGAGTTCAAGATCATGAGTTGTGTAATTCACCTCGTGAACCTTCAATTGTCTTGATGCATAAGCTATCACCTTTCCTCGTTGCATAAGAATACAACCAAGACCTTCTTTTGAAGCATCACAATATACGGTGAAATCATCGTTTCCATCGGGTAGGGTCAAGATAGGAGCATTGCTTAGTTTGTGTTTTAATGTTTCAAAAGCTACCTCTTGCTCGAGCCCCCACTCGAATGGTTTATTCTTTTGTGTTAAGGAAGTGAGCGGCTTCGCGATCCTTGAAAAGTTGGCGATGAATCGCCGATAATAACCAGCAAGACCAAGGAAAGAACGAATCTCGGTCGGTGTCGTGGGAATACACCAATTCTTCACAGCTTCCACCTTTGCAGGGTCAACGTGAATTCCTTGGCTATTCACCACGTGTCCTAGAAATTGAACTTCCTTGAGACAGAAATCACACTTCGAGAACTTCGAGTACAATTGCTCTTTCTTCAACAACTCAAGAACTTGTCGCAAATGCAGTTCATGCTCGGCATTAGTTTTGGAGTAGATGAGAATGTCATCAATGAAGACGATCACAAACTTATCTAGATAAGGCTTGCATACTCGATTCATGAGATCCATGAAAACAGCAGGAGCATTAGTCAAGCCAAAAGGCATCACCGTAAACTCATAGTGCCCATAACGAGTATGGAACGCGGTCTTTGGGATGTCATCATCATGGACTCGTAATTGATGATATCCAGAACGTAGATCAATCTTCGAGAATATAGCAGCTCCTTGAAGTGGATCAAACAGATCGTCAATACGAGGAAGAGGATACCGGTTTTTGATGGTCAACTTGTTGAGCTCCCGGTAATCGATACACATACAGAATGACCCATCTTTCTTCTTCACAAATAAAACAGGTGCACCCCAAGGAGAAGAACTAGGGCGGATGAAACCTTTATCGGACAACTCTTGAATTTGACTAGAGAGTTCTTGCATTTCTGATGGTGCAAGCCGATATGGTGACTTAGCCACGAGGTTTGCTCCCGGTAACAAGTCAATTTTAAACTCAACTTCACGCACGGGAGGTAAACCACTAAGGTCATCGGGAAATACTTCAGGAAAGTCTCGTACAATAGGGACATCCTTAAGTTCTTTCCCTTTGACTTTTGTGTTGACCACGTAAGCCAAGAAGGCCATATACTTCTTGCTTAAGCACTTTCGGGCTTGAGTGCAAGACATGAGTTTAAGTCCTTTGGAAGATTTTTCACCGAACACATTCAAAGTATCCCCAGAGGGTAATGGTATACGAATGCACTTCTCGAAACAAATGATTTCGGCATGGTGTTTGGCTAACCAATCCATACCAATGATGACGTCAAAGCTACCAAGTTTCATCGGTACAAGATCGATAAGAAAATCATGCGCGTTAAGACTTAAGATGCAATCACGGATAACGACATCCACGGTGATCAGTTCTCCATTGGCAACTTCAACGGTGAGAGATCTTTCTAGTTTCGTAGGTGACTTAGCAAGTATGGGTTCAAATTCTAATGAAACAAAACTCTTATCGGCACCCGAATCAAACAGTACAGATGCATAATGACCATTTACAAGATACACACCTGTTTGGTAATAATCTATTATTGATATGACGAATACAAAGATAGGAACTTTTACAAGACAAGAAATGATTTAAGCAGAATTCAACGTCGTACCATTCACCACGTCGTTGCTGGCTTGTGCTTGTTTGGCGTTGATGTTGAAGGCCCTTCCACGAGCAGGTGGTACGTTTCCCGCATTGCGAGGACATTACGGACAAAAGTGACCAGGCTCGCCACAGTTATAGCAGGTTCGGTTGGCAAGCATTGCAGCGTTGTTTGGCGCACGAAGACAAGTAGTCACCAAGTGGCCATACTTTCCACACAACGAGCAGATTTGGCATGGAATGTTGCTCGTATGATGATACTTGCACATGTTACACATAGGCAGAGGACCCGCATAAGCCCTTGCCACGGGCACTTGTGTTGCTGGTGTAGCCCCGGGAATACACTGTCTTTGGGGTTGTTTGGGTGCAGCCACGGCATAGTTGCGTGCCGGTTTGAATTTGCGCTTCTTATTGTTGTTGTTGTTGTTGTTGTGAGACGGTTCAGCTTTAGTATCCTTAACGACCTCAGTAGCCGTCTTTTCCATCCTTTTTGCACCTTTCACTGACATGGTGCCCGCCCGTATATGGTTCTCAATGAGTTGAGCGGTGATAGTGATGGCTTCCTCCAAGGTCGTGGGTCGGCTACCCACCACAACATCTTGGATTTGGGGTGGCACACCCTTTATGAACTTCTCAATGTTGCGGGGGACAGTGTCGACCATATGGGGCAGTAGTAAAGTCAACTCATGATGCCTAGTTGAGTAGGCCAAATGATCACCACCATCTTGCTTCAAGTTCCAGAATTCTTCTTCCAACTTTTGCAATTCACTTCTCGGGCAGAATTTTGCGATGGCAATGTTCTTGAACTCATCCCAAGAGAGTGCCAAAATAGCATCAGCTCCTCAGTTTCGCTTCTCGCTATTCCACCAGGTAAGTGCCCTTTGTTGAAGCATACTAGTGGCATAACGGACTTTGAGTGCCTCGAGACACTCACAATTGACAAAAGTGTTTTCCATGCTTTCGAACCACTCAAGAAGACCAGTGGCTCCTTCCTTGCCACTAAAACTAGTGGGCTTGCAAGAGCTAAAGTGCTTGAAAGTGCAAGTTTGGTTGTTACGGCCTTGGGTTGCGCTATTTTCCCCTTGGCCATTGTTGTGGTTTGCGACGTTGGCAATCATGGTGCTGCTGAGTTCAACCATCATATTCGGGATGACCGCAGCCATTTGCCGGGTAATCATGGCGGCAAGCTTACGATCGGATCTTCTTCGGTTTCCGAGTTGGCGAGACATACTGGAAAATACGAATTAGATTAGGGACGGGTAAAAGGACAATAAGGATAGACAGTTAAGGTAAGAATCATGAATCATACAGAATGTTTCCAGTCGGTAACGCATCACCATTTGGAAACGTTGACACGTCAAGGTAAATTGACTCATTTGTCTTAGAAACTTGTGTGTGTTGACCATAGTTTTATCACTCATCCCGGAAATCCCCAGGTAAGCGTAACTGGTCCCATAGGATTTATACGAAACGCTTGCCTTAGCCCGAAGGCTTTTTGCCAGGAAATCCAGAATACAGGTGTTTAGGTGTCACACAATATTTCTTAGGTTTATGAAATCAAAACCTTGATGAGATTTATATAGATTAGACATAACGTCTAAAGACCTATGTCATGTGTATAAGTATACGATTCCACAGTCATTCAAGGTAATAGCTCAGTTTATGTCAAGTATAGTAAGTCCCTAATTACAGTGACCAGTTGTGATTAGCCACTTACTTTACTCTTCACACCCCAAGCACTTCCTATCCTGACTACATCAGTATCTAAATCTACTAAGAACACATAAATCACATAGCACACGCACATAACACTGATTAACTTTTAAGAAAAACAATACCTGATGGCACATGGCTACTCGGGCTGACATCCCTCTTTCCGTCCCACTCTCAGTTTAAGTTAAGGTTTATTTTGAAAATTTACCCGTTTCACTTAAACTTTCACTTAAACGGGGTGCAGGATCGGATTTCGGGTGGTTTTTCTCTCAACTCACTGTGAATCAACACTCGGCAAGCAATCTATGAAGAGTTGATCACAATATAACAAGTAACAAGCAGTAAGAAAATCTAACAGCAGATGAATTTTCAAGGTACTTTTATATATTGCTTCTCAACTCAAAGGATTACAAGACACTTGGACTCAAATCACTTACATAAAGAGTTACAGGGAGAAGATATATATAATACTACCTACAGCCGGATATACTTTGATACCAGCTGGACACCTCTAACCTTACATCTATACTACAAGACTCTAGGTGAGGTCTTTCAGACATTTTGTCTGAAAGTTGGTAGTCAGGACATGTCCCTGACTTACCTTTTGTCACCAACTAAAGTTGGTAACATGTACTATCATAAAAAGGTGAACAGTAGAATAAAGTATGGTCAACAACATGGCTCTTTAGGAAGATGCCATGCTGTATCAGAGGTCTGCAGCGGACTGTCAGGGACCATACTTTTATCTGCTGGACATAGCAATGTCTTCCGAAGGATAAAGTGCTTCGGAAGAATAACTTCTTCCGAAGGCACTTATACTTCGGAAGACTGCTTCTTCCGAGGCTTGGAGTCTTCTTTGTCTTCGGAAGCAGACTTTGTCTTCAGCTCTTTCATCAGACTTTGTCTTCGGAAGCTCTTTCAGACTTTGTCTTCGGAAGCTCTTTCATCAGACTTTGTCTTCGGAAGCTCTTTCAGACTTTGTCTTCGGAAGCTCTTTCATCAGACTTTGTCTTCGGAAGATGTCTTCAGCTGTTGTTCCTTAGACTCTGGGAAGATCTCTTGCTTGGCTTCGGAAGCCCTTTAATGTAGTACCAAAAGTGACTATGAAGTGAATTTGGTTGCACCAGCCTTATCATGATCCAACAAACTCCCCCTAGGCTGATGCTACCAAAACTTCACTTCCCTCTTCTTCTCAAAGTTCTCAGCACCAAGGAGAGCAGGTGTTTATCAGTATCTTCATTCTTTCCTGCTGTGATGCTGAAAATCTTGTACAAATCTTTGGTGGACAGAACCTCTACTCTGTCACCTTGGATTATGTGTACCCTCTGTTATGGCCCTCTGAAAAAAGTTAGTTGATGGGAAGTATAGTCATATTCCCATCGAACTATTGGTTCCAATTCAGGACCTTCCACCATCTGTAGAAAGGCTGTGCCTTTGGTGGTTGATCTTTCCTTGTCTTCCACTCTTTTCAGCTTCAACTCTTCTTCAATCTTGGCTCTTCTATTTCGTTCAGCCAAGTGGAGACCACTGATATGGTTTCTGATGTGTGCAGCAGTCTCAGAGTTGGAGGGATTGGAGAATGGCTTCTCTGCAAGCTCAGCAAGATCAAATATGCTGAGATGCAGTAGAGAAGTGGCATTGAGCCTGTTGGTTTCACCATTCTCCCTTTCCACAACAAAGTTGTGAGAAGGTTCATCGAACCTCCACTGGATTATTGCATTTCTAGGTCCAGGAGATTGACCAGAAATCCTGTCCTCTTTCCTGGTATCCAGCAGAGTCACCAGTCTTCTTCTTAGTCTCTTCTCCTCAGCATTGAGGGTATCGGAGTTGAGACCAAGAAGTCTTGCAGCCTGGCCCAAGGTGTCTCTAGGCAGTTCAAGAAATTTGCCTAGGGTGAGGGAGTTTGAAGAGTTATCAACATAGGTGATGTTGATAAGCTCTCCCTCACAGGAGATACTGCTCAAGGTAGTGCAGTTAATGAGCCTCGTCTTGAACTCCTTTATTTCCTCAAAGGAGAGATGTTTAGGAGGCTGAGGAGATGATCTTGGTTGTTGTTGGGTAGGCTTAGGTTTAGTGGTTTGGGTTGAGTCTTGGGTTTTAGGATGGGTAGTTTGGGTGGTTGAGGTGATGTGGTAGGTTTGGGTAGAGTTGTGGGTTGAGGGGTGAAGGTTTCATCAGTGGGTTCAGGTTTGATGGGAAAAGGGGTTGGTTCTGGTGTGGGTTGTGGATGTGGTTGAGTGGCTGGGGTGAAGACCATTCCCTTCATCCTCCTGTACATCTCCTTCCTTTTCCCCAAACGGATGTCAGCTTTTATTTCACTGACTATCCGCTGGAGTGTTCTTTCGGACATAGGTCCCACCTGCCTACCAGAGAAGCCATGAGCCCGGAGGTAGTCCTTCATCCAGGCTTTGTCAGTTGACTTCTTGGCAGCAGTGACCTCCTTTAACGGGGCCTTAAACTTTGGCTCTGATACCAACTTGTAAGGCCCCGTTCCCGGGCACCTCACAGTTGGTCATTCACAGCATAAAACATACTTATTAATAAATTAAGCAGCGGAATTAAGTTGGCAAAAACCCTTCATTCATTTTAAACACTGTTGTTAAGCAATACATTCTAGTTCATAAGTCACAAAATAATTAGTCGAATGAATTACAAAACAACAGTATCGTCAAAACATAAATGGATGTCAGTCTTGCCCGCCGTGTAGCCAACCCCGTGTGCCATCCTCAGCAACCTGTTACCTGCCAACTGGAAAATACATAAAAGTCAGCATTGCTGAGTGAGTTCTAGTTTTATAATTTAAAATACTTTGCTTTTCATCTCAAGGAAAACCTTTCTTTACTTATATGCGGTCACACAAGTACGTACACAGATAATATTATTATTATCTTCGTCGTTCATTCATTAACTTTCGTTCGTGTGCCGTTCATCGTTATCATTCATACTCTTTCGTATTCTTTCTTTCATATTAGTTCTTTCATTCGTACGTATCTTATTTTCATTCATTCATACATTACATACGTTCATACATTCATTTCATTCATACATTCATTGCATACGTACGATCATTTCTTTCATTCATACGTTCATTACATGCTTTCGTACGTTCGTTCATTTCATTCATACATTCACATTACATTCTTTCGTACGTTCATTTCGTTACTTCTGGTAACATGTACAATACCCCGAACATTATGCACGAAGCTGGTGCCGGACCTGTGGTGATCAACCACGAACATTGTGCACGAAGCTGATCCAGTCACCTGAGGTAAGTACATGCACCACTTATCTTTCATTCTATCGTATGTTAGCCAAGTCTGTTGCAGCACACGGCTGCTCACCTCAGTGGAAAATCTTATGATTGCCTGCTAACCGAGTCTGTTGCAACACGTAGTTGCTCACCTCATTATCAATCTCAAAGATTGACCCTGTGTGCATCCTTCGGGGTAGCTAACCCGCATCACAGTTGAGCTAACACCTGCCAGGGGTGTGCACCTCCATTCATTTGCTTGCAAGCCTTTCTTACGTTCATATACGTTCCATTCTTCTTATCATTAATCTTTCACTTTATTAATGATAATTCTTCTTTGTTAAATTTTAAACATTCTTCATCACGTCATTCCATACATAACAATATTTAAATAATAATATTGTTACTAGTAATAAAATACTGATAATAGTATCAGTAATAATAAGGGTTAATCAATTATCATCATTACATTCATAAAACATCATCATTAATTAACCCTAGTCATTAATCATGCGAAACCCTACTGCACAAACTCTAAGAAAATTCTGTTAAAATTTCTAAGTGTTTGGGCGTAAGAGCCCTGTTCAGCCGTTTCACCACTGTCGGTCATACCAGCTTACACTTAGAAAATTTTCGACTCTGGTCGTATGAGCACTGTTGGGCGTATGAGCCCTGCTCAGTCGTTTCACCCTATACTTAGAAAATTTTTCCTAGTCATACGACCACTGTTCAGTCGTTTCATCCCCCATACTTAGGAAATTTTTACTAGTCATACGACCACTGTTCGGTCGTTTCATCCCCCATACTTAGGAAATTTTTACAGACTTATGAGTACTGTTGGGACATATGAGTACTGTTGGGACATATGACCCTTAAAATATTTCTAAGGCAAATTTCCTGGACGTATAAGCACTATTTAGACATATTATATTGTACTTAGTTTTCTAAGTCAAATTTCAGACATATGACCACTATTTGGCCTTATTAGGCGTATTAGCAGCCTGTTCATGTGTCTAATTCATATTCCAGTCCCAAACATCATAATACCTAGTTCTAAACATGTACATATAATTCCAGGCATAAACTTAACATAAACATAAACATACGTTCATCCCAAATCTTATTCTATAATCATACACATGTACATAACATACGGGTATCATACCCAAATTCATAAAAACATATATACATGCATTTTCCAGCCCCAAATCATTTAAAAAAGAGTAGAAAGGGGGTCTAGAAACTCACCTTTATTGTCTTCGGGTTTACACTCTTCACCCGAGCTACTTCAAACAATTCCAATCACTTAGAAACCTTCTTAGCACGCATTTGAACACATAGAAACACATATAAGCATTTAACCGAGGCTAATTTAGCCAAGAACAACTTAAAAAAACATTAAACCTTACCTAAAAATCGAATTCTTCTTCTTGTTCTTCAAAAACCCGAAAGTTTCTCTGCTTTCTCTCTCTAAATGTCCGAAGATGGTGATGATGTGAAACAAGAGTGGGAGGCCATACCACCTTTTTATGTAAATAAATATGAACTTTGCAAAATTGGGCACTTTTGGCCCCTCCCCTTAAGTTAACTTTTGTTTTCTTTCCTTTTCTTTCTATTCTTGTTCTTTTAATTTCTTTAATAAGAAATTACGGGTGTTACAAATAGTACTATTACAATCATAAGGTTCAAGGAAGTTTAAAATAAACATAACAAGTCGTTTATTCCATATATTTATCTAGGTCCATTCCTAGATGTGTAAGCTTCGAAGAGTAGAATTTAAGCTTGGGTATTTCCTGAAACATGTTAAAAATAAAAGGTCAACAATGATGTTGGTGAGTTTTCCATAGTTTCAATACATAAGTATATATAAAAGATGGCAATTCATGTTGTAAATTAGAAGACAAAGTAACTAGGGATGTAAGACAGAATGCACAATCAAACCTTGACAAAATTTTACAAGTATCAAACGACGTTAATATTTCATTAACGTTAAAATTATATATGATTAGCTAAGTGTACTTGAATCAACCAAGCAGGCTTGTCAGGCCCATAGATCTATGACGTCGCCAGGCTAGCAATAGTTAATGATTGGACATATATTCGACATTACATGGTAGCTACAAAGTCCAACTAATCTCAACACACAAGTAAATTGCCATAAATTTACAAGAATCGAACGTGTTTACAAGTGTAATGTTTATAATGTAACATGTTTCACCCAAAAGTGTAAAAGTAATAAAATGGGTATGGAAATACTCACTTGGCAAATGAATATAAGTATGACGATTAATAGAGGAATAATAGACGTCGTTTCAACGTAAATCGTCACAATGCACCTAAATGGACATAATTACAAGTTTTAAGTTCTATCGTAATGAGTTTAACTAATCAACGAGGACTAGGGTTCTAAGTCGAATTTGGGGCTTGTCAACTAATTATATTTAAACAAATGAAATATATTTATATTTTCTTAAAATATATTTTCATATATTATTCAAAGTTATTAAAAATTATATAAAAATTTTAATAAATTTTTATAACTAAAAATTTCTTACTATATAAACAAAATTAATTGGAAAGTAATATTTGAACCAATAATAATTTAGTGGTTTACACTATTATTTAAAATTTATATTTGTAAATTTAAACTAAGTGTAATACTTCTTAAAATATATATTAAGATGTTTAAAGAATTAATCTACTAGAAATAATTAGGTGTCTTAAAAAATAAAGTTTACAGAATTAATTTTTTTATAATTTTTAAATTTTTTTCTGTATTTTTTTATAGGCTGAAAAAGCCTAAAAAAAGGATTTGAGGTTGCCGGGTTCGAACCCGGGACCTCGGGTAGCAAAGGTGTGCGCAGAACCAGTAAACCAAGGCCGTGGCCGCAGTTTAAAATTGGTTCTTAATTCATATAAACACTGATACAAAACCACCCCCAAATCCGATGAACCCTAGAAACGATTTGATCCAAATTGAAGATAAATACGATGATGTTAATGCAATTAATCATGGGGCTTTTGATCCCCATGAGAAATCAAGCGTGTAGGTGTGTTTATTTACCCGAAATGATTTAGAGATCGAGGGAAACGAGTTCGAGTAGCTCACGGCCTGGCACTATCTGGAAATCGATGTGTATGTGTGTGTTTAGATCAAATTGAGGTTACAGAGAGTTTGTATGTTCGATTTAGAAGGTTTGCCCTCTGTTATATAGGGGTAATTTGTGCGAATGAGTTCAATTCAATTTGATTTTTGAATGGGTTAAGCGGGTTTGATTCTAAACCGCCTATTTGAGTTCAATTTTCGAATTCTATGGGTCCACAGGTTCGAATCCTTGTCGCAAGGCTGTCGGGAGCTTTTAATTTGATTAAAACCGATCGTTTTTGTGTTTTTGGAGCTCGCCGGAGCTCGGCCGGCGGTGGCCGAAATCTAGGCCGGGAAAACGAGGGGGAAAAGGGGCGGGTTTCAGAATTTACACAATTGGTCCTTCGACTTTAGATTATTATTATTTTATATGTAAAAGTTTCTTTTAAAGTTTCAGAAATTACAAAATGCCCCGTGGACTATAGCGTTTGTTGCTGCTGCTGCTGCTGCTGCTGCTGCTGCTGCTGCTGCCGCGGCCGCTGCCGCGGCCGCCGCCGCCGCGGCCGCCGCCGCCGCGGCCGCCGCCGCCGCGGCCGCCGCCGCCGCGGCCGCCGCCGCCGCGGCCGCCGCCGCCGCGGCCGCCGCCGCCGCGGCCGCCGCCGCCGCCGCCGCCGCCGCCGCCGGCCGCCGCGCCGCGGCCGCCGCCGCCGCGGCCGCCGCCGCGGCCGCCGCCGCCGCCGCCGCCGCCGCAGCCGCCGCAGCCGCAGCCGCCGCCGCAGCCGCCGCCGCCGCAGCCGCAGCCGCCGCAGCCGCAGCAGCCGCCGCCGCAGCCGCAGCCGCAGCCGCAGCTGCTGCTGCTGCTTCTGCTGCTGCAGCTGCTGCTGCTGCAGCTGCAGCTGCTGCTGCTGCTGCTGCTGCTGCTGCTGCTGCTGCTGCTGCTGCAGCTGCTGCTGCTGCTGCTGCTGCTGCTGCTGCTGCAGCTGCTGCTGCTGCTGCTGCTGCTGCTGCTGCTGCTGCTGCTGCTGCTGCTGCTGCTGCTGCTGCTGCTGCTGCTGCTGCTGCAGCTGCAGCTGCTGCTGCTGCTGCTGCAGCTGCAGCTGCTGCTGCTGCTGCTGCTGCTGCTGCAGCTGCTGCTGCTGCTGCTGCAGCTGCTGCTGCTGCTGCTGCTGCTGCAGCTGCTGCTGCAGCTGCTGCTGCTGCTGCTGCTGCTGCTGCTGCAGCTGCTGCTGCTGCTGCTGCAGCTGCAGCTGCTGCTGTGCTGCTGCTGCTGCTGCTGCTGCTGCTGCTGCTGCTGCAGCTGCTGCTGCTGCAGCTGCTGCTGCAGCTGCTGCTGCTGCAGCAGCTGCTGCTGCTGCTGCTGCTGCTGCTGCTGGTGTTGTTATCATTATTATTATTATTATTATTATTATTATTATTATATTATTATTATTATTATTATTATTATTATTATTATTATTATTTTATTAATACTACTAACTTTAAATTATTTCAAAATTACGAGATGTTACATGGATGATGTTATGTGCACTCAAAGGGAAACAGAGCTCCCACCTGTAAGTGAAGAATCCTCTGGCCGGTCAAAACGAAAGGCAAGTTCTAAACTAGTAAAGAAGTGCGTAGGAAAACAATAAATGACAACTTAAGAGAAGTTGGGAATGAAATTATCAATATTGCAAAGATGTTGGTGGAAAAAAATAATATTGATAATGAAATGGACGCATGCATGGATAAGCTAGAAAAATGGAATGGGGAGAAGAAGATCCGATATATAACACAGCTCTTTTGTTATTCGGTGAAAGTGCTGATATTAGAAAAGTTTGGTTACGTCTTAAGCCGGTGAGTTGCGAGTCGTGGGTGAGAAATGCCGGGAGAAAGTTTGGATTATTCGGTTAACTTATGTGTTTTGTATGACTTTAGTATGACTTTAGTATGACTTTTGTATGACTTTTGAATGACTTTTGAATGACTTTTGTTTGACAGTTGTATGCCTTTGTATGATCCTATGACATTTGTATTAGCATAAACTTTCTATGACATTTGTATTAGCATGACCTTTCTATGACATTTGAAAGTTGTATGAATTTTGTATTAACAGGACAAATATGTATACGGATGGTGAAATTTTATCTTTTTTTATACTTTCATAGTATTGGTTGAAGTTGGCCCAGAAAAGGAAACGAGATGGTAGAATTGAAAGAATAAGAGATAACGATTCTGCTTTAACAGGGCATGCATACACACATGAATTACTATATGGATCTTCTACACAATGTCAAGAAATGATAAGACTTTCACGCGAGGCTTTTGTACTATTATGTAATAATTTTACACAACGAAATTGGCTACGAGCTAGTAGGACGATAACCATTGAAGAGAAAATAGCTATGTTCTTACATATTATAGGGCATAATGAACGGTTTCGAGTAGTTAAACGACGATTTCAACACTCCAATCAAACGGTTCATAAATGTTTTCACGAGGTTCTAGGTGCAATGATGTGTTTTGCTAAAGAAATTATAGCCCCGACATCTTCAAATGAAACAACAAATACCTCGGAACGACTTCAAAGGCTAAAAGGAATATTTCCTGGAGCAATAGGTGCTTTAGATGGAACTCTTGTACATGCAGTTGTGCCCACTACTCAACAAACTTGTTTTAAGGGAAGAGGTAAAGGTGAATGTTATCAAAATGTGTTAGTAATATGTGATTTTGATATGATATTCGCATTTGTATGGGCTGGATGGGAAGGCGTAGCACATGATTCACGGGTTTTGAAATAAGTTGCATTTAATCCGACATCTGGATTTCGATTCCTTCCACCAGGTTTATAATAAAATTATATATTTTATTATTAAATATATTATTTGTATTCTTCATATAATAGTTGTCACACTGTCATTTACAGATAAATATTACCTTTGCGACGCTGCATATACCAACACTCGTGGATTTATGACTCCATACCGCAACACTAGGTATTGGTTAGCCGATTTCCGACGACGAACACCGGTAACTAAGGAAGAAAGATTTAATCATGCTCATGCTTGCCTTAGAAATGTTATTGAGCGTGCTTATGGTGTATTAAAGGCAAGATTCCCAATCCTAAAGCAAATGGCTCCTTATCCTTTTCCAGTGCAAAGAGACGTAGCTATTGATTGTTTTGCAGTGCATAATTTTATAAGAAAATACAACATTCAAGATGAATTATTTATAAACTTTGAAGATAACACTATGGTTACCCCTAATGGTGAAGGTGGAGGAAATGAAGGTCAAAACACACAAGGCATTGAGTGGGGTTCAGAAGGGGTTGAATATATGGCTACTTTGCGTGACCACATTGCTAATCAACTACTTTTATATGCTTCAAATTAGATTTGTATGCAAACTCTTGTATGACATTTTGCTAATCAACTGTTTGAAATTCGATGTGTTTGTTTGGATTATGTTTGATTTATGTTAACTTGTATTTTGTATGACATTTTGAATTATTATAATTTAGCTATTTTTATTAATTACACAACACCAGTTAAATTCAAACTCGATTAAACAACGGGGCAATAATATTATTTTTATCATTCAGCAGAGTCAGTCAGCTACTAAATCAAACAGTCAAGTTTCAGTCAGATGCGGACTCAGTCAGAACCTTTTACTGGGTCAGCTTCTTACTCAGTTAGATCTTACTCAGTCAGCGCAATCAAACAACCCCTAAAGTAGTTTCAAAATATACAACCATGATTTTGTAATGTAATTATTATTAATTATTATATGAAAGCTATCATATTATCTTTTGATTATCATATTATCTTTTTTTGATTGTACGAACACATAAATATGTATTTACACTTACGACCCAGGGGCATAGCACGGACATGATAACATTTGCACATTTCTAAATATTTTTACCTAACTTCAAATAATAAATAAATCCTCTTGAAATTGATTATTGTAGCTATCGCATGATTTTAAACTAATATTATCATATTATGAACGAAAAAATATGATTAATCTAATGAAGAATTTTTATGAGTACGTATCATCATCATCATCTCTACGATGGGATCGCTGATGAGTTCCAATGCTCGTCAACACAACCTTATAAATGCTTTCGTTTCGTATTCTCATAACAAACCCTTTTTCTAGCTTTTGAATCTCAACAACATTACGCCATTAAAGGTAACTCAAAAACCCTCTTCTACACCCTAAAATATTATGCTCTACCATTTTTGCATGCATGATTCCACTTCTTTTGATCATCTTCATCTGGGGTTCATCAGTCGTTGTAGTTTAAGGACATTCTTGAGAATCGTACAGTGATTTTGGTCTCTTTTTCGCATTTCTTTTAGATACGTGTGTTATCCACTAAAGGGTGTTCAAATTTATCATATGTTTTGTATAATCAACTGAAGATTAATGCTTTTGTTTGTATAAATAACATGCAAGTAATCTTTTGTACTGATGTGGAATAGGCTGCATTTATCAATTTAACTACATTTTAATCGCTATTTTGCTTTCTTTAATGGATCATACATTCGGTTGTTAATACTGTACGAGTGAGATTTTACCGTGTATGATTGTTTACGTTCATACATTCATCATCATGTACATTTTCTTGCAGGATTTTGTGCGGGTGAACGATGGGATACAATTCAGTTTATAGGGTATTACAGGAGCTTTTTCCACAGGTATATCTTCTGTAAACCGGTCACTGTATCGTGAATGAACTTTGGTGTTTCTTTTGATTCTTATATATCTAAAGTTTTCATCTTTTTAGTTTGTGAATATTTTGGAATACAGCAAATGATTAATGCCTGATTGGGGTTATAGGTTACAAATTAATGTTACTTTCGTGTAAAGTTTCTACTTATTTTCACTAGACAGATGTATGACTTGTGGTTTGAAACAAGTTTTTTGATGGGCTTTCTGAAAGTGATTTGATGATTGCAAGAATCAGCATTTAGTGTTTTTATAACATACCTTTGCATGTAATTATTGACTGTTTTAACTGCTACAAAACTGATTATTGAGTAAAGATACATATTATACTTTATGTTACTTGAAGTTTATATTTGTGCATTTGTGCAGGTTGATTCGCGTGTGCTAAAAGCTGTGTCTTTACAACACTCGGATAATGCTGATGTAGCTGCAGAAGTGGTTCTTTTTGAGATCATTCCTTCTCTCCCTAAAGAACCACTGACAGTTGGGTCATCAAGTAATAGCAATAGTTCACTCAGTTTCTTTGATGGTAATAGGTGTTCTTTAACAGTTTATGTGTAGATTTTTGTGTCTTTTTTTCTTGGGTCTTTGTAAATTAGTGATTAGTAGAGCTAATATGTTTGTTGTGCATTATTGATTTGCTAGCTGTAGATGGTAGCATAACTGGTCAAGTTGAGTCAACTATGGATCATGTATCTATTAATCCATTAGCTGCCGAACATCCAACTGAACTTCGTGTTTCGAGCGTTAATGGAAGCTTACTTGGTGCAACAGAAGGTAGTATTGTCATGTATACTTTACTTTTGCTTATGTGATTTCAGGTGTTTGGATTTGTGTTATGAAGCTAATTTTTTATATTTATGAGATCAGTTTTTGTTATATTCGCTATCTATTTAAGATATAATGATTCAGATTTTGGTTATTTCAGTTTATAGGGTTCACACATTCAGTTTCATCCTAATTGCAGTAAAAGTAGTTATTTAAAAGAACTAAAAAGTACCTTTTTTATTAAAAAATATTTCTGCACATCTTTCTTAATGTTCTTATTCTGTTACGGATAAAAGCAGTTTCTGTATTTACAAGTACAGAATCATAATAGAAAATTGTTAGTAAAGATTTTATGAAAATGTTCTTGTTGATAGTCTGGTATAGGTTGAAATTTCATGTTGTGCTATTAATTTTTTTAGCAACATCTAATAATGTTTTTTGATCGTATTTCATATTCTGAAATAATCAGCATTTACCAAGCACCCCTGAAAACAGAATATTAGATTATTATGACTTCAAACAGAAAAACTACAACCAAACAACCTCCATTGTAATGCATTCTGTTACTGCTCATCATCCGGTTTCATTCGCTTAATGTCACATATCAGTTTATTCTATAGTGTTTTTGGTCTGTAACTCTTATGACATCTAGTTACAGTTGTAGAGCCTGTAAGTTTGGAACCAACTATGTCCTCTGATCATGACGTGAATAGTGAAACTAAAGCTAACCGCAATGGTGTGCCTATACTTTCAGAGACATTTGGAGAGAGCAATAATGTTAAGGCTGATAGTGTCTCACCAATGCTAATATGTGAAAGTGTTCCTCATATTACCCATGATCAAGTATGTGAGAAAATTGAAGATGAAAATGTTGATAATACAACTGTATTTGCTTTAGAAAGCAACAAGTTTGTAGGCACTTCTGAAGCAAATTTGGCTCCAACTGAAGAATCAGATCGCAGTTGTTCGTCAAAAGCTCTTGGAAAATATGATTTTGCAGTCAAATTAGTTAATTCAGAGGATGAATCAGCTGTGAGTTCCGTGCTTACTAGATCACAGCAAATTTGTAGCACTGGATATCTTGATGAAATTATTGAAGATGCTAAAAATAACAAGGTAAATTTGTATTCTTCCATGTAATAATGCAACTTCATTGGTTTCATATGTTTATTTTAGATGTGGACTTTTGACTCATTTATGTATAATTTGATTTCGATCATATGGTGATTCTAACTCGTCTAACTAGTTAAAAGTAGCTTGAAAGAAAACTTGTCTAATGGTATGAAGTTATTCAAAAATTTTTAGTGATGCATAAAATTTTGTTAAAAGAGTAGGTAATTAATGAAGTAATAAAAATATTTTAGTAAAATTTGATATTTTATTCAATTATAAGAAACTTCAAGTTCGTCAATCCAACCCATTTCGACCTGTGATAAAGATTACTTGTTTTGGCTTGTTACTTATTTTGCCCATTTTCTGCTTTTTGTTTATTCCACGTACTTCTGTTTTTCCTAATATCTGTTTTTTTATATAGATTTGCGATTACACTTTATCTAGTGATATTTGCTACATTTGTTTCTTGCAGCATGCTTCTTTTCTTCATTGTGCTATGTAAACTTGATATTTACTGCACACTTATTTTTATTTTGTATAGGATTGTTATCGGAAACTACAGTTTTCTGTTTTTGTTTGGTATCTATAAATAAGAAATATGATGCCCTCTAAAGTATCATGTTTTAATTATGTATGGTGCAGAAATCCCTCTCATTGGTGATGGATTCAGTTATCGATTTTATGGGAGCAGTAGAGTCTAAAGAAAAAGCTGCAGAACAAGCAAAAGAGGATGCCACACGTGGTTGTTCTGATATTCTTGCTAAGGTGGATGAGGTTAAGCATGCGCTTTCAATGGCAAAAGAGGCAAATGACATGGTTGTTTCTCGTTTACGGTAGTATAGATTCATAACTACCTATCGGTATACTTATCTTTATGTTATTCTATTAGCATTATGGAGAAGTGAATGCAGAGAAATCCATCTTAGCCACTGAATTGAGAGAGCTTCATCATCGTATGTTTACTTTGTCTGATGAGAGAAACAAAGCATTTGAAATTCTTGACGAGGTATGATTTTTATATCTGTTGTTTAACTTTAGTTATTTGTTAGTTATGCTTAGTGGTGGCAAAATGGGCGGTCAAGCGAGTTGGAGTTACATGTCAAAACTTGTATCGTATTGTTATGGGTCAAAATGGACAATATTTTTTTAGTTTTTTTTGCCATTTGTGTATATATCTTAACACACACGTTTAACATGTATTGATGATTTATATTTTTGGTCTTTCATTTTTCAGATGCGTAGAGCTTTAGAGATTAGAATGGCGACTGCTTTAGAAGAAATCGCAGCAGCGGAGAATGAAAAGTTAGAACAAGAACTGTATGCTCGAGAAGCGCTTTTGTACGAAGAAAGCCAAATGGAAAAAGTTGTTGAAGAGTCCAAGAAACTAAAGCTAGAAGCAGAGGAAAATTCTAAGGTATGTGACATTAAGCCCTTTGTTATGCACTAATACCATTGACTAGTTTTCTGCTGCAGTAATTGATTTTCAAAATTTGGTATTTTAGTTACAAGAATTCCTTATGGACCGTGGCCATACAATTGATATCTTACAGTAAGTCCCCGTTATTGTTATGAGTATTTTTCTAGCTAGAGGTGGCAAAATCGGTGGATTGGGTAACGGGTCAAAACGGGCAATTTTTTTGTGCAGGTTAGGATATAGTGGGTTGATCCGGATTAACATGAATCACTTTCGGCTAAATTTTTTGTTTTATTACAAACGTGATTCTAAATATGACTACAAAAATGATAGTATTACAGTAATAATCTTGTTTTTGAATTAACTGATTTAGTTAGTTTAAGCGCATTACAAATACATTTTTGATGTCTTTTGACCTTATTGATCCGATTTTGTTTGTCTGGTCTTTTTGATTTTACCCGTTTGACCCGGTTGAAAAACTACTATTTAGATCAATCTGTTTATACACAAATGGTTCAAAATTTTCACCTCTACTAGCTAAGATGATATGAGAAAAACAAACGTGAACTTCGATGTCGTGTTCTGCACATATTTGCAGAGGAGAAATTGCTGTCAAATGCCAAGATGTGTTACTAGTAAAAGAGAAGTTTGACAAGCGAATCCCGTTATCCCAAACACTTTTCTCTAGCCAAACATCATCAATCTTAGCCTCTTCAAGTTCATCTTTCAGAACCACCCCAACACCGTTTGAGCCCGAGATAGAGACATATGAAACCCCAAAGAAGAGTTCCGAATGGGATGATCCATTTGGTATTCTCAATAAGAGCTCAAGATCAGATACATCACCCATGTCTCTTACAGAAACTGTAAATCCTATTAATTTAGAAGAAGAAAAGGTTGATGAACATAAGGGGACCGCTGATGATGATGGATGGGAGCTATTTGACAATGGTGACTACTTCCTGCATAGATGATGGGGTAGTTATTGATCATAAGAACGAAGGCAGGTTGGTCGTTTATTTTTCTTTTGGCAACGTTATCGAGTATTTACCATCAAACGCGCGTTATTCATCAGCATTATTATGACATTTACATTCGGATGCAGTTATGTTTATAAGTTACTTTGAAGTAGTTAAGGAAAGATTTCTTGGTTTGTCCTTACGTTACTATGCTGTTTTTAGTAGAGCAGACTAACATTAAGCAGGTTGAGTAGTGTTTCAAAACGAGTGATAGATTCTAACTACTGTTTCGACTTGACTCTCAAGCACCATTTGATGATCATGCATACAAAAGGAGGTTAAATAAACAGGTTAGGTTAAAGATGTTCTCTTTCTATATGAGTTTGGTTTACCCAAATGTTTGTAAAAACGTGGTTTTGTTCTTAATAGATTGATGTTTATCGTTTCGTCTCGATCCAATATTTCCAACAACCTTTAGCTCTTCTTATATCAAACTCATTTGGAGTCATTGTTTCCTCAGTATAGTTCTGTATTGGGTTAGAAAGAATAAGTCAAGTCATTATTGTTCAAGATAAGAATACATACACCGGACACAAGTGGTATGACACTCCCAGGCCCGTGCGGGATCTTCGTGCACCAGGTTTACCCTTTATAGAGGTCGGGTTATACATCTTCACTAAACACTTGTATCATCATATGGTCGGTTATAACACACGGACATTTGAACGATACAGCCATAACCTACTAACAATCCGATCAAATGTATGACATTCCTCAGCAGTATATGTTTGTGTGTTTCAACTCCATGGGTTCGAACATTAGATTAACACACAACTCCTAATTCTTACTATTGACTAGCATACATCCAATCAGTGAGGACAACATAACGTGCCGCATGCTTATAGAAATTAGGTTTGTTCCTTTCTTATTATAACAGTTCTCTCTATTTAAACTCGTAAGTCGTAACAATAGCATATGACGACCTATACTCTACCTGTTATCATAAAACCAAAACGAGCATTAAAAAATGACAAAATCTAATTAAGGCATCAAATGTTCCCTCATAGTACAGTCCACATTATAACAAGTATGTACAAAACTAACCCCGAATCAATCCTAACCTACATCATACCTGAAGACGCTATGATAAATTCTGCAGCCGCACCCATTGCGCCCACCCCGCCAATTTCCAGCAAAGCCAATGCTAGTTCTTCCTCGTCCCACTTTCTTAGCCCCTTGCTCAGTCTCCTCAAAACCTCGACATCGACCTCACAGGCCCACTTAGGCGTACACGAAACCATTAAACTCACAAAACCCGACACGTAAGCCCTCCATGTTGCTTTATTACAACCAAGTGAAATTTTACCATCGAGTGCACTCGCCATGAACTCAAGGTGGGCCCCGAGGATAACCGGACGTTTTTTAGAAGCTGAAGATGCTGAGTCAATACCCCAAGCAAATGCACCCGATAGAATAGTGAAGTAAGCAAGAGCACAGCCTCTGAGCATACCAATCATCCCACCAGAGTCGACTTTATTCAGGTCTGACCGGTGGACAGAAATGAACCATGAGGGTAAGGTTTCTTTGATTAAAGTTTGTACCAGGTTTAACCCGCCAGTAATCCAGACTAGTGAAGCCCCGAGTGAGGCGGCTACTTTGATACGGGTCATGGTTGCAGAAAGAGAAACCTCACCATATCTTACAACTGTTGCACTTTTGGGATTTTTTATTTTTTCAATTGGGATACCCGTGGTTAAAATATCATTGACCGAATGCATTAATAGAGAGACTATTTCTTCAGTCATGAACAAGAGGTCTCGAACACTACGGTGGACTCGCAAGTAGAGGATTCCAGGTGCTACGGGGGTGATCCCTCCTGAACAATGCGACCCAAATCCATGACCTAGAAGGTTACCTGCCAAAGATGCTAGCTGATTAGATTCTATGCCATTATATGTAAGTATTTGTTCTCCTTTATATAAATGGGCGCACTCTTTTCATAACCAATAATATGTTAAGAACAGGATAATGTGCTTGCATAAACAATAATCAGAGGTTGTCGGAGAGAGAAATAGAAGCGGTTATATTAGCGTCTTCTGTATCGCATTCAAAGCAATAGGTAATCAGGTATAAATGCATTATGGAGTGCTCTTCATTCTTAACATATTACTTGTTCTGAAATGAACACCTTATATGTGTGTGTATTATGAGCAGTTTTATACACTAAATATCGGTATTTGTTGCTATGTATTATAGGCTGCTAATCAGTCTCTGGTAAAAGAATCTATAAGTTTCAACTTACTGACTCCACCGCAGTTTGTGATGACCGAAGGAGAATTCAGGCCAAGAGTAGACTGGAAACAGACTCTCAGAAGCTGGACAACAGATTCATTGTTCTGGTGAAATACTGTTCGCGATGCAGAGAAAACAAGAAAGTTGGTCCAACGTTTAGCCTTTTGTGTCCAGAGCGCGACTATGATGGGCATGCACGGCCATGGACAGCATGCACCAAGGGTGTTCAATGCCGGGCCAGCCAGGTTCAGCAAGGGTTCAGTGATTCTATCGACTTTGTAGGTTATTGTAAGACTCACTAGAGCAGCAAGAGGTAAAGGAAGAGTAGCCGATGATGTCCCGCCTGCAAAAGGTGTTTTTTTCACATAATAATATTGACTAGTAGATAAACAAGTTGATCAATGTGCAGAACAGTTGATCTGTCATTTACAAAATTTTTAATCTTATAACCCAAATTCAAGATTACAAGTGACAATTTCAACCCATTTGGTTGTTTCATATGTAACGGCCCAACTGGTACAAATTCAGATAACAAGGAAACAAGTCAAATGAGTCAAAACAAGTTGAATTTTGCCCAAAGTGATGATTATAGCATAAAAATTTCTATATCCTTTTTATTCGGTAAATTAGAGTAGTATTTTTAAAGTCTATTTTTGTAATCGTAATTTACCGCATTAACTATATGTTTTCAAAAATGAACAGAAAAGTGTTTGTGGGTCAACCCGACCCGACCAAACCCATTTCAACCCATGCCAAAATGTATTGCTCTGACTACGACCCACTACCCAGTCAGCCCATTTCAACCCTTGCTATGGGCTATATAGTCATTATCAATTTTACATGTTACCAAACCCACCCAACCCACTCATTTTTTCACTTCTAAATTGAGTCATACTTAAGTTCATAAGCACACATTAATAAGGTTTCAATTTACTAAAGTTCAGTAGCAACAGTAGATACTTAAAAATTAGTTTCCAACAAGCCATACCTGCAAAAAGACTTGGAACATCTACTCCAGTTGCAGCCAATATTTTATTTATATTTTGCTCCACCATGGACAAGTTTGCAGCAGGACTTGGCCAATCAGTTCCATTCATAGATGCAGGCTTCCATAGACCTCTTGTTGTTTCAGCTGAAAGGTAACTTACAATAGTTACCATGGAAGCAGGAAGGAAGTCAGCAAGACCTTTGAGCCCTGAAGTAAATGTCACCATCAATTAAATTCAACAGGGAATAATTGAACAAGAGACATCTTGGGCAAGTCTACTTCTTAGCCTTCAAAGTAATAAATCAGATAAATGAAAAACATAGTATTTGCAATTAAAGACTCATATCTAGCAAGTCACATAAAAAAGGATAAGTATCACTTTAGCACTTGGATAAACATAGAAAACAGATGTAGCAAAATGGGTAGGTCAGATAGGACGTGTATCCAAAATTTTCAGTAACTGATTTAGTGTGCCACATAATCACAAAAAATATAATGTTTCAATGACAATTCAACTTATTGAGCACAACGACTTTGGGAGATTTTAACCATTAAAAAATACACTCTGAGTGACTTCTAATCTATTATACCTGTTATTTTACGCATCAAGCCACCAAAGTTAACAATAACCCTAATTGTCCCATTTATTAATTATTAGTAAATGGGTTCAAAATGCCACCTCAAATAGAAAACTAACCAGTAGTGAGTTCACGGGGTGACAATCGTCCATGAGAACAGGCTGTCAATGCGGCACCAAGTGCAAATGGAACAGCTTCCATAATATCCCAAGCAGGAAGTTTAAGACGTAGTGTATAGTCATCAGTTACAGAACCAGATGAATTGCTACTTCCAGAAGTTGTAGGAGTTAAACTTTGACCACCTCTATTCATTTTTCTAAACATCATGTTCAAAAGTGCTTCAAATATCTGGTAAACGGATGTTCCAGGTTTGAGATCGGATAGGGTTGAAGCAATACATGCTTGATGTTGTCTGTACCAAAGTTTTAATTTTGGAAATGAATCCAAAAACACAGGACCTGGAGATGACAGATCACAGTACCTAAAAAACCGTTTTCTTTTCTTTTGGGCTTCAAAATTTCTACATGATGCCAATTGAGAATTGCGTGCCAATAAAAGGAACTCAGGTGTTAGCTGAGACCCTACAGGGGTTATATCCCCCACACGCTCAAAAGGTGGTTGATCAAACCTCCATAATTTCAACAAAAGGGTAAATGCATTTGAGAATACAGCAAGGGGGCATAACTGTTCCCCAGTTGGAAGAGTCCATGAAACCACGGGTGAACATGACCCAAAAACCTCACATATGGGCATCAACACACCAGCAAGATGTGGAACCTAGAAACACGCATATATATGTTAGGTATAGCATCTAGGGTTATTGAAGCTTGAAACCTCATATGGGGACACTATAACATGTTTTCCTGTAAATATGTTGACCTCTACCACACTACTTACAAGAAAAATATATAGAAAGAGCACACATATTGAAGTTTACTTACCAAGCCATGCAAGGAAAAAATCTGAATACAATCAATAAATGATATCCCAAGGAGAAGAACATTTAGGAGGGGAGCACAAGCTAACAAATGACTCTCGGTCCCAGAATAATCTGGGGGAACTGGAGGTGAAAGCAGCTTAATGATGAAAAAACCAGTATGTTCCTGCAAATACAGCCACCAATATATATGATAATAAATTTATTATACCGCTACCATCGGAAATACTAATAAGATATGTGTCAAGTGTTTGATGATAAAAGAGAAGATAAAGTATAATAAATATGTATAGAAATAACAACAATAATAATAAAGGGTTCAGGTTGATGAAAAAAACCATATTCATAAGCAACACTCACTTGTATATTCCAACCACGAGTCAATGACGCCCCACATAGAACAGTAGCAGCAGAAATCTTCTCAGCATCTGTACCATCAGTTGCAATTCCATACAGTTTTTCAATTTCAGCTAAGCTTCCATTAAATCCAAGAGCTTAAATTCAGTTTCATACCACTGATTGATTAGAAAGAGTACTAATGATAATACATGTATACTAATGAACATACTAATTCAGTAATCCACCCTTTCACATTTAAAAAGATAAGAGCAACAATCCACTTTCAAGACAGAGATTCGATAATACTCCAAACACACCAGAAACTCGTTATGTTAATCCCTTCCTGGTACAAGCTGAATTGCCTTTTTCTGTATTCAAATTGTTAGTTTCTGGTTTTACGTAATTATTTACTTCATTGAAACCTGTGCAACACTTTATAAAGTTAAAGAGTAGGATTTTCAAAAGAATCATTTTCCGAATAAAGGTATGCAACAGATTAATCAGCATACTCAAAGAAAATGGAACTCTTTGTGACCTATTAGCATAAGCGAGTCTAAAGACACTTTAAGATTAGAATGGTGCACATGATACATATGAAAGATGTGAAACTGATCAGTAAGTGAACTACACTTAGTCTGCACTCTCCAGTTGATGGTTTCCCCAAAGTAAAGCTAACAAGCGGCTGATGACAGTGAAAATGTGGGGCAGGAAGAATTAGCCATTAAACCACTAGGTAGACCAGGAGTGAGAACATCATAGTCAAGGTTGACAAGAATAAAGGTATAAAATAAGAGCTTTATAAGGACCAATATACATCATACCTTGAAGCTGGAGTTGAAACCAAAGCGTGCACCATAGAAGGAGTTAAAGGGGACCCCTTCATTAATGATGACCAGCCAGACATCTGGCCAGTAATGGGGTGAGGTAATTGGTTGGTATGTCCCTTGACATAACCAGGCCACAGATATGCTGATGTGTCTAATAAATGCCGTGCAATACAGGCTTCTACAATCAGATGTCTAAGATCACCAGCTGCAAACATTAAACAACCGAAAACCAGCAAGTTAGAAAGCACAAAGATCTAGGAAAGAAACATTAACAACAAATCTGAACGATACAAATAGAAAAGCAGGAAAATTGTCCAGAATGATACCATGGCTACAAACAAGAAATGGATCATAAAAACCCGATCATGACCCACCAACACAGGGCCGAAACTCGGTAGACAAAAAAAAGAACATAACTAGGGTAAAAAGAGCACAATGAATGAACGAATGGTACGTTTATGAATTATGTTTCTCAATTACTGCTTCAGAATCATTGGGATTTGAATGCTTACTGTACCGACTTATAGTTTGTCTTTAGGAATTAGGATCAAGATTTATAGCATTGTCTGATAACTTTTCATTCCCAATCCAATATCTTGCAACTAAATTGGGAGAAGATTTATCATGCCTCATATTAGAAAGCACCATTTTTGAAGGAAAGAAACATGTATATGGGTATAGATGTGTATGTATATGGGTATGTAGATGTGTATGTATATGGGTATGTATATGTATATGGGTATGGGTATGTATATGTATATGGGTATGTAGATGTGTATGTAGATGGGTATGTATATGTGTATGTATATGTGTATGTATATGGGTATGTATATGTATTTGTATATGTGTATGTATATGTGTATGTATATGGGTATGTATATGTGTATGTATATATGTGTATGTATATGGGTATGTATATGTGTATGTATATGGGTATGTAGATGTGTATATATAGTATATGGGTATGTATATGTATATGTATATGGGTATGTAGATGGGTATGTATATGTGTATGTAGATGTGTATGTATATGGGTATGTATATGTGTATGTATATGGGTATGTATATGTATATGTATATGGGTATGTATATGTATATGTATATGGGTATGTATATGTGTATGTATATATTGCTTATGTGATTATCTTGAAATAACAAATTAGTTCTTGATCTAGGCATGACAGAAAAAAAAGCTAGAGTTAATTGGAAGTCGGATTGTGTCGATAAAACTTTTCTCGAAGAATATATACATGAACTAACAAACAACGGTCGTGAGGGTAGTAGCCTTAAAGTAAGCTCATGGGAAGTTGTTGCCGAAAAACTAAAAAATTATCATAATTTTATGGTTGATCATAAACAAATGAAAAATCGATATGACTACCTAAAGTCAAAGTACGGGGGTTTGGGTCAAACTGAAAAACAAAACAGGGAATATTTATGATCCTATAACCAACACTTTCAATATGAGTGATGAAGAATGGGAAGCGGAGGATTATTGTTTGTTTAGTATCTTGATTATATATTTTTTAACAAGTTTGTGGAAAAGTTGAGAAGTTATGATCTTTTACTGTTTGAGGGGGTGACCGCGACTGACATTCACAGTTGGGGGTCATCTTCTACACTTCGTCATCTAGCTGAAGAATATTTGAACATAAGTTGGATGATGTTATGTGCACTCAAATGGAAACAGAGCTCCCACCTGTAAGTGAAGAATCATTTGGCCGGTCAAAACGAAAGGCAAGTTCTAAAACTAGTAAAGAAGTGCGTAGGAAAACAATAAATGACAACTTAATAGAAGTTGGGAATGAAATTATCAATGTTGCAAAGATGTTGGTGGAAAAAAACAATATTGACAATGAAATGGACGCATGCATAGATAAGCTAGAAAAAATGGAATGGGGGAAGAAGATCCGAGATATAACACAGCTCTTTTGTTATTCGGTGAAAGTGCTGATATTAGAAAAGTTTGGTTACGTCTTAAGCCGGTGAGTTGCGAGTCGTGGGTGAGAAATGCCGGGAGAAAGTTTGGATTATTCTGTTAACTTATGTGTTTTGTATGACTTTAGTATGACTTTAGTATGACTTTAGTATGACTTTAGTATGACTTTTGTATGACTTTAGTATGACTTTTGTATGACTTTTGAATGACTTTTGAATGACTTTTGTTTGACAGTTGTATGCCTTTGTATGATCCTATGACATTTGTATTAGCATAAACTTTCTATGACATTTGTATTAGCATGACCTTTCTATGACATTTGAAAGTTGTATGAATTTTGTATTAACAGGACAAATATGTATACGAATGGTGAAATTTTATCTTTTTTTATACTTTCATAGTATTGGTTGAAGTTGGCCCGGAAAAGGAAACGAGAGGGTAGAATTGAAAGAATAAGAGATAACGATTCTGCTTTAACAGGGCATGCATACACACATGAATTACTACATGGATCTTCTACACAATGTCAAGAAATGATGAGACTTTCACGCGAGGCTTTTGTACTATTATGTAATAATTTTACACAACGAAATTGGCTACGAGCTAGTAGGACGATAAGCATTGAAGAGAAAATAGCTATGTTCTTACATATTATAGGGCATAATGAACGGTTTCGAGTAGTTAAACGACGATTTCAACACTCCAATCAAACGGTTCATAAATGTTTTCACGAGGTTCTAGGTGCAATGATGTGTTTTGCTAAAGAAATTATAGCCCCGACATCTTCAAATGAAACAACAAATACCTCGGAACGACTTCAAAGGCTAAAAGGAATATTTCCTGGAGCAATAGGTGTTTTAGATGGAACTCTTGTACATGCAGTTGTGCCCACTATTCAACAAACTTGTTTTAGGGGAAGAGGTAAAGGTGAATGTTAGCAAAATGTGTTAGGAATATGTGATTTTGATATGATATTCACATTTGTATGGGCTGGATGGGAAGGCGTAGCACATGATTCACGGGTTTTGAAATAAGTTGCATTTAATCCGACATCTGGATTTCGATTCCCTCCACCAGGTTTATAATAAAATTATATATTTTATTATTAAATATATTATTTGTATTCTTCATATAATAGTTGTCACACTGTCATTTACAGATAAATATTACCTTTGCGACGCTGCATATACCAACACTCGTGGATTTATGACTCCATACCGCAACACTAGGTATGGTTAGCCGATTTCCGACGACGAACACCGGTAACTAAGGAAGAAAGATTTAATCATGCTCATGCTTGCCTTAGAAATGTTATGAGCGTGCTTATGGTGTATTGAAGGCAAGATTCCCAATCCTAAAGCAAATGGCTCCTTATCCTTTTCCAGTGCAAAGAGACGTAGCTATTGATTGTTTTGCAGTGCATAATTTTATAAGAAAATACAAACATTCAAGATGAATTATTATAAACTTTGAAGATAACACTATGGTTACCCCTAATGGTGAAGGTGGAGGAAATGAAGGTCAAAACACACAAGGCATTGAGTGGGGTTCAGAAGGGGTTGAATATATGCTACTTTGCGTGACCAAATTGCTAATCGACTACTTTTATATGCTTCAAATTAGATTTGTATGCAAACTCTTGTATGACATTTTGCTAGTCAACTGTTTGAAATTCGATGTGTTTGTTTGGATTATGTTTGATTTATGTTAACTTGTATTTTGTATGACATTTTGAATTATTATAATTTAGCTATTTTTATTAATTACACAACACCAGTTAAATTCAAACTCGATTAAACAACGGGGCAATAATGTTATTTTTATCATTCAGCAGAGTCAGTCAGCTACTAAATCAAACAGTTAAGTTTTAGTCAGATGCGGACTCAGTCAGAACCTCTTACTGGGTCAGCTTCTTACTCAGTTAGATCTTACTCAGTCAGCGCAATCAAACAACCCCTAAAGTAGTTTCAAAATATACAACCATGATTTTGTAATGTAATTATTATTAATTATTATATGAAAGCTATCATATTATCTTTTGATTATCATATTATTTTTTTTTTGATTGTACGAACACATAAATATGTATTTACACTTACGACCCAGGGGCATAGCACGGACATGATAACATTTGCACATTTCTAAATATTTTTACCTAACTTCAAATAATAAATAAATCCTCTTGAAATTGATTACTGTAGCTATCGCGTGATTTTAAACTAATATTATCATATTATGAACGAAAAAATATGATTAATCTAATGAAGAATTTTTATGAGTACGTATCATCATCATCATCTCTACGATGGGATCGCTGATGAGTTCCAATGCTCGCCAACACAACCTTATAAATGCTTTCGTTTCGTATTCTCATAACAAACCCTTTTTCTAGCTTTTGAATCTCAACAACATTACGCCATTAAAGGTAACTCAAAAAACCCTCTTCTACACCCTAAATATTATGCTCTACCATTTTTGCATGCATGATTCCACTTCTTTTGATCATCTTCATCTGGGGTTCATCAGTCGTTGTAGTTTAAGGACATTCTTGAGAATCGTACAGTGATTTTGGTCTCTTTTTCGCATTTCTTTTAGATACGTGACGTGTGTTATCCACTAAAGGGTGTTCAAATTTATCATATGTTTTGTATAATCAACTGAAGATTAATGCTTTTGTTTGTATAAATAACATGCAAGTAATCTTTTGTACTGATGTGGAATAGGCTGCATTTATCAATTTAACTACATTTTAATCGCTATTTTGCTTTCTTTAATGGATCATACATTCGGTTGTTAATACTGTACGAGTGAGATTTTACTGTGTATGATTGTTTACGTTCATACATTCATCATCATGTACATTTTCTTGCAGGATTTTGTGCGGGTGAACGATGGGATACAATTCAGTTTATAGGGTATTACAGGAGCTTTTTCCACAGGTATATCTTCTGTAAACCGGTCACTGTATCGTGAATGAACTTTGGTGTTTCTTTTGATTCTTATGTATCTAAAGTTTTCATCTTTTTAGTTTGTGAATATTTTGGAATACAGCAAATGATTAATGCCTGATTGGGGTTATAGGTTACAAATTAATGTTACTTTCGTGTAAAGTTTCTACTTATTTTCACTAGACAGATGTATGACTTGTGGTTTGAAACAAGTTTTTTGATGGGCTTTCTGAAAGTGATTTGATGATTGCAAGAATCAGCATTTAGTGTTTTTATAACATACCTTTGCATGTAATTATTGACTGTTTTAACTGCTACAAAACTGATTATTGAGTAAAGATACATATTATACTTTATGTTACTTGAAGTTTATATTTGTGCATTTGTGCAGGTTGATTCGCGTGTGCTAAAAGCTGTGTCTTTACAACACTCGGATAATGCTGATGTAGCTGCAGAAGTGGTTCTTTTTGAGATCATTCCTTCTCTCCCTAAAGAACCACTTCCTTCTCTCCCTAAAGAACCACTGACAGTTGGGTCATCAAGTAATAGCAATAGTTCACTCAGTTTCTTTGATGGTAATAGGTGTTCTTTAACAGTTTATGTGTAGATTTTTGTGTCTTTTTTTCTTGGGTCTTTGTAAATTAGTGATTAGTAGAGCTAATGTGTTTGTTGTGCATTATTGATTTGCTAGCTGTAGATGGTAGCATAACTGGTCAAGTTGAGTCAACTATGGATCATGTATCTATTAATCCATTAGCTGCCGAACATCCAACTGAACTTCGTGTTTCGAGCGTTAATGGAAGCTTACTTGGTGCAACAGAAGGTAGTATTGTCATGTATACTTTACTTTTGCTTATGTGATTTCAGGTGTTTGGATTTGTGTTATGAAGCTAATTTTTTATATTTATGAGATCAGTTTTTGTTACATTCGCTATCTATTTAAGATATAATGATTCAGATTTTGGTTATTTCAGTTTATAGGGTTCACACATTCAGTTTCATCCTAATTGCAGTAAAAGTAGTTATTTAAAAGAACTAAAAAGTACCTTTTTTATTAAAAAATATTTCTGCACATCTTTCTTAATGTTCTTATTCTGTTACGGATAAAAGTAGTTTCTGTATTTACAAGTACAGAATCATAATAGAAAATTGTTAGTAAAGATTTTATGAAAATGTTCTTGTTGATAGTCTGGTATAAGTTGAAATTTCATGTTGTGCTATTAATTTTTTTAGCAACATCTAATAATGTTTTTTGATCGTATTTCATATTCTGAAATAATCAGCATTTACCAAGCACCCCTGAAAACAGAATATTAGATTATTATGACTTCAAACAGAAAAACTACAACCAAACAACCTCCATTGTAATGCATTCTGTTACTGCTCATCATCCGGTTTCATTCGCTTAATGTCACATATCAGTTTATTCTATAGTGTTTTTGGTCTGTAACTCTTATGACATCTAGTTACAGTTGTAGAGCCTGTAAGTTTGGAACCAACTATGTCCTCTGATCATGACGTGAATAGTGAAACTAAAGCTAACCGCAATGGTGTGCCTATACTTTCAGAGACATTTGGAGAGAGCAATAATGTTAAGGCTGATAGTGTCTCACCAATGCTAATATGTGAAAGTGTTCCTCATATTACCCATGATCAAGTATGTGAGAAAATTGAAGATGAAAATGTTGATAATACAACTGTATTTGCTTTAGAAAGCAACAAGTTTGTAGGCATTTCTGAAGCAAATTTGGCTCCAACTGAAGAATCAGATCGCAGTTGTTCGTCAAAAGCTCTTGGAAAATATGATTTTGCAGTCAAATTAGTTAATTCAGAGGATGAATCAGCTGTGAGTTCCGTGCTTACTAGATCACAGCAAATTTGTAGCACTGGATATCTTGATGAAATTATTGAAGATGCTAAAAATAACAAGGTAAATTTGTATTCTTCCATGTAATAATGCAACTTCATTAGTTTCATATGTTTATTTTAGATGTGGACTTTTGACTCATTTATGTATAATTTGATTTCGATCATATGGTGATTCTAACTCGTCTAACTAGTTAAAAGTAGCTTGAAAGAAAACTTGTCTAATGGTATGAAGTTATTCAAAAATTTTTAGTGATGCATAAAATTTTGTTAAAAGAGTAGGTAATTAATGAAGTAATAAAAATATTTTAGTAAAATTTGATATTTTATTCAATTATAAGAAACTTCAAGTTCGTCAATCCAACCCATTTCGACCTGTGATAAAGATTACTTGTTTTGGCTTGTTACTTATTTTGCCCATTTTCTGCTTTTTGTTTATTCCACGTACTTCTGTTTTTCCTAATATCTGTTTTTTTATATAGATTTGCGATTACACTTTATCTAGTGATATTTGCTACATTTGTTTCTTGCAGCATGCTTCTTTTCTTCATTGTGCTATGTAAACTTGATATTTACTGCACACTCATTTTTATTTTGTATAGGATTGTTATCGGAAACTACAGTTTTCTGTTTTTGTTTGGTATCTATAAATAAGAAATATGATGCCCTCTAAAGTATCATGTTTTAATTATGTATGGTGCAGAAATCCCTCTCATTGGTGATGGATTCAGTTATCGATTTTATGGGAGCAGTAGAGTCTAAAGAAAAAGCTGCAGAACAAGCAAAAGAGGATGCCACACGCGGTTGTTCTGATATTCTTGCTAAGGTGGATGAGGTTAAGCATGCGCTTTCAATGGCAAAAGAGGCAAATGACATGGTTGTTTCTCGTTTACGGTAGTATAGATTCATAACTACCTATCGGTATACTTATCTTTATGTTATTCTATTAGCATTATGGAGAAGTGAATGCAGAGAAATCCATCTTAGCCACTGAATTGAGAGAGCTTCATCATCGTATGTTTACTTTGTCTGATGAGAGAAACAAAGCATTTGAAATTCTTGACGAGGTATGATTTTTATATCTGTTGTTTAACTTTAGTTATTTGTTAGTTATGCTTAGTGGTGGCAAAATGGGCGGTCAAGCGAGTTGGAGTTACATGTCAAAACTTGTATCGTATTGTTATGGGTCAAAATGGACAATATTTTTTTAGTTTTTTTTGCCATTTGTGTATATATCTTAACACACACGTTTAACATGTATTGATGATTTATATTTTTGGTCTTTCATTTTTCAGATGCGTAGAGCTTTAGAGATTAGAATGGCGACTGCTTTAGAAGAAATCGCAGCAGCGGAGAATGAAAAGTTAGAACAAGAACTGTATGCTCGAGAAGCGCTTTTGTACGAAGAAAGCCAAATGGAAAAAGTTGTTGAAGAGTCCAAGAAACTAAAGCTAGAAGCAGAGGAAAATTCTAAGGTATGTGACATTAAGCCCTTTGTTATGCACTAATACCATTGACTAGTTTTCTGCTGCAGTAATTGATTTTCAAAATTTGGTATTTTAGTTACAAGAATTCCTTATGGACCGTGGCCATACAATTGATATCTTACAGTAAGTCCCCGTTATTGTTATGAGTATTTTTCTAGCTAGAGGTGGCAAAATCGGTGGATTGGGTAACGGGTCAAAACGGGCAATTTTTTTGTGCAGGTTAGGATATAGTGGGTTGATCCGGATTAACATGAATCACTTTCGGCTAAATTTTTTGTTTTATTACAAACGTGATTCTAAATATGACTACAAAAATGATAGTATTACAGTAATAATCTTGTTTTTGAATTAACTGATTTAGTTAGTTTAAGCGCATTACAAATACATTTTTGATGTCTTTTGACCTTATTGATCCGATTTTGTTTGTCTGGTCTTTTTGATTTTACCCGTTTGACCCGGTTGAAAAACTACTATTTAGATCAATCTGTTTATACACAAATGGTTCAAAATTTTCACCTCTACTAGCTAAGATGATATGAGAAAAACAAACGTGAACTTCGATGTCGTGTTCTGCACATATTTGCAGAGGAGAAATTGCTGTCAAATGCCAAGATGTGTTACTAGTAAAAGAGAAGTTTGACAAGCGAATCCCGTTATCCCAAACACTTTTCTCTAGCCAAACATCATCAATCTTAGCCTCTTCAAGTTCATCTTTCAGAACCACCCCAACACCGTTTGAGCCCGAGATAGAGACATATGAAACCCCAAAGAAGAGTTCCGAATGGGATGATCCATTTGGTATTCTCAATAAGAGCTCAAGATCAGATACATCACCCATGTCTCTTACAGAAACTGTAAATCCTATTAATTTAGAAGAAGAAAAGGTTGATGAACATAAGGGGACCGCTGATGATGATGGATGGGAGCTATTTGACAATGGTGACTACTTCCTGCATAGATGATGGGGTAGTTATTGATCATAAGAACGAAGGCAGGTTGGTCGTTTATTTTTCTTTTGGCAACGTTATCGAGTATTTACCATCAAACGCGCGTTATTCATCAGCATTATTATGACATTTACATTCGGATGCAGTTATGTTTATAAGTTACTTTGAAGTAGTTAAGGAAAGATTTCTTGGTTTGTCCTTACGTTACTATGCTGTTTTTAGTAGAGCAGACTAACATTAAGCAGGTTGAGTAGTGTTTCAAAACGAGTGATAGATTCTAACTACTGTTTCGACTTGACTCTCAAGCACCATTTGATGATCATGCATACAAAAGGAGGTTAAATAAACAGGTTAGGTTAAAGATGTTCTCTTTCTATATGAGTTTGGTTTACCCAAATGTTTGTAAAAACGTGGTTTTGTTCTTAATAGATTGATGTTTATCGTTTCGTCTCGATCCAATATTTCCAACAACCTTTAGCTCTTCTTATATCAAACTCATTTGGAGTCATTGTTTCCTCAGTATAGTTCTGTATTGGGTTAGAAAGAATAAGTCAAGTCATTATTGTTCAAGATAAGAATACATACACCGGACACAAGTGGTATGACACTCCCAGGCCCGTGCGGGATCTTCGTGCACCAGGTTTACCCTTTATAGAGGTCGGGTTATACATCTTCACTAAACACTTGTATCATCATATGGTCGGTTATAACACACGGACATTTGAACGATACAGCCATAACCTACTAACAATCCGATCAAATGTATGACATTCCTCAGCAGTATATGTTTGTGTGTTTCAACTCCATGGGTTCGAACATTAGATTAACACACAACTCCTAATTCTTACTATTGACTAGCATACATCCAATCAGTGAGGACAACATAACGTGCCGCATGCTTATAGAAATTAGGTTTGTTCCTTTCTTATTATAACAGTTCTCTCTATTTAAACTCGTAAGTCGTAACAATAGCATATGACGACCTATACTCTACCTGTTATCATAAAACCAAAACGAGCATTAAAAAATGACAAAATCTAATTAAGGCATCAAATGTTCCCTCATAGTACAGTCCACATTATAACAAGTATGTACAAAACTAACCCCGAATCAATCCTAACCTACATCATACCTGAAGACGCTATGATAAATTCTGCAGCCGCACCCATTGCGCCCACCCCGCCAATTTCCAGCAAAGCCAATGCTAGTTCTTCCTCGTCCCACTTTCTTAGCCCCTTGCTCAGTCTCCTCAAAACCTCGACATCGACCTCACAGGCCCACTTAGGCGTACACGAAACCATTAAACTCACAAAACCCGACACGTAAGCCCTCCATGTTGCTTTATTACAACCAAGTGAAATTTTACCATCGAGTGCACTCGCCATGAACTCAAGGTGGGCCCCGAGGATAACCGGACGTTTTTTAGAAGCTGAAGATGCTGAGTCAATACCCCAAGCAAATGCACCCGATAGAATAGTGAAGTAAGCAAGAGCACAGCCTCTGAGCATACCAATCATCCCACCAGAGTCGACTTTATTCAGGTCTGACCGGTGGACAGAAATGAACCATGAGGGTAAGGTTTCTTTGATTAAAGTTTGTACCAGGTTTAACCCGCCAGTAATCCAGACTAGTGAAGCCCCGAGTGAGGCGGCTACTTTGATACGGGTCATGGTTGCAGAAAGAGAAACCTCACCATATCTTACAACTGTTGCACTTTTGGGATTTTTTATTTTTTCAATTGGGATACCCGTGGTTAAAATATCATTGACCGAATGCATTAATAGAGAGACTATTTCTTCAGTCATGAACAAGAGGTCTCGAACACTACGGTGGACTCGCAAGTAGAGGATTCCAGGTGCTACGGGGGTGATCCCTCCTGAACAATGCGACCCAAATCCATGACCTAGAAGGTTACCTGCCAAAGATGCTAGCTGATTAGATTCTATGCCATTATATGTAAGTATTTGTTCTCCTTTATATAAATGGGCGCACTCTTTTCATAACCAATAATATGTTAAGAACAGGATAATGTGCTTGCATAAACAATAATCAGAGGTTGTCGGAGAGAGAAATAGAAGCGGTTATATTAGCGTCTTCTGTATCGCATTCAAAGCAATAGGTAATCAGGTATAAATGCATTATGGAGTGCTCTTCATTCTTAACATATTACTTGTTCTGAAATGAACACCTTATATGTGTGTGTATTATGAGCAGTTTTATACACTAAATATCGGTATTTGTTGCTATGTATTATAGGCTGCTAATCAGTCTCTGGTAAAAGAATCTATAAGTTTCAACTTACTGACTCCACCGCAGTTTGTGATGACCGAAGGAGAATTCAGGCCAAGAGTAGACTGGAAACAGACTCTCAGAAGCTGGACAACAGATTCATTGTTCTGGTGAAATACTGTTCGCGATGCAGAGAAAACAAGAAAGTTGGTCCAACGTTTAGCCTTTTGTGTCCAGAGCGCGACTATGATGGGCATGCACGGCCATGGACAGCATGCACCAAGGGTGTTCAATGCCGGGCCAGCCAGGTTCAGCAAGGGTTCAGTGATTCTATCGACTTTGTAGGTTATTGTAAGACTCACTAGAGCAGCAAGAGGTAAAGGAAGAGTAGCCGATGATGTCCCGCCTGCAAAAGGTGTTTTTTTCACATAATAATATTGACTAGTAGATAAACAAGTTGATCAATGTGCAGAACAGTTGATCTGTCATTTACAAAATTTTTAATCTTATAACCCAAATTCAAGATTACAAGTGACAATTTCAACCCATTTGGTTGTTTCATATGTAACGGCCCAACTGGTACAAATTCAGATAACAAGGAAACAAGTCAAATGAGTCAAAACAAGTTGAATTTTGCCCAAAGTGATGATTATAGCATAAAAATTTCTATATCCTTTTTATTCGGTAAATTAGAGTAGTATTTTTAAAGTCTATTTTTGTAATCGTAATTTACCGCATTAACTATATGTTTTCAAAAATGAACAGAAAAGTGTTTGTGGGTCAACCCGACCCGACCAAACCCATTTCAACCCATGCCAAAATGTATTGCTCTGACTACGACCCACTACCCAGTCAGCCCATTTCAACCCTTGCTATGGGCTATATAGTCATTATCAATTTTACATGTTACCAAACCCACCCAACCCACTCATTTTTTCACTTCTAAATTGAGTCATACTTAAGTTCATAAGCACACATTAATAAGGTTTCAATTTACTAAAGTTCAGTAGCAACAGTAGATACTTAAAAATTAGTTTCCAACAAGCCATACCTGCAAAAAGACTTGGAACATCTACTCCAGTTGCAGCCAATATTTTATTTATATTTTGCTCCACCATGGACAAATTTGCAGCAGGACTTGGCCAATCAGTTCCATTCATAGATGCAGGCTTCCATAGACCTCTTGTTGTTTCAGCTGAAAGGTAACTTACAATAGTTACCATGGAAGCAGGAAGGAAGTCAGCAAGACCTTTGAGCCCTGAAGTAAATGTCACCATCAATTAAATTCAACAGGGAATAATTGAACAAGAGACATCTTGGGCAAGTCTACTTCTTAGCCTTCAAAGTAATAAATCAGATAAATGAAAAAACATAGTATTTGCAATTAAAGACTCGTATCTAGCAAGTCACATAAAAAAGGATAAGTATCACTTTAGCACTTGGATAAACATAGAAAACAGATGTAGCAAAATGGGTAGGTCAGATAGGACGTGTATCCAAAATTTTCAGTAACTGATTTAGTGTGCCACATAATCACAAAAAATATAATGTTTCAATGACAATTCAACTTATTGAGCACAACGACTTTGGGAGATTTTAACCATTAAAAAATACACTCTGAGTGACTTCTAATCTATTATACCTGTTATTTTACGCATCAAGCCACCAAAGTTAACAATAACCCTAATTGTCCCATTTATTAATTATTAGTAAATGGGTTCAAAATGCCACCTCAAATAGAAAACTAACCAGTAGTGAGTTCACGGGGTGACAATCGTCCATGAGAACAGGCTGTCAATGCGGCACCAAGTGCAAATGGAACAGCTTCCATAATATCCCAAGCAGGAAGTTTAAGACGTAGTGTATAGTCATCAGTTACAGAACCAGATGAATTGCTACTTCCAGAAGTTGTAGGAGTTAAACTTTGACCACCTCTATTCATTTTTCTAAACATCATGTTCAAAAGTGCTTCAAATATCTGGTAAACGGATGTTCCAGGTTTGAGATCGGATAGGGTTGAAGCAATACATGCTTGATGTTGTCTGTACCAAAGTTTTAATTTTGGAAATGAATCCAAAAACACAGGACCTGGAGATGACAGATCACAGTACCTAAAAAACCGTTTTCTTTTCTTTTGGGCTTCAAAATTTCTACATGATGCCAATTGAGAATTGCGTGCCAATAAAAGGAACTCAGGTGTTAGCTGAGACCCTACAGGGGTTATATCCCCCACACGCTCAAAAGGTGGTTGATCAAACCTCCATAATTTCAACAAAAGGGTAAATGCATTTGAGAATACAGCAAGGGGGCATAACTGTTCCCCAGTTGGAAGAGTCCATGAAACCACGGGTGAACATGACCCAAAAACCTCACATATGGGCATCAACACACCAGCAAGATGTGGAACCTAGAAACACGCATATATATGTTAGGTATAGCATCTAGGGTTATTGAAGCTTGAAACCTCATATGGGGACACTATAACATGTTTTCCTGTAAATATGTTGACCTCTACCACACTACTTACAAGAAAAAATATATAGAAAGAGCACACATATTGAAGTTTACTTACCAAGCCATGCAAGGAAAAAATCTGAATACAATCAATAAATGATATCCCAAGGAGAAGAACATTTAGGAGGGGAGCACAAGCTAACAAATGACTCTCGGTCCCAGAATAATCTGGGGGAACTGGAGGTGAAAGCAGCTTAATGATGAAAAAACCAGTATGTTCCTGCAAATACAGCCACCAATATATATGATAATAAATTTATTATACCGCTACCATCGGAAATACTAATAAGATATGTGTCAAGTGTTTGATGATAAAAGAGAAGATAAAGTATAATAAATATGTATAGAAATAACAACAATAATAATAAAGGGTTCAGGTTGATGAAAAAAACCATATTCATAAGCAACACTCACTTGTATATTCCAACCACGAGTCAATGACGCCCCACATAGAACAGTAGCAGCAGAAATCTTCTCAGCATCTGTACCATCAGTTGCAATTCCATACAGTTTTTCAATTTCAGCTAAGCTTCCATTAAATCCAAGAGCTTAAATTCAGTTTCATACCACTGATTGATTAGAAAGAGTACTAATGATAATACATGTATACTAATGAACATACTAATTCAGTAATCCACCCTTTCACATTTAAAAAGATAAGAGCAACAATCCACTTTCAAGACAGAGATTCGATAATACTCCAAACACACCAGAAACTCGTTATGTTAATCCCTTCCTGGTACAAGCTGAATTGCCTTTTTCTGTATTCAAATTGTTAGTTTCTGGTTTTACGTAATTATTTACTTCATTGAAACCTGTGCAACACTTTATAAAGTTAAAGAGTAGGATTTTCAAAAGAATCATTTTCCGAATAAAGGTATGCAACAGATTAATCAGCATACTCAAAGAAAATGGAACTCTTTGTGACCTATTAGCATAAGCGAGTCTAAAGACACTTTAAGATTAGAATGGTGCACATGATACATATGAAAGATGTGAAACTGATCAGTAAGTGAACTACACTTAGTCTGCACTCTCCAGTTGATGGTTTCCCCAAAGTAAAGCTAACAAGCGGCTGATGACAGTGAAAATGTGGGGCAGGAAGAATTAGCCATTAAACCACTAGGTAGACCAGGAGTGAGAACATCATAGTCAAGGTTGACAAGAATAAAGGTATAAAATAAGAGCTTTATAAGGACCAATATACATCATACCTTGAAGCTGGAGTTGAAACCAAAGCGTGCACCATAGAAGGAGTTAAAGGGGACCCCTTCATTAATGATGACCAGCCAGACATCTGGCCAGTAATGGGGTGAGGTAATTGGTTGGTATGTCCCTTGACATAACCAGGCCACAGATATGCTGATGTGTCTAATAAATGCCGTGCAATACAGGCTTCTACAATCAGATGTCTAAGATCACCAGCTGCAAACATTAAACAACCGAAAACCAGCAAGTTAGAAAGCACAAAGATCTAGGAAAGAAACATTAACAACAAATCTGAACGATACAAATAGAAAAGCAGGAAAATTGTCCAGAATGATACCATGGCTACAAACAAGAAATGGATCATAAAAACCCGATCATGACCCACCAACACAGGGCCGAAACTCGGTAGACAAAAAAAAGAACATAACTAGGGTAAAAAGAGCACAATGAATGAACGAATGGTACGTTTATGAATTATGTTTCTCAATTACTGCTTCAGAATCATTGGGATTTGAATGCTTACTGTACCGACTTATAGTTTTAGTCTTTAGGAATTAGGATCAAGATTTATAGCATTGTCTGATAACTTTTCATTCCCAATCCAATATCTTGCAACTAAATTGGGAGAAGATTTATCATGCCTCATATTAGAAAGCACCATTTTTGAAGGAAAGAAACATGTAAGGTGAAGAAATAAAAATATATAAGAAAATGTAAGTTCAGAAAGAGAGTTACTGACCACAAGTGACTGGCATGTCATTCAAGCTTACACCATCTAGGTAACCACTTCCAACTCCTATACCCGAGAAAAAGAACATAGCTTTAGCAGCTGCTTGATTTGCCAAAGAAGTCACAGAGGATGGTGGGGTCAATAACCCTTCGAAATCACCCAATTGTTGTAAGCTGGCAAGTAAGCTCTTACGACAGTTTCCGAACACCTGTGGTTCACTCCGCATATGCATTTTCCCTTGCTCACTTTCCTCAATAAGAGCACTCTCTTCTTCATCAACAATATTGACAATTGCAAGGGTTGTTATACATAATAGTACACATAAACACGTGTCAAGACGAGGTATTGGACCCTCAACAGCACCGTCTTCCTAACAAAATATAAGTGTGGAATAACATGTTTTAGGGGCAAATGTTGATTCTATTTTTTTCAATCAAATAAAAGGTATACCACCTATGTTAACATTAATCTAAAAATGTTTTATACATGTTTTTACCCTTTGAACAAGACGTAAAGCTGCAATCCATAAACCGAGAAATGCATCCTGCCAGGAAGCCTGAGTAATTGCTTGATGGGCTTTAAGTAAACCTATGATAAGAACTGATTTGTCAATAAAACCTTACAACATAAGCACCATCACTGATGCACTATAAAAAATTGATTCTACCAGTAAGGGTTTCAGCAGCACTTGTGGTAGCCACAACTGTTCCCTCCATAATGTCTTCAAGGTACAGATCAATTGGTAGCCAAATTGCTGAATACTAGCATTATGACTAAGACCTGCAGATGATACAAGCGATCCAGAAGCCATTACTGCATGGAACTGTTGCAAGGATACTGATTTGCATTCCCATGACCCTAGTGCACGGTTATCAGATGTTAACTGCAAAAGAGCCTCAGGACTAATATCTTTGGAACTTCTCAAGGATATTGACTTTGCTGCCAGCAGTCTCATATTATATATAAAAGATTCCCAATGTAGAGGCCTAAAATGAAAAATTAGCAAATTTTCAGATCAGAGATGATCAAAGTTGATCATGTATAGAAAAGGGAACAAAAGGATGGAAATAACACAGGGCATCAAATCTCTAAATAAACATGGTAATATATATAGAAACCCTCTGCACTCACATATTTCGACGTGCCAAGTAAAGGATCCTGGAAGTTACTTTATTTCGGTAAAGTTCTCCAATAATCTCAATGGCTAATGTGGTATTACTTTTGTACAATCTGTCATTGCAATCAACTTTCTTTGCTCCAATATTATGATCATCAATTTCCATCTCTTGGGGTTTGATTGGCAAAATAGACATCTTTTCAGGTACAAGGTCCAACAATCCTTCATCATCTAATGATGCATCAAGCAACTGCCACACTATCACAAAGATAAATTCAACTAAAAGGATCCCAGGTTCACTAGAGAGAATGCCAAATCCCTGGGAGAGGTGAAGAACATCATCTATAGATTTCATGATTCTGCAATTTCATTGTTAACATATGTCAATCCATCTGTGTCCAAACAAACCTAACCAATGCCATGTACCATAAACAATCTCAGAAAACACAAGATGGAAGCTATAATGAGCATCAAACATATGAACTTCCATATAGGAAACGCAGCAGGTCAGCACTAGAGTGAGAATCTTACTTGTGATATTTGGGACCCTTAACTTCAGAAGCCAGTGGAAAAACAAGTCTCCTGAGGAGCTCCAAATAAAGCCTGTATGCAGCAGGTTGGCTTCTTCGACTCGGGACTACACTACAAGCATTCAACAAATTTAAGTCGGTTAAACTAAGATCGTCCAAAGGGATATAATTGTGCAGCATAATTTTGAGCCAAAAATTGTACAACATAATCCTACTCAAATTGTGGAGAGCATAATGTTAAACATGGCAGCTAATCAAAAACTCTTTCTAACCACAACAGCACAATCGAGTGTTTGAGTTCAACTTTGATAGCAACATGATCAAACTACAGAAAAAAAAAAAGAACTCCCCTTTTGCACCCTGAAATTACAAATTTCTGCTTCTGATAAGTAAGCATTAGAAACACCGCTAAATTGATCCTATAACATGTCGATGCTGATTTAAATACTACTTACCAATTTTAAATTCATTAGTCCGCAAAATACATTCTAGACTAAATTTAAGCTGTCAGAAACCGTAAACATTAAACTCCTAGCCACTAAATACTTTTCTTAAAGTTTTAGCTAAGTGAGCATCAGTTTTTTATGATAAACCTTTCAGGAAGCTTTAGCTTATTTCCATATATATTGTAGCTTACAATACTGGATTCCAGAGTATTCTCTGCCATTCCCCTGTTCTACTGCACTGTTCACAGTGCAAAATCATTCACCACATCACCTCTAACTATCTTACGCATACTTAACAAATCAAATATCAAATTCAATCATACTACCAACAGTGAGATTCAACACACAAACCTGTTCGAAAGCAGAGCGAGAACGAGCATTGGCGGAGCGATCCTAAGCGCGATCGCTTTCTCCAGAAACTTCCACGCAGTCGGCACATTATTCGACCAACAGATATCCGCAACGAGCAACTCCGCGACCTCCGTCGACGGCAACGAGACTCCGGCAGCCAAGAGCACAGACGACACCTCCGACGCCCAAATCAACGGATCCGTACCCATACTCCGCGCACACTTCGTCATCTCCATCACTCCGCCCCACACGGCGGCGCTAGTCTCCGGCGACATCCCCACCGTAACACCAGCCCTAGGGATTGTTAATTGCTTCTACAAACTTCCATTGAGAATATTGTTGTAGAAGACTGTTGAGTTTGTTGCACTTGTAGTCAGTGTAAAGGGGCGGGGGGTGGGGATATTTATATTGAAATTGATGCATTGGGAAATATTTATAAATAACCCATGCATAATAATATTGTTTTAATAATATGCCTTGAGGATTTGGATGTTGACGTTTTGGATATAGAGCCAAGAGTCGTGTATACCTTTTTTAAAAAGGTAGCAGATTTTGTAATTGTTGATTCTATGATAATATTTGTTTGTGGTTGTCTTTTTCTTGGTGACACACATGGGGTGACATGTGAAAATTAAAAAAATTTACACACTAGAAGGACGAAAGATGTGTAGCTTTTGGCATGTTTTGTACCGGTACGGGGTTAGTTTTAATTTTTTATAAAAACAAATTCAGAGAATTAAGGGATGGTGTTAGGTGATTTGATTATTCTTAATAGATGTTGAAGCTTTACTTTGTGTTAATATTGAGTGTATTAAAATTAGTATGTTACGTGATATTTACAAAAATATAATATGTACTTTTAATAATATTCATTTTTTTGTTTTTGTTACACCTTAGGAACTTCATATGTTCGTCATGTACAATTACCAAGGTATTTATATTTCTTATGATAAAATAGTGATAGATGGTATGTATGTGATATTTATCACATGTTAAGCTTATTGAACTAGTTATAAACTTTTATATATATACATATATATATACATAAACATATATACATATACATATATATATATACATATACATATATATATACATATACATATATATATACATATACATATATATACATATATATATACACACACATATATATATGTATATAAACCAGAATGAGAAGAATAGTACTTGAGTTTTCATCTCAAGTTGGTTTTGGGATGGGTGCGGAATCGAGTAATAGGAATCCAAACAGGAAATTCTAACCATTTAAGATTATAGACGGGTTCAAGTCTTTACGCAAAAACTTGTATTCATCAATTTATGATTAATCAAGCATCTAATGAATGAAACTTGTCTCGATACGATTTCACTGTCGGCACTTCGACTGGAAATATTAATCAGGTAGGCTTGACCCAAATGGGCAAATAGTAATTGCTTACTTTTTGGATCGTGATAAATAACTAATTCATTAATCATGATCCTGAAAGCTTCATTATTAAAAACGTAAATTTAAAGCTTGCAAGAGTTTGTCAACACTTAGGGTCACTTTCAATCCCTTAAAGCAATACCAATTGCATCATAAGCTAAATTTCAAAAGTTTACACGTAAACGGGTCAGAATTGTTATGAATATCCATTGCATTATAAGCTAAATTTCTAAGTTCAGCTAAATCAATCGCTTCAAGTTTGCAAACGGGTCGTCTAAGTCACCTCCACTCGCGAATCGATGGATCCAATCACAGATACAATGTTTGTCCCTAACAGTAGAGAAGGTGGTTTTTCAAAAGAGTAAATCATAAAAGTTACTTAGAACTCAAATTACAAAATCCAGAACTGTGCAACAAATATCTAATTGAAATCGTAAGGAAAATACAATGCATATTTCTAACCGCCCCTAGCTTCTCTTCTAGTGGCATCATGGAGCAGCTCAATATCGACTCCATCAGGAGGTAACTGCACGTATCTCACTACTGATCCTCTGATGAAGCAGTTCCTCACTGAAAGCTACCATTTCACAAAAGTAACATTAGCAAACACCAAAGGTAAACAGCAACATCACCATTAATCTCAAAGGCGTAGTTTAAACAACAAAGAGTGTTATTATGTCATAGCAAAATCTACGCAGGCAACAAATAAAATGAGATGAACAGCCTTGAAAATTATGGCATCAAGATTTGGATTCCACCATCATGGTTTAAACAAAAGATAAGATCCTAATTAAGTCAAAAGTAGGAATAGCAAATTGGGCAGATCTACGTAGTGGAATTTTGGTCATAAGATTAGCTTTGGTACGCTTCAACACTGGATCGGGTTGGCCACTTTGTCCAATCCTTATTCCATAACTGATGAATCAAATATGACATAAATACATTATTAAAACATTTTCTTAAAAATGGGTGTTTGTACACATTTAGTAGGACTATGGGTGACCTTCAAAGTGCTTGATCAGTTTCCTTTATCAGTTGTATAATTATTCTACCCACTTGATATGTTGGAGACAAACAATGCGGATCAACATATTCATAAGGGGGTCGAAGTTGACGAAAATTCTAAGCCGAACAGTTCAATATGGTTTCAGGACAGTGATGGGTCAGCAGGACTGGCAGAGTTACCGATTTGGTGGTTTAACGGTTCAGTTTTGGAGGTTTGAATTGCTTTTCTTATTTATTTTCGAAAATTCTAAGCCAAACCGCTTGGATCTCAAATCGGCTGACTTCCTTCGGTTTGAGCGATTTCAAAAGTTTTTGAAGACCCTTGGTGTAATGTTTTTCAATACGTGTATCAGAAGGAATTGATGACCCTTTACCAATGTAATCATGTGTGTATAAATTCAAATTGTCTTGCCATTAAATTTCATCGGCCGTGTACATGTCTAAAAAACCTAAATTAAACTTGCTTAATGACTCGGTTCCACCTACTGATTATTAACCGTGAGAAACCACCTGATTGGTTAACGATCAGAGCCTCAAACCATGAGGTTAGTTTTAACAGCAAAGTTTTCAGATGATCTGAAAAGATTGAGCCAAACTTTTAATTCTGTGCAAAGGAATCCTGTCTAATTTAATGATCATCAAACATCAATGATTCAATTTTCAACCTCTTAAACAAGCATCAACTAGTTGGTATAGAGTTAACTAGATACAGTTTCATCAAAGAGTCTACATGACTACATACACTAATACACATCAACTTTGCATTTAGAAAGAAAGATGTTCAAAACGCGATCAGCTGAAGCGAATAAAGACGATAACAGTTCCCCAGTTATAAAACCCTAATTTGAGTTACAAACTGAAGCGAGTAACAACAACAGTTCACCAATTACAGAATCCTAAATTGAGTTTGCAAAATGAACATAATCAATTCTCTAATCTGATCTAATCTAATAACCTCTGAGTTTAAGAGTATGAAGATCAAAATCAATTTCAAATAACCTAAATCCCAAACTAAAAGCGAACAAATACAAAATTAAGGTGCGTACCATGTGAGGAAACTTTTCTTGATCAACAACTCTGGTGTTTTCGAGTTTGATGTTAAGATATTGATCGACCGAATGAAGAGTTCCTCTGATGGCTAAATCGTTCTTTAGTTCTACGGTGACTTCTCTTCCGACCAAATCCTTGAAGTACGAAAAGAACAACTGCAACAGCCAAAATTTGAACGTAAACTCATCATGAAATACACATGAACATTTGAAGATCAAAGAAAAGCGAACACGGAATGATGTTTACCATTTTTCTAGGGTTTATCTTCCGGTGAAACAAGAAACCAAGGGGCCGTTCAGAATGATAGAAACATGAAATTACATAATTTTTTACAAGTCTATTGGATTATAATAAACTTAATTTTATTTATTAGTCAAGATTAAACTCATCTTAATAAATATTTACAGAGATTTTTAATTTTAAATTTATTTTCTTTTAATGATTCCTTACTAACTGAGAGTTAACAGTATTGGTTTTTCGATGACGTGAACAACTTATATGACCAAAATACTAAGCCAAATGTTGAAATCAATCATAAGGTACGTCAATCTAAAACTTTTGCAGACTGAAACCCGTCAGTTTTCACATCTTGATCTACCACTTGACTTGTTAGAGGTAAATTTCGGGTGACGATGGAAGCTAAACACCTAAAAATAAATATGTATAGAAGTTGGGTGACGGCGGAGTTGAATAATAGCTCAAAGTTTGACCCATTGCATCATAAAAAACTAACGTTGATTAACTTTCAGTTAGTAAGGGATCATCGGAGGAAGATAAACTCAAAATTGGGAGTGTTTGTAAATATTTCTTGAGTTGTGATTAATCCTGGCCACTAAATGAAAGTTAGGATTATTAAAATTCGATAACCCTTTTTTAAAATATAACTTTTCAATACTTAATTATACAAAACTCTTCAAACATAATTTAAGAAAAAAGATATGCAAGTTTGATATACATATAATTGCCTCTTTTTTAAATTCTTAAAAAAAACATCCAACATACTGACAACATTAAGTTACATGATGTTAAATTTCCTTTGGTGCGTGATAATATAGTTGTCTTGTATAATATTTTGTAAAGAGGGTGTTTAGTTCCGCCTAAGTTTGAACCTCACTGGTTTAGCACAAGTGAGTATATATATTTATTATATTAAAAATTATATGAATAAACATTTGTTTAGCCTCACAAGCGTAGTCAAGTTCGATACGTAAAATCAAGCTCAAGCTAATTTATAAAAAACCTCCGATATAAACTCAATCCGATCTTAAATAACTTAAACAAATCAGCTTATTTGCACCTTATTCATAGTTAAAGCAAAGCAATAGATACATCTTCCTATTATAATAAAAAGGTATTTGGGATGACACTGTCAACACCACAATCATTCTCACCAAAATTTTCCCGCCTCTCTTTCCTATTAAATAATTACTTTAATTACTAATAATACTATTTAACACTTTTTTAGATTTAATAAATTAATAAAGAGATCTATTTATTAATGTTATTTCTAAATAAACAATTTTTTATAAAATAATAAATTTATTTAAAGCATAAGACTTTTTAAAAATACAAAATATTTAAAATTGGTATTTTTAAAAAGTTATTTTTTTAAAACCAATAATAATTAAATCTAAGAGTTATAATAAAAAAAATTTAAAAATGACATTTTTATCGGTTTGTTTTAGAACAAAACGTTTATTTATTTTTTCGAAAAAAAATAAAGTTTTAAAAAATTGATATTTTATAACTTACAACCATTTCTAATACATAATTTCAGTGATATTATATCTTAAAATATTATTTTATAATTAATAAATTTTGTTATATTAATTTTTTATTTATTCAACCCGTGTAACACACGGGTTACTATAGCTAGTTTAACATATTTATAAAGTTCTTACACATCTCTGTTTAGATTGATGAAGCGAACCGAGTGAAGGAGATGAGAAAACTAGAAGCGATGATGGATGCAATAGTCCCTGCATATTGCAGATTCAGGTACAATATATGTATGTAACTCGACAATCAGAGTCACAAAACAAACACGAGTCTAAAACTTTTTTCACAAATACACGAGCATTGGTTAACCCTACATCGATCGGTTAACAGTTTCTAAGGCTAGAAGAAGTTCTACAATTGCAATCTACGTTTCACCCTTCTACCATGAACATCACTTCCATCAAATATGATTGCATTTGGGTGAGTGCATACACCAAGAGAATGCTGGTTGTTTCGAGCCACATGTTCCAAAAGCTCAGTCAAAACATCCGGGCAACTTTCTTTCAAGTAGTCAAACCCGTCGGTCTGCATCACAGCTGACGGAAAACAAAAGTTTACATTCAATTAGATACGAATAAAACAATGGGGCAAGAAGGATGTCGTGCGAACACAGATGAAGTAAATTTAACATCTGTTGTTCCACGAAAAAGTTTATTATCAACAAATGGGTCAATTCAGAGCCTACTACTCGAACGAGTAACGTTAAACATAACTGGCTAAAACTACACGTCGTCCAAAACATTCAGTGTTTACGGCCAATTCCGTCCATCGTTCTCAAATGCAATTACACATGAATATAGGCGTTTATATACTTGTAGGTTATAAGTTGGTCAACTTGGGTTATTTTAAACTAAAAAGAAAATGGGTCATTTAGCTAGAAAGTAGCCCAACAATTATTTCTATACATACAACCTCCTAAATTGATTTTCTATCAAGAATTAGATTATTAGTAGTTTAATAGTAATAGTCTCTCTGCTGATATTCAACACATACATAAACTAAAAAAATGGACAAAGTATTTCAAGGCAACCAAACCTTCCCATTTTAGCACCTCTAGCATTTACTAAAGCAATAAAGCACAAGCAAGCTAGAAGCAGCCTATTAAAGTAGATTCAAATAAACAAACAAACAAACAAACAAACCCAGTATATCCCGCTCAAGAGCAGGGTCTGGGAGGGGTAGGTGTAGGCAAGTCTTTCCTCTACCCAGATAGGTGGAGAGACCGCTTCCAAAGAGACCCCCGACTCACTATGAAAAGCCATAACGCTAGTGAATCAGTATATAATTAAAGTAGATTCAAATATATTTATTTAATAGGTTTCAATGGCTTTTAGAAGGCATCTCACTATCTCATTGGTGTTTTGGTTTAAAAATCTACAAAAGCTTTCCTCAAGTGAATAATCAATATATAATCTCGTGAAAATATTGCTTTCTTTTTCACAAAAAAAAAAAAGAAAAAGAAAAATACTAAAGTAGGCTTTTGAATATTTAAGTTTCTTTAGTGGATTGACCACTCGAACATCAACCAAACCAAGTTTGTTCATTATTCACTGTTATTTTATCATAAATCATGACTGGGATCTATCAAGAATACACGAATAAGAACAAACCATACTTTCAAAACTGTAACTAAAAAAAGGAATATTTTACCTCTGAGATTTTCAGGCATAGCAACAAATTTAAGACACACGGATTTCAATTGGAGACAATGATGTTGTTCAGCCAATGCTAATGTTGTTGCAACGGTATTAATGGCAACATCTTCACAAAGATTAGATTCACATAGCTTCAAAAGCCGTTCTAAACCATACTGATCAGCAGCTGCAAGCAGATGCTGATACATTAATGTTGAAGCCCATTTTGTATGCTGGCCTGTTAACTCTTCCATATCAGGCAGTTTGTCCCAGTATATAAAATGAATTAATGCCTGAAAAAAACAACAATAGTAAGATCGTTACATGGCACCAAAAGGCTGTTCACATCAAGGTTAATAATAAGTTAAAAAGAAACAAACTGAATCAATCGATATTTATAAAAGACTAGTAAAAATTACAAACATTTGTAAGATAGTTTACAAAGGTCGGTAACAAGTTAGAACTTAGATAGAAACAAGTAGAATCAGTTACATTTATGAACAAGTAACAATTTTCAACAAAGCAAACTTGTTCACCCACAACCCACGCCACCCAACCCCACCATATCCGCCCAAATTGCCACATGTACAACTTACTCATGCACAAAGAAAATAAGAGGTCAGGAGGCAATATGATAGGTTGGGTTCGGGTTATGTAATCTCCAACAAAATAAAAGGAGCTCAGCTTAGAGAAAATGGGCCATGTGTGTAAAAATGTGTTGAATATTATCATGCATAAAACCTCCTATATCACTCTATTCAAAAAATCAACAATATCTAAACTACTATCTGTTTTGTAATCATATTTGACACCGCAGTTATTTATAAGAACTTGAAATACATAGGACAGTAAGTGTTCCACAACCCAGCCTAGCCTGTTTCTAACATGCAGCTCTGGAGAAAGTTGACAAGAAAATATGCAGAGCTAGTTGCACCAATCTAGTTCACGTTATAACTTTCACATGGTTGATATATTTGAAATGAACCTTAAAAACAGGGGCTTCTACGTCTTCTACTTTGATAGTCTGGATATTTTTATCTTTCATTGGACCAAAAAGTTGAGCCCTAAAAACAGGTGACCTAGCCGCAAGAACCAATTTATGGGCAGCAAATGTTTCTCCGTTTACTTCAAAAGAAACATCAGTTCCCTTTCCAGATTCCAGAAGCTGCCCAAAATGCTGCCCAATATCTGAAGGTGGTACATGGATAGAGTAGGACCTAGGACTCTCTGTGTGGGACCTAACAACACCAACACAACAATGAACTTGAAGGCAATCATCTTTTAAGTAGTCTGATGTTTCTAAGGTAGATCTCTTAAAAAACTTCTTGTAGCCCCTGCACCATGTCATAACCAAAATTCCATAATCAGAAAGAAGCCCCGTTTTGATTAATCCTCCAATATAATCTATTGACAGAACAGTTCCTGCCATTTCAACCAATTTACATGAAGATGAGACAATTTGGGTTTATTATATTACTAAGTGATGAAAAGGATCATATAAAAAACTTGGCACAGTTTGGAAGTCACTTATGATACACTCACATGTTTGCAACATCCTAAATTGTTCCATTAAAACAGGATCATTATTTAACTTATTGTCACAATCATTTTTGCAACTGTAAGTGATACAATATTATTATGGAATTCGAAAAAGAGGTTTTTGACCAATTGCCCGTCATGAAGAAGAGCATGATACAAGGTAATCATGATCATTGGTCCGAATGGCAGCAACTTCCTGTGGACTGGAGAAACTTTCTAAATGCATAACCAAAAGTCTCAAAATATTATGTCAAAATAAAGTGCGCCCAAAAAACAGCCAATTATTACAGTTATGAAACTGTAAAAAGCTACACTACAAGAAATAATCAGGTGGGTGTTATGGGAACTCTGCCCTCAAATTCAGAAACAAACTGCCATATTACTCTGGCTCTTAAGTAAAACACAAAACTATACTCATATTCGTCAACACAGTAACTATAGATGTAAAATGGACAGGCTAGGCAGTTGAGTAACGAGTCAAATGGGCAAATTTCAGTATGGATCAACATATGTCAGGTTGACACGCAAACATTCCTTTGTCCATTTCTTGAACTTTGGGAAAAAGAATTTAGGAAACTATCTTATCAATTCAATATATTAAATTTTGGGAAAAAGAATTTAGGAGGTTATATGCATTAAAATTACACTTTGATATTGTATATACTAAACTATTAGCTAATGTATATCTAAATAAATGGACAAAGAGAAGTGATAGTGGGGCAACCAAACCTACTTTGATCCCCGTCATCACTTTGCCCACTTTGATCAGTTACTCAACCTATCACCCCGTCCACTTGGAATAATACAATTTATTAGGTTATAAACAATTTAAGCAAGAAGTACATGATTGTTCCTTCAAATAACAAACTCCATGATTGCAATGGCAACAATGAAATGCTCACTTCAAGATCCAGCACTTGTTAAGTTGAAGCTAAGGAGACATCCAATATAACTTACCTCATATTCTCAGGGGAAGAGCTTATTGTCATTGATGGGTAATAAGAAGGGTGTTTAGATTAGAGTTTTTAAATTGACTGTTGCAACTGAAGACCAAAAAATCAGTTGTTCAAAATAGGAATAGTTAAGGAATTTTACATGAATGCATATAATAAAATCTCTTGCCCCTACCTTACTCGATTATCCAAACTCCAAAATGATCTAAATAATCATGATCAGGACACTTCAAATTGTAGGAAACCAGGCCCGAAATAAACAAACAAACACAAGAATATTAAGCAACTTGCTCGACCCTAAACTTTTATAATTAATCACAAAGCCACAAAAATTACATTAACCCTTGACCCCTATTTATACTAGACTAACTTGCAAACCAATACAACTTCAAATAGGAAACAAATCAAACCAAATCTTTAAATCATGCAACTAAATAATCAACCTAATTCTAATACTCATCTCCAAATCTTCAAAATGAAATCTTCGAGTATCGTAATCCAAATCAGTCCAACACAAAACATAATCATCTGCTTACACTTAACACACATGCACAAACACCCCCTAAATAAACAAATTGCTTATACAAGTATGCAACTAATTAACTATTCATCTGCACCATCAAGCCCTCAAGAACATATAAATTACAGAACATCGGAGAACCAATTTAAAAGGAAAAAGAAACTGACACCAATCCTAACTACATCTACTAAATCTAACCAACCAACAATCCCACATAAAAGACCAATCATTTATCAACCAACACAGAGTTCATCGTACCACATACTCCCCTTGCACTTAAGCGTATACGGCCCACTCTCCAACACTCTTCCAAAATGGCTATGAACCTTATGCCTCTCTCTCCCACTCTGATCAATCAACGTCAACTCAAAAAGCGCTCGAACATCAGACCCCTCACTAGCCAACGCAATGAACAACGAAACATAATTCGCATTATCCTCGGGACTCTTCCCATCAGGGTAAAAGTAAATCGCCCATGAATACCCACCAACCATAAACGTATCAGACATTACATACTTCCCAATCCCCATCCCCTTCGATAGCGAATAACCCGAAATCCTGAACTCATGTTCTCCGTTCACCGTATCGGTGATCGACGTCGATGTCGTCACCGCCGGTGGGGACGATGATGAAGACGATGAAGATGGTTTCAATGTGTGTACACACACTCGACCCATCGTCAATTTGCCCACCAATTTCTCAAAACTTGAGCGATTTCAGCGAATTTCGATGGGGTTTAATGGAATAGGTGGATATTTGGGGATATTGATCGGTGATTTGAAAGGAAATATGGAGGATTGTGTATGATCTGGTGGTGTGTGGCTGAATTTTGAGATAAATTGGGGTTTTGGGGGAATTTATAGGTTTTGATTTGATGAAATCTAGGGTTTGGATGAATGATGTGATGAAAATTTTAATGAAGAAAAAGGGGGAAAATTTAATGGTGGATGAGATACGGTGATGGAGAAATGTGAATGGTGTGAAGGAAAGTAATTGTGGGGTTTATATAGAAGTGTGGGTTTTTGCACCGGAACAAAATTAATGACGTTCAACATGATTATTTTTGTAATCTAATATATATACACCCAACTTTATAAATAGACATCCTACATTATAAATCGATACCATACGTTATAAATCGACACCATACGTTATAAATCGACACCCTACGTTATAAATCGACACCCTAAGTTATAAATCGACACCCTACGTTATAAATCGACACCCTAAGTTATAAATCGACACCCTACGTTATAAGTTGACACCTCTATACGACACATATAGAACTATATGACGAGTATAACAAACTTTGACATTGACTAGGAGAAAAAATTCAGGGGCTGTCAAAGGTGTTATACGCCCCGTACAGTGCTATACGACGCGTTTGGTGCTATACGACGTGTTTGGGGCTATACGATCCGTATAGAAATTTGAGATGTTAATTTATATTTTGAGGTGTCCTAATATTCACACCCTTATTATTATTTTTTTTTAGAACAACCACACAATCATATCTTTCAAACTATTTACTTTTTTTAAGAAATACAAATGAGACACTGGTTCACCCGATCATCTATTACTTCAATACGAAATCCAAAACCACCCTTAGAAGAAATCTCATGTTAGATAAGAAAACCCTCTAATCTACTATAGAACCCCTTTTTTTTATCACATGTGATATTTGAATCCAATACATCCTTATATTTTAATGAATCCTTATATTTTAATGAGGTCTTGAAATATATCATCTTGCGTCAAGGATCATTGGATTTTCAAACTTTAACCATCCTACTTTATTTGGTTTACATCATAACTAATTATTTCAATTTTTCATAGATAGGATTCAAATCCCTAACCTTAAAAATGAGATTCCTCACTCAAACTTTAAATTAGTCTATTATGAAAAAACTTAAGATTTAGTATATTGGCATTTGAAACAAAGGTGGTCTTGAGTCTTGTAAAAATTAATCGGCATCCAAAAGAGTTCTTTAAGTTTAAAAGCAAGCAAGTCGGAGAACAAAAAAACAAATATTTATAAATCAAGTTCTTGTTTTAGATTTGGGGTGTGATTTTCTGGTAACGATGTTGTGATTTTTAGTGGTGTTGGTGTGAATTTGTTATGGTTGTTCAAAGGGTCTTAGGTATATGGGGTGAAGTGGGGGGTAGGTTTGGTTTCTTATGGTTCTAATTTTTAATTTAAGTTCAAAATATATAATTTAAATATTATGTGGATCTCATATTTGTTAATTAATTTAAACTGTTTTTGGTTCTTTCATAATAATATTAATTTGTTTATTCACTCTAGGGGCCACCCATGCTATTGCGTTAACAAGGACCAGGAGTCTAATTATTTATAATTAGACTAAACTTTTAATTTAAACATAGTTAACTATATGTAATTGACTATAATCATTGTTTATCACGAGACTCGCACCCGTACACTCACTCTCACCCGTATGAAAAGAATCACCTCTATATGTCTATATATAATAAATGAAACCTTTTTTCAGCCACATGGTACAATTTCAACAACTATATTGCCACATGGCAAAATTTTCTTCACATAACAAACACGTCGCACTTGGAAAGCCTTTCTTCTATGAAAACACACGCGGGTTTCAAAACCCGCCCCTTTCCTATCCGGGTTTGATCAAAAAGCCCCAAAATCCTTTTTTCTAACCCTAATTTCATAACCATCGCTCTCAATCCTCACCTCTCCCATTGAAATCTTTTCTGCACCAACGATCATACATCTAATTTATCTCCGATTTCATCTCTAATTCAGGTTCGCTTCGACATACTATTGATGTTTATGGTGCGATTCTTGATGTTGATTCATAACCATCGATCTGCGGTCGAGTCTCTCCCCATGCAATCTTCTCTGCACCAACGATCGTACATCTAATCTACCTCCGATTTCATCTCTAATTCAGGTTCGCTTTGACATACTATTGATGTTTATGGTGCGATTCTTGAAGTTGATTCATAACCATCGATCTGCAGCCGAGTCTTTCCCCATGCAATCTTCTCTGCACCAACGATCGTACATCTAATCTACCTCCGATTTCATCTCTAATTCAGGTTCGCTTTGACATACTATTGATGTTTATTGTGCGATTCTTGAAGTTGATTCATAACCATCGATCTGCAGCCGAGTCTCTCCCAATGCAATCTTCTTTGTACCAACGATTGTACATCTAATCTACCTCCGATTTCATCTCTAATTCAGGTTCGCTTCGACAAAATATTGCTGTTTATTTTGCGATTCTTTATGTTAATTCATAACCATCGATCTGCTTCGACAAACTATTGATGTTTATTGTGCGATTCTTGTGCTTCATTTTAGAACTAATGAATACACAGATCACTATGTGAAGGTTTTAATATTGTCTATAAGTTCCACACATTATAATGTTTACCAGATCATTGCTTTCATACTGTTGCTTTATATGGTTTTATTAGGTTAAATTATAATGTTCACCGTATCTTGCTTTTCTTTAAATAGGATTTCAATATGCTTATGCAGAAACATAATATTATTGAATACGTACACGTGATTGAAAAGTCATCTTGTATGAAACACTACATTTTTAGTTGTAATTATTTACTATGTTTTTCGCCATCTTTTGATTCTATATGTTTCAATAAAAACTCAGTATGGTTAATCTGTATACATACATGTAATGGATGTGTATATGCTTTTTTCACCGTCATGCCTTTAAATAAGAAGTCAATTACCTTCTTTTAGATGCATAGATAGTTTCAGTTACCTTCTTTAATAATTTCAGAATTATGTTTTAGATATGTATGATCTCCTAGATTTGTGGTAGGGTGGTTATTGTAATCCTCTGTATTTTACTCATATATGTAGTCATATTACTCTTAGAGATAATATTAGTTTGAAATATTTTGAATTATGGTTTAGATATGTATGATCTCCTAGATTTGTGGTAGGGTGGTTATTGTAATCCTCTGTATTTTACTTATATATGTAGTCATATTATTCTTAGAGATAATGTTAGAGATAATATTAATTTGAATTATTTTGAATTATGGTTTAGATATGTATAATCTCCTAGATTTGTGGTAGGGCAGTTATTGTAATCCTCTGTATTTTACTTATATATGTAGTCATATTACTCTTACGGATAATGTTAGAGATAATATTAATTTGAATTATTTTGAATTATGGTTTAGATATGTGTGATCTCCTAGATTTGTGATAGGGCGGTTATTGTAATCCTCTATATAAAGAGATATGTATGATCTATAAGAATTACACCATCAAATTCCATACGACATTTGCTAAGCATTTTTCAACAACACACTTCGATTTATCTCCCGTATTAGTACTATTATGGCATCAAACAATGTTCAAACTTCCCGGTAATGTTAATATTCAATACGTTTTATTATCATTTCACACTTATCATGCATCATACATTTACATTATTCTTAATAAGCAGGTCAGTATCGCCAACCGATGTTACTTTCTTGAAGGATTTGAATATAGCACGACATGATTACACTATCAAGGTTCAAATAATTCGGCTCTGGAAAAGGCCAAAGTATAACAACCCATCAGATTGGTACTCTATTGAGTTTATAATTATGGATGAGCAGGTTAGATCAACTTATCATTTTTATACTTTGTTCATATGAAATATTAAAAAACATACCTTTACACGCAGTCTATATTTATTTAGCGAAATTTTTTCTTCTTTCGTTTAAGGGTACAATAATGCAAGGTAACGTTTTGAAGAAGTGGTTCCCTAAGTTCGAAAAACTGTTGGTAGAATCAGGTTAGATATTTTTTTACAGTTTCGAAATGTTTTTTATCCAAATATAAAATGCGTATATTATTCTTTTTTATTAAGAAGCTCATTTACTACATTCACTATTATATAGCCCGTTCTGTTTACTTTTCTTGCATTTTTTTGCATTTTATGTTTACTGAAATTTTATATTTACTTTTTTCTCAATTTAAATAATTTATCAAATTAATTCAGGTTGTTATTTAATTCGAAACCTAGAATTGCTCTAAATGAAACAAAGTACCGTTACGTTGAAAATAGAAATAAAATTGAAATCCAGCCGGACACCGAAGTGAAAATCTGTAATGACTTCTCTGGCTCGGAATACGGTTTCTCTTTTACATCATTTGAGCATATTGTCGAAAATACCTTACCGCACGAACAACCACTCGGTAAAAATGTTTAACACTGTATCATATATTTGTAAAACTGTAATATTTCGTCCAATGTATTAAAGTTTTTTACTTAACTTTATTGTAAGCATATATTTGACTGAAAGTGATGTTCTTTTACATTATTGTCTTATTATCGTGCATAAATAACTTTGTATTATTTCATCAAATGTAAATTTGTCCGACCCGTGTAACACACAGGTCGTTAGGCTAGTACACTTCATATTTAAACATAGTTAACTATATTACTTTTAAGAAATCAATATAGTAACTTTAAACTTAATTGCACAAATTGTTCTTGTGTTATTACTTTCATCTTGTGTTTTTTATACTATTTCGTTTTTAAATGCTGCTTGTTATATTATGTTAAGTTATATAACGTGATTGAAAATCTTTGTACCATTCCAAAGGCCATTGTTAATTGTGATAAGATACTGTTAGTGTTCTTATCTATTATCAATTAGGTGATTTAATATGTATCTTTTGATGATTAGTTCACTAAGAGCTTATTTGTGGTCTTTGCATTGTCACTGGTTGGTCGTAGTGTTGAGTTTCATTTTCAATCCAAGCCTTTGACATTTCTTTGTTTAATTGCAAGAAACAATAAAAAAATCATGTTTTTTACACTGAGGTAAATTCAAAAATATGTAGAAGCTTTTTATATCAGTATGAGATTTATGGTATATAGCATTTTCATACGTGGTGAATAGATTATTTGCTGGTTCAGGCCCCAACTAAAAACACACACAAAACACATGACATTAAATAAGAAAAATAAATCTTGCTCCTAAAGATATGAAAAACCACTAACCCCACTACTTTGACTAAACAAAATCCAACTAACCCATGACTCATTCAATAATAAAACATGTGACTAAAACAATACTCTTAATAAGCCGTATTCATGACCCGACGACTCGTACCCATCAAGATTAATCCAACATTATTTAGCGCATATTAAAACTAGTGATATTTTGTTTTTTAAATCTTTGCTTGTGCTATGAAATAATTATTTCATAAAAGTATTATGATGATTATGCAAGTTCGAAATCAAAGAAACATCAAAACAAAACACAATGATTAATAGCTCTTTAAGTGGGTGTTAACTAACCTACTTTATACTCAAGAGTTATCTCTGTTATTAACTTCTCATTAAGGTGCTGCTTGTTTTTTGCCAAAAGCTCTTCCCCACTTCTTCATCTATGCGCACGCAGACGCGGGAAGAGCTTTTGAGTGTACTGTTTGATTTTTGAAAGACGTTTCATTAAAAAACATCTTCCTGAGGTCTGCATGGAGAAGATGTGGACTTGCCACTTCTGAGATCTTCTAACCTCTTCTCCATTCTGAAATCCATCTTCATCTTCCCCATCTTACCTCTCCTCTCACCACCACCACCCCACCTCCCCTCTACCGCCAGCGCGCCGTCGGCCCCCTCCCCAACCGCCGCTGTGCCGCCTCCCCCTCTCCCAACCACCGTCGTGTCGCCTCCCCGTCCCCCAACCAGCGCACCTACCCTCCCTCTATTCCCCCCGCGCCCGCCGTCCCCATCACAGCCTGTATGTATGTATGTATCTACAGAACCCGCTATCATTCAAACGCAACAACAACTCCCATCATGAGATTGATGTTCCCCTCAACTCGCCTAGATCTGAACTCGCTGAACCCCCTTTTTACTCCATCCCCGAAAAGAAGCAAACCCGTTTGACCCAACAGATTCAGACCAAGAGAACCGCCGGATCTGCCAACCTTGATTTTGTTGGGGCGTTTGGCGGACTAGAGAAGAAAAAACTGCTAAGGCAATGGATGTTCTTTCTCTTCTTTGGCTTCTATTTGTTCTTTTTGGCTTCTTTCTCGAAACATTTATTTATATTATAGTCAATCTAATCAAGACTCTTGTTGTTTAACTTTAACATTTTATTTATATTTTGACACCAAACCATAAAGTAAAACTATTGGTTTTTTGGTTAATTGCTGTAAAGCTATATATTTTTTGGTTAATCGTATGATTTTTATTTGTATTTTTATGACTTATATATATATATTAATGTATTAGTTGTTTTTAAAGTTTAAAAAATAAATTTAGTTTAATTACAGAATATTTCAGCATTCTGCAGATGTTAAACAAAACAAACAGTCTTTTTCTTGCAGACTGCAGACATTTGGTCCACCTCTTCTGCTGCAGATGTCTGCAGATGTGGTCTGCAGACTGCAGACGTTTTCCTGCAGAAAAAACAAACAACACCTAAGTAAATGTAGTGACTAGTGACCACCTCTACAATTGTATGCATCACACCCCTTTTAACATCTCACTAATGGAGTAGTGATCATCCCTTCAACGTCTCATTAATAGGGTAGTGATCATCACTTCAACATCTCACTGATAGGGAGGTGATCATTTTTCATCATCTCACTAAGTTGGTAGCGATCATCATTACATCCATCTATCTAGGTGGTGGTGGTGATCACTAAATATTTTCTCTAGTATTTATTGTAATCTCATCTCTTAGATCCACTTAAATATTCAAAGAATTTTACAATTAAACTCACAAGTACCTCTCTAAACTACAGAAAGGTGTTGAATAAGAGTATTGCAACAAATATCTTAAACACATGTCATCTTGCACCTCTATAACCTCTCTTGATGATTTAGGAAGTATGTTGATGTTTGGGATTTTTTTTTGAAAGAGGCTATGTGAAAATGCTGAGAGTTTGGGAATGGCTTGTTTAAATACTCGAGAGGAAATATAGAAAATACAATATATTAAACACTCAGATGGTCGATTTATGGTTTATACGTGTAGTGACCATAGTCTCTCTTTTCTCATTTTTATTTGAAAAACAAGTCTGTTGCAATACGTACAGAGGTTAATATCAACCATCGTAATATGACTTAAGCATTGAAAAATCACGAACTTTCAAAACAAGCACAAGGAAAAAAGTTTGGTTTCTGCAAATGCGGTTATGATTATTAAAGGGGAAGATACAAAAGCCTAACCATTAGTCTAAAGGATACACTCCTCTTATGAGATGTTCATCGGTTCAAATAACGTTTTATTCAGTTTATTTGGATATGAAATGTATGACCTATTTGAATTCTGAATTAACCTTAATAAGGAACATGTTTAACAAATCCAAATCTAATCAAATAAACCAAATAAGCATGATTATGTATATCCAAATAAACTAGTTTATTCAGTTGAATTTAAATGAATTAAGTTTGAATATCCAAATAAGCAAGCTTTTAAATACCTAATACTTGATCTGAAAACCAAACAAGAATTTCAAATACAAAACAATTAGAATATCCAAATAAGATTTTGAACCGGTTTTTTAAACTTTATACCAGATCGATCGATCTTGATGTAATAGAGACATAATGATAATATGTCTAAAAGTTCTCTTGAGAAACTCCAATTCAAATCTTTCTTAATTAACCTTTTTCTTTCAGAAAAATAAAATCTTTCTAGTCGACAAAGAACAACTTGCACCATTTCTGTCATCATTCAAAGTCCCAATTAGACGCCACAAACTTCAATTCAACAAATCTTTCATCCCTCAATATTATAATCCACAACTCAATTGGATCACAAAATTCCCATTTTATAAAACTTCCATCTTTTTTCCGTACCAACCAATAACACCATCATCTTCCCCAAAATCTATCACCTCAGTACAGTACAAAAATGCAGAAATTTGTGACCCACAAACTCAATAAGCAAGATTTGGGTTTAATTTCTTATCTGATTATCTTTTCTTTTTGATACTCAAATTGAAGCTGTGTGTAATGGCTTCTAATGGGTATCTTCCTACCCTTGTCTTTCGTCCTCAACAAGGGTTGAATAGAGTACCCAAGGTGATTTTTTGATCTTTTATGCTTGATTGTTTGTTGATTTTGTTGGGTTGCTGTTTGATTTCAATTGGGTTTGTTGATTCTACTGTTCTGGTTTTGAGTTTTTGATTGATTTGTGCATTGGTTTGACTTGATGAATCTAGTGATCATGTTTATTGTGTAAAGTTGTTGATTTGATGAATTAGAGTTGGATTAGGTTGTGGCTTTTGCAGGTTTTGTGAGGTGATTTGGTGACATACGATGATAGAATTATGCTGTTAAGAATAGTAATAGGGGATGAAGCAGTGGCAGTAGTTAGTGCGCATGCTCCACATGTTGGACTAGGAGAAACAGAAAGAAAAAAGTTCTGGGAGAGTTTAGATCACGTTATGGGTGACATACCTAGAGACGAAAAAATATGCATAGGAGGGGATTTTAATGGGCATATCGGTAAGGATAATGACCACTTCCAGTTGGTGCATGGAGGCTTCGGGTATGGGCTTAGGAATGAAGGCAGTAAGGAGCTTCTTGACTTTGCAGTAGCACATGACTTAGGAATCATAAATTCGTTTTTTAAGAAAAGAGAATCGCATCTAATCACGTTTAGCAGCGGCGGGAGACACACGCAGATAGACTATTTGTTGACGAGGAGAGAAGATCGTACCTCGTGGAAGGACTGTAAGACAATCCCAGGAGAGTCAGTTGTGACACAACATCATATGTTAGTGGCGGATATACGCGTGAAGAGACCAATTGTCCAACAAAACAAGAGAATTAGACATACGATCAAATGGAGCCAGCTCAAGGACGAAAACATTACCATTTTTAGAGATAAGGTCATACCAATGAACCACCATGGACCACAGGAAGACGCAAACCAAAAGTGGGAGGCCATGGCAAATACGCTCATCCAAGCAGCTAAAGAAACGCTTGGAGTTACAACAAAGAGGACAGTCGACCATAAGGAATCTTGGTGGTGGAACGAAAATGTACAGGAGAAGATACGAATTAAACAACAAAGTTTCAGAGAGCTTATACGCTGTAACAATGAGGAAGAACGCCCAGAGCTGAAAGATAAATACAGGGAGGCTAAGAGAGAGGCGAAGAAATCGGTGTCAGAGGCAAAGAACGCGGCGTATGAGATGATGTATAAACGACTAGAGACGAAAGATGGAGAGCATGACATGTTTAAGTTAGCCAAGGCAAGAGACAACAGAAGACAAGACCTGAGAATTGTGAAGTTTATAAAGGCTGCGGATGGAAAAGTTTTGGTGAACGACAAGGACATCAAGGGGAGATGGAAAACTTACTTCGATAACCTTTACAACATAAAGAACCCAAATCAACAAGCTGAGATAGATAATACAACCCAAACAACACAACAAAACAATTGCTATTGTAGAAGCATCACAGTAGACGAAGTTACGAGAGCTATAAAGAAAATGGGAAGGGCTAAAGCGGTGGGGCCAGACAACATACCGATAGAAGTGTGGAAATGCCTGGGAGATGAGGGGCTCAAATGGCTAACAGATTTATTCAACACTATCTTTACGACAGGAAAGATGCCGGACCAGTGGAGAACCAGTGTTATAGTCCCCATATATAAGAAAAAAGGAGATGTACGAAGTTGCAAAAATTACAGGGGAATAAAGCTATTGAGTCACACGATGAAATTATGGGAAAGAGTTATTGACACGAGAATTAGACGAGAAACTCAGATAGCGTCAAACCAATTTGGATTTATGCCAGGACGCTCTACGACTGAAGCAATACACGGCATAAGGAGGATAATGGAGAAATACAGAGAAAAGAAAAGGGACCTCCATATGGTATTCATTGACCTAGAAAAGGCCTATGACAGCATTCCGCGTCAACTAATATGGGAAAGTCTACGAACTAGAAGGGTACCAGAGAGGTGTATCAAAATAATCAAGGATATGTATGATGAGGCAAAAACGTGTGTGCGAGCCCCGATCGGAGACACAGACTCATTCACAGTGGAAGTGGGACTCCACCAAGGATCGGCACTGAGCCCATTTCTCTTCACAGTAGTGTTGGATGGGATGACCAAGCCTATACAGCAGCCAGCTCCGTGGTGCATGCTCTTTGCGGATGATATTGTCTTAATATCGGAATCTAAAAGGGTGCTTAACGACAAGCTAGAACAGTGGAGAGCAGCACTAGAGCGCAAAGGTTTAAGGATAAGTCGCTCAAAGACAGAATACATGCATTGTAACTTTAGTGGCGAGGCGGAAGAGGACACCCAAATCTGTATTCAGGGTATGGCGGTCCCACAAACGTCTAGGTTCAAATACCTGGGCTCGTACTTGCAGGAGGACGGAGAGATACACAGCGATGTAGCGCACCGTGTTCAAGCAGGATGGTGCAAGTGGAGAGCAGCATCAGGAATCCTATGTGATAAGAGGTTTCCAGCAAAACTAAAGGGAAAGCTATATCGAGTGGCAGTACGTCCAGCTATGTTATATGGAACAGACTGCTGGGCCATAAAGAAATCGCACGAGAAACAAATAGAGGTAGCGGAAATGCGAATGCTGAGGTGGATGTGCGGTCACACAAGACTAGATCGGATAAGAAACGAAGTGTTTCGACAGAAGCTAGAAGTGGCCTGTATCGCAGATAAAATACGAGAGGGAAGATTAAGATGGTTTGGGCATGTCAAGAGGAGACCAATGGCGGCACCAGTTAGAGTAGTAGAGAACATCATCGTAGAGGGTAGGAGGAGTAGAGGAAGACCTAGATTGACTTGGGATGAGGTAATTAGGCGAGATATGATACACTTGCACCTCTCTGAGCACATGATCGAGGATAGGACTGAGTGGAGGCGTAGAATTAAATTTAAGGACTTCTAGTTCGACCTATAGGCAGGAAGGGTATTTGAAGTCTGGTTGCGGGGCCTGATGTCTAAGTAGCCCATATCTGCCCTTTAACGGTGATTCTACATGCACCTAGGATATATGTATGCTATATGTTGTATGATTTATTGTGTGCTGTAGGCTATGTGTTGTATGATTTATAGTATGATGTCTTGCTATCGATATGGCTTTTTGTATACCGTATGCTATGTGTTGTATGATTTATTGTATTGTTGTCTGGCTTTCAGTATGGCTTTTGCTATCGAGTCGGGGGTCTCTTTGGAAGCGGTCTCTCTACCTAACAAGATAAAGGAAAGACTCGCCTACACCTACCCCCCGACCCTGCTCTTGAGTGGGATAGACTGGGTTTGTTTGTTTGTTTGTTTGTTTGTTTGTTTGTGAGGTGATTTGGATATTTTGTTATGGGCATCTTTCATATTAGCAATTAACTAAGTGCATACATGTATGTCACTTGAATTGCTCTGTAAAAGTTGGATTTGAGTTCCTATAAACTTGAACTTAACATGTTTTATATGTTTTACGTGTGTATTTGTATTTGAATATGAAGTTTATGAATTAGATTTGATTGAACCCAAGTTGTTTATAAACACTTTGGTTACTTGCAGCCATACTATTGTCTGTTCTTGTGTGAAGAACCATATGATTCATGGGGATTGAATGTTTTACTGGCTTAGGGAGCCATATTGTTCGGCTTTATTGCCAAAATACCGAAAGAACACTATACTTTGTAAAGAGGATAGATCTTTAACAATGAAAATACCAATTACTATGGTTTTCTATTTTGCATTTGTATTCTAGAGAATCGTCAAGATTTGCTCATTCCTACAAACTAAAGTGTTCTTTGGGTAATCTTCAATAACAATATATAGTTTGCAACAAAAAACTAAGTGTGATGGTATAGAAGACCAACATAGATCTAATGTTATGATGAGAAGTGAATAGATAATCACAATTAACGAAAGACGTCAAACATAAGATGATTAGTTTTAATGGTTGACAGTTGACACTTGCTTCCAGAAGAAAAACAATTATTCTTACAAAATTTGGTTTTATATTTTGTTTTTGCAAAGAACAAGATTTTATATCCCACAACAAATGAGTATGATGTTTTAAAAAGTTAATCATACTCTGCTACATTAATGTAGGTTTTGATTTGGGTGGTGTTTGTTTCTATTGAATATTGAAATCTAACATTTGATGTTAGATATCATTATTAAGAGGTAACACCTGTAATTAATCTGAATGTTTCACCCTTCAAACCATTTAAATAGTGATTTAAGTGTGTTATTTGAATGTATGTGTTCATCCTGCTTACCCTTTTAATTCTTCAATATTCTTAGATTGTTTAAACAACAATATGCTACGTCTTTATTGCAGGACTCTCAACATCTTTTGCCTATTCATGGTTTACGAGATGATGTCATACGTTCAAGTCCCTTTGATATGGGATCACAACAGAATGTGGGGCCATGGAAGCCAATAAGCAGGTTGCTTGAAGAAAAACAATTGGTCATGATTGACCGGACTATTACAAAGCCTGCACTCATCGACATCCAAGGTTCACTAATCTTTCTATTGTCATTCAGTGGGTGTTTAGGTGTGCATTTTGAGATTGATTATATGATTATTGCAACTTCTGCTTATGATTATCCGATTGCTTAGGGTTAAGTAACTTTTTTGGATAATCAGTCGGCATTAGCTGCAAGCCTGCAATAAATCCAAAATGAAACGCTAAAGAGTAAAAGTACTCATTTTCATTAATTTTATCAATTCTATTCCTTACAAGATATTCAAAATTTTACTAAAAACTAGCATCATCAAAATCAGAGATGATATTTTTTTACCCATTTATTTGTAAGTGGGTTGATTGGGTTATGTTTTACCTCTAAAGGGTCAAATGGGTGAAGCTATAGGATTCAACCAAAAAGGAAATGGGTCAAATGGGTATAAAGTCATCCAAAGTATAGTAAAAAGTACAGAGACGTGATAAATATGCTTTATTAATTCTTTGTAAAATTAAAAAAAAAGGATAATAGTAAAAGTGTTTGTTTCCCGCACTAAATAACTACCCATTATGACCCAAACTTATTCAGCCATGATACACATTTGGTCCAATCTGCCCACTTTGTAACCTTTAATCAAAAGTTATTATAATTACGTCAAAGTTCAAATAGCAGAAGCACATTTAAACACTATCCCATGAACCACACTCTAATTATGCGATATCCCTTGATCATTTTCAACACACATTCTAATAATAATCATACAATTTCATGGCTGTTTTCTACAGATTGTTGCCCAAACTCAACAGTCTTCAACTTTCAGTTTCCCATGTCTGGTTTAGTTGAAGTGGAAAAGGATGGACTAGATCTATTATCACTTTCTGACCTACCTGGGCTTCAAACAATGACAACAGATTACAAGCCGTATCTTCCTGATATTGTTCACATGGATTCTCAACTTATTTATCAGAATCCAGAATTTGATTCCCAGAAACCATTAATGGATATTGTTGGTGATTTGGTTCGTCGTTCTGAAATTACAATTCATGAAGATGGACAAGTGTCATTGGCTGGCACTAGAACTGATATTAAGGACCTACTTTCCATTCTTGCGGAGTTTTATTTGTCAAAAAACTCAACTAACTGGAGGAAGTCATTGGTACCGCAGTTCAATAGGTACATGTGCTCTGTATAAGTGGCAAAATGGGCCGGTTGGATAATGGGTCAGACCTGTTCTGGTGAAAAACAGGTTAGGTCTGGCTGGGCTGACCCATTGACAGTCCACTATTTTCTCCAATTTTTTGAATTTACAAAGAAATTACGTACTAAATAAGAATTATAAAACCTTTTTTATTTCAAAACAGTAATCTAACTGCTTTTAGTAAATGATTTAGGTAGTTTTAGACAAATTGACCCATTTTGGGTAAATGGGTCGAGATTGCCACCTCCATTTTCTTGAATATATTCACGAAAACTGAACTTATGTTGTCTTAAACAGGCTTGACTATGATGAAACAAGCTATTATGGTTGTGCATTGGAGCTTGAAACTGTGATCGTTGCTCCTCGGAAGAGGTATGTCTATGTAATTTATATCATGATCTTTAACTGTCTCGGTTCTTAATAGCTTAGGCTTAACCCTGATTTACTTGATCCAACCCCTCGCCAAATACTTTTGACTTATGAGACCAAAAGGGTTGTTCACTTGTTCCTCAAATTTGATATTTGTTAGGGGAGAGTTGAGAATATGACTTGATTGCTATGTTACAATGTCAGAAATATGGATATCCTTTTGCTCCATGATTTTACCATACGAATATGTTTAACGTTGACATTTAGCATGATTATGTCTCTAATGAAGGGTCGATTTGAACCCATGTATGTGACGGGTTATATATTTTAACTGGTCAACTGGTTTAAAATGAAGAAAAAATAGCTTCAAAAGAAACATCATTGTTTCATAATAGTTTGTGTAATCATTTTTAATATATTTTTATATATGATATAAAAAAAGAACAAAAATGCATTGACCAGTCATTTTGACCCGTCCCGACCCGTCCATTTTGCCACCAATTCTCTCCATGAAAAAATCCTCCATTAAGTTTTTGTTCATGTAAGTTACCATACCAGAAAACACTTCATTTCTCAACCTTTTAAACCCGAGGCGAGTGGGCACAATGATGAGTTGTGGTCGCCTTTAAGCTATGATTCTTGCACTCTTAACGTAACTATATTATGTAACAGTCTGGAGAAAATCAAACTTAAGCCATCAACAAAGAAAAAAGGAGCCCGTTACAAGACACCAGTCAAACACAGAAGCAACTACTTCCAAGCCTGCGAAAGCCTCTTATCAATAATAGTCGACAAAAACCGAGACAAAAAATCCGCAATTCCCTTGTTAAAGAAATCAGGGCCCGAGCTCCCGAACCTCCTGACTCAGTTCTCAGCCAGCATTGCAGGGACCGGAATTGCTGTTCTTTTTTCAGTTGTATGCAAAGTAGCTAGTGGCAGAGTGCCATTCTGCTCATCAAAACTCCTCAGCACGGGCCTCGGGCTCGGGCTCGTGTGGCTTTCGTGGGCCGTGAACAAACTGAGGGACACGATCGTGATGATCAACAGGAATTCAGGCAAGAAAAAGGGGTTGAAAGATGATGAAATGATGAAGAAATTAGATATTGATTTGAAAGAAATATACTTTAGAGCTGCAACATTGATGGCAGTGATGGTGTTGAGGCTTGCTTGAAGAAGAAATACAGTTTTTATGTGCAGATGTATTATCATGGTGTAAATCTATGGGGATTAAATAGGGAATTTGATGCTTAGACAACTTTATTTGGAGTTGATCTTTGTTTTGATCAAGTTTTGGAAAAATAAGTGTGTTCAAAATATGTAAATTGCAACATATCAACAATAATTTTGAGAATTATTGTGTTATATAGTGCCATGGTCACAAATGGCTTATCTTGTTTTCTAAGTTCAGTTCTTGTATGATGTCGACGAAGGTTTCGTGTTCACGATTATTATTCTTGCAAAACTCGGAAAGTATTAAAGCACATTTCTTCCTCAAGCAGTCGATTGTGTCACTTGGAAGTGCATACGGTGGATCAGCTTCCTCTACCTAGGTACGGATTGGATGCTCCTCCTGCTCGGGCAGGATTCTCAGACGGCTATGATCCGACAATAGAGTATGTAAGATATAGCTCGTGCTAGATCTTACAATAGGTTGTCCGGGACCATACCTAGGGAACTGTGTGGTCATGGTAGATCTTCTGATAAGCAATAACATGCTTTCTGGATCAATTTCAAGATCACTCTTTCGCCTGATAAATCTTACAATGTTGGATTTATTTGGAAATTTGCTTACATGCATACTTGTAATCTACTTTTTTTCGCAAGTCATTTGGGTTGAGGGTCACCATAAACTTGTAGATTAACAGTCTCATTATCATTATGATTAGTAAAGAGTTAGCGGTATCATGATGATTCGTAAAATATGTTTTTTCTACTCAAGTGGTTGAAACTTGAAAGTCCTAGTTTCATTGGAACCGACTATTTTTATGAATAACAACTTAGTTATTCGAAAAGTGGTTTGGTTTAGAGGTGGAAAAAAAAACGATTTGAACCGGCTAATAACCACTATTGTAGAAGCCGATTAGGAACCAACAACGACTGCGGGTTAAGAACAAGTTAGTATTATCATCATGGTTAGGAACAAATTATTTTTAACCAATTTTTACCCGACGATAAAAATGTATTTTTAACCGATTAAAAACAGTTAACCGGTAATATAAACTGTCTCAGAACCAGTAGAAAACCAGTAAGAACCACTGATTAAGAACTAGTGAGGAACTGGTAAGAACCACCGGTTAAGAACTACCGGTTAGGAGCGTGTTATTTTTAACCGGTAATAAAAAACTGGTTAATAAAACTATAAAACCGATAAGGAACTGGTAAGAACCACCGGTTAAGAACCAGTTAACATTCTCTTCCCTCAAACCGTTGTTAGGAACAAGTCATTTTCTAACGGTTACCTGGTAATTAAGAAACCACTTTTTAATCGATTAAACATAGGTTGATAACCGAATCGGCTTTTTAGAAATCACCGATTTATACACTATCAAACTTGTGAATAACTAAACCGATTTTAAGATAACCGTTTTGACCGGTAACCAATTTGTGCACCTTGAATTTGGTTAGTTCTTTTTGACTCATTACAGGGTTGGGTCAATTCAAGGTTATTTTAGTCAAATAAAATTAATTATGGTTTATGTAAAAAGGACCCTGATATTAAGATACCCATATAAATCGATACCCCCTATACGTCTTGTATCAGACTATACGAGACGTATAGAGTCGACGTCACTGAAAATGAGAAAAATCAAGAAGTTATTAGAGTGTTATACGTCCCATATGAGCATATGCGCCTCCCATATGCGCCTAATAAAAGTCTACACGACACGTACAACAAAAGTTGACACTAAATACGAGGAAAAATTCAATAGGCTATCAAAGAGGTAATATGTTCCCTATAGAGCTATATGACCCCTTACATGCTCATATAAGGTTGTACGACCGATATAAAAGTTTGAGGGTATTGATTTATATCAAAAGAGTATCCTAATAACGGTTATTTAAAAAAGTAAAAACCCTCCAATCTATAAATGCAAAATGACAAATGGTATGTTATCCGTGAAAAAGTGTAACAAAGTTCTTGTAACAAAACATTTTATTTATAAAAACATAAATAATGTGTTCAAACCCAGTGTTGTGTCCAATTGGATCGGAGCAGACCCATTCTTTATTGGATAGAAGGAAACGTGTTGGAGGGAAAGCATTTGAAATTCAAAAGCTTTAATATCAAATATAATTGAAGTCCTGTCCTGCTCAAATTGGGTTGTTTTTATTCTTTATTTTCAGTAATATGTAGCCGACCTTTCTGCTTCTATCATATTAAATTAGTGACGCTTTAGTTAAATGATAATTGATTATTTATACATATATACATACAACAGAACCTTAAAACTCATAACGACTTTCTAATTGATTCGATTCAATTAAATTCAGCTAGTTAGTTGAAATTAATCACCGTAGAGAGCCAAGTAACAATTTGAACAGCAAAATGATAGTTCTTGACCTACACAACAAAATTTTAAAGAACTGGCAGTGCAAACCCAAATCAACAATGCAGTGGTGTAGTTGAATGATTAAACTGCTGTTAAAAACAGACAACAAAAGAATGTTGCAAAATTATGTTTCTTACCTATTCAAAGTAGACAATTCCGAAAAATACAAAAACACGATGTTTTATTTATCAGCTTATCACCTTTGAAACTACTCCTGCACCAACAGTTCGGCCTCCTTCCCTCAGCGCGAATCTTTGTCCTGTAAACCAAATATTAATCCGGTAGATCCACATTCATAAAACAATCATAGAAAGCACTTTTGTGAAATGATACTAGAACCGAACTATGTTGTTTGACTCATTTAGTCAATTTTTTCAGAAAATTAACTAATAATGAAGCAGATAAATAATTGACTACAAAGTGTTATTTGAACGTTATCGGCCAACAAATCATATATTGTTTTGATAATAGTTTTTTGAAAATAATTAATATGTGGGATTTTTATAATTTAAAAAAGAAAAAACAAAAAGAAAAAGTGTTAGTGAGCCAACCTGACCCTTTTTGAACCGTTACCCACAACCTTTTTGCTAAATCTAAATTCATGATTAAAATAAACTATGTAAAATTCCATATAACTATAACCTATGTTTATACCAGCTTCAAAAGCACATCCAAACACCCCAACTCCATCAAGATGACATGAAAAATGTAAGTTTATTATGTGTAAGAAACAAACCTGGTTCGAGAACTACGGGGGTAATAAGTTCAAAAGCAGCAGTCACGTTGTCTCCAGGCATAACCATTTTAACGTTCTCTGGTAACTCCACTTTCCCAGTGACATCAGCCGTCCTCAAATAAAATTGAGGTCTGTAATTTGAGAAAAAGGCGGTATGACGCCCACCTTCGTCCTTTGTAAGAACATATATTTCTGCCTCAAACTTGGTGTATGTTTTTACACTACCAGGCTTCGCAATTACCTGCTCAAAACCATGGTAGGTAGCAACATTATACTGCATGCATGCCCTTACACATATAGGCACCAGTACATAATGCTTTAAAGATATAGCAAGTAAGAGAAAGAGTTGGTTATGCGGTTAGATAACACACACACACCATGACTACATGCCAATATCAAAGAAAATGTCATTAGTATGGATTGAAGCAGGTGAGATGACATGCGACTGACCCGTGAAAGCTTTTGGTCAACATTTTATAAATTAAAATGGGTAAGATAAAATAATCTATTTTCATTGAGTAACAAAACATATGAGGTTGTAAGCACTAAGAAAAGACTTTGGGTGACTTTCAACCATTTAACCCATTTCCTTTTTGCCTTAAAAAATATTATTAAATCATAACCCAAATGAGCATATTCACTAATTAATGGGTTGAAATCGCCATCTCTACTTTTAGCCACCAGAAAAATGGTAAGCTCGATAAATGTTGCAGAACTAAGCTGCAGCTCGGACAATTTTTAATTACCTGTCCTCGCTGGATATCAGTCCTACTTATGCCACGAAGGAGAAGGCCCACATTATCACCAGCCTGGCAGAAAAAAAAAAGAAAAAAATACGTTCAGTGTCACGTGGAAGCTTGATAGAAAATGAAATTGTCAAAGAATAATTACTTACTTCTCCATGATCTAAACTCTTCTTGAACATCTCAACACCAGTAACTGTAGTCTTTTTCGAACCCTAAATGAAAGAAAAATTATATTAAGCAACCGATTACACATACTGATTGTACGGACAACCAGATCCAACAAGCGCCACACTTTACCTGCATCAACCCCATAATTTCAACTTCCTCACCAACTTTAATTGTCCCTTGTTCAACACGGCCAGTGGCCACAGTGCCACGTCCCTTTAAGAAAAGAAAACAAAACAAAATTGTTATGAGGTTACATTAACTGATTTGGGTTATGTGTGCCAAATTGAACAGGTGAAATTCACATTAAAAAAGACTTTCATGGGTGTACTTTTAATGCATAAACCCTCTTAAATAATTTTTATTAGTAATTAGATATATCACTGTTAAAGTAATAAAGTTTTTGTGATCATATTCGATCACACAGTAACTATCATTAAAATTTAAAATTAGTAAACAAAAACTGTTACCGCGCAACCAAGCTTAACTGGATCCAATTAATTGCCTACTGTAATGGAGCCTGTTTTGAAAGCTAAAGGATATCAACAGCTAAGAACTTTAATCTATTTACCAGGTCGTTAAAACAAATACGTATAGTGGTTTTTATTTTTTACAACTAAAATCTAATGACACTGTTCTTTAACAGCGGTAGGAACCTAATATCATAGAAATGCATAGTTTTAAAATCATTGTAAATACCGCAATTGAGAAAACATCTTCAATTGGCATTAAGAATGCCTTCTCCTTTTGCCGTTCAGGTGTAGGTATGTAATTATCTACGGCTTCCATCAATTTCAGAATAGCATTCTTTCCAATTTCATCATTTGTGCCTTGTAACGCTGACAAGGCTGAACCTCGTACGATGGGAATTTCATCCCCTGGAAACTTATAGAAGCTAAGAAGCTCTGCCATGATAACAAAACATATATGCTTATATAACGCATTCTAAAAAAATTATAACATTAATTAAGTGAACACTAAATGTGAATAAGTACACAATAAAGAAAAGATTATAACCTCGAAGCTCGAGTTCAACAAGTTCTAATAACTCAGGATCATCAACTGCATCTACTTTATTCAAAAAGCACACAAGTGATGGTACACCCACCTGCAGTGGCATAGATTGATCTTATGCAAATAAGTCAAAGGCCCATACTAACCATATCAGACAAAAAGAAGCAAAACATTACTCCGTCATGAAACGAAAGAAATATAATCATTCGTTGCCATAAAACAACCAATAGTCATAATCTAAATTTAAAGTATAACAAGCTGAAAACAAAAACAAACCTGTCGTGCAAGAAGAATGTGTTCCTTTGTTTGTGGCATGGGTCCATCAGGTGCAGAGACAACTAGAATCCCCCCATCCATTTGAGCAGCTCCGGTGATCATATTCTATATATAGCAAATCCATCAGAAACTGCAACAACTTAACAAACCATACATGTGAAAGATTTCACATGTCTAACCGACAAAACCTGCCAGGTCAACTCATTCACAAAATTTCAGACTAACAAGTTCCTTGATTATGCAGTCTAAGTTTTCTCTCATTGCTTAGATTAGTTAAGGCCATTCAATAAACACCTAGGTGTAAAGTGTCCTAACCTTTCTATTCCAAGACCAACTATCAAGTTGTGCATTAGCAAATATAACTGGGATTAGTTAACTTTCTCAAGTCGTCTTCATCAATTCCTTCAATAAAATTATATAATCCATCAAGTTAGAAAGTATTTACTTATCAAAATTAACCGGAAGGAATAACATGGCATAGTCTGTTGTGGACCAACTGGGTAATTCAAATGGCCAAGAAAGTAAGAAAGAAACTTGAGAAAATTAAGGACTTAGAACTAATTCTTCTGCATGCCTCATTCACGAAAGAAAAACATAATTATAAAGAGTACAAACCTACCCCAACAACTCCTACTAACCCACTACCAAGTACCAACAAGAATGTGGGAGCATAGGGCATCCCCCTCTACTGCCCTTTATTTAACACGTGAATTAAAACCAAAACTAAAGAAATACTAGAATTAAAACATATAAATTTGCATGCATAAGTGGTAAAGATGATGACATGGCAACACACATCATTCCACCCCACTTGAATTCACCTTGTCCTCAAGGTGAAGATCGGGGTTGTCTACGGCGTCGACGATCATCATCATTTGCGGTTTAAGACACTTGTGGCCCGGCTTATACGTTTCATCACAATAATAACATAAGCCTTTAGCATGTCTGTCACGAATTTCAGCACTTGTGAGACGTCGAGCTGTATTAGGAGCCGGAAGAGCCAACCGGGGGTGGAAGTTCATCCCAAAAGACCTGCAGCAGTTGGGTCTTCAGTGGAATCAAAGAGTTGGCCCAGGTTCAATTTTTCTTCCACGAGACGTGCCAACCCAATTGCATCAGACAATGATTGTGGGGATTTCACCTTAACTTCCAAGCGAATCTCATCCTTGAGTCCGCCCACGAAACATCCGATCAAAAAGAGCTCCGGTAAGCCATCAACACGGTGGGAGAGGCGTTCAAATTCCACTTGGTAAGCAACCACGGTGGTGGTCTGTTTGAGGCGAGAGAGGGCTTCAGCAAGATCCTCATTGTTGGGTTTGTGGAGTCTTGATTTGGGCTCGGGTTAAAAGACAACTTAATGGCAGATTAATTAAATTAAAGACCTGGCCCGTTTTTATTTAATTTTAGCCCATTAAGGTTTTCTTGGGGATTAAGTTGTAAACCCTAATTTTCTCTATTTATATTGTATTAGTGTACTTGTAATTCCTCACGAGTGAGGCAGAAAGCAATAAAAGTATTATCCTGGTTGCAGCCCGTGGACGTAGGTCACATCGACCGAACCACGTAAATCTCTCGTGTTCATCTTTGTTATTATTTTCTCTCGCAGTTTGATTGTGTTTGTGTGTCGATCTAAACCCGGATCCCTAACAAGTGGTATCAGAGCTACGGCTCGTTACACACGGAAAACACGATCGTGAAAGAACTAGTAATTTAGGGTTTCGAGAATCGACAGCCTCGCCGCCATAAACCCAGCTGGTTGCGGATAAAAGAAAAAAGGCAGCAGGCGTTTTTTGGTTTCATCAATCGAGGAAAAGAAAGCAAAGTAATTATTTGTTAGACTTTTGTGGATGTTTTGCGTGGAAATCAAGAAGAGAAGGAAAAATATTTCTTTTTTTGGGTTGGGTTCACGTGCGCATGGAAGAACAATAATTACACAATATATATTATTAACTATTCTTGTGGTTTTGTGTGATCTGTTTTGCATCGCACAAGGTGTTTTGTTTGTCTTTTCTGTGTGGTCAACATAAAGAAGAAGACGGACAGCATATTGTTGCTCACTTGCTCTTTCTATTAACCTGCATACGACTGTCGTTTTGAGCTGCTCAGAAGGAACAAACACAGGTGTATTGTTAAACTCGTCTATTTACTATTTTTTGAGACTAAGAAAAAAAAGGGTAGTGTTCGATAGAACAACACTCAAGTTCAGGCAGCCGGCCACAGTTGTGTTTGGCACTACTTTTAGTCTTGACTTGATTAGTAAACAGATTGTAGTTTGAGATAATGGCTGAGAGCGGAAAACTTCAGATTGAGAAGTTTAATGGAAATGACTTTGGTTGGTGGAAAATGCAAATGGAGGATTTGCTTGTTCGAAAAGACTTGGATGTTGTTTTGGGTGATAAACCAGAAAAGATGGAAGCAACTGAGTGGAAAACTTTAGATAAAAAGGCCAAGGCAGTTATTAGGTTGTCGCTGACAAAGGATGTTGCGTTCAACATTCTGAAGGAACCTACAGCGAAAGGTATCATGGATGCGTTATCTAATATGTACGAGAAGCCTTCGGCAGCAAATAAAGTTTTCTTGATTCGAGAGCTGGTTAATACAAAGATGAAAGAGGGAAGTTCAATTTTAATGCACATCAACAACTTGAACTCGATTTTGTCAAGACTTGGGTCAGTTGGCATCAAATTCGAGGATGAGGTTCAGGCTCTACTACTGTTATCATCATTGCCTGATAGTTGGGCTGGTACTGTTACAGCGATTACTAGTTCCACCAGCACGTTCACTTTAAATGGGGTCCGGGATATTGTTATGGGCGAAGACACCAGACGAAGAAATTCAGGTGAAACATCAAGTGAATTACTGAATGTTGGCAGAGGAAGAAAGAATAACAGAGGTGGTGGGAGCAAGAACAGAAAAAGGAGTCAGTCTAGGGCTCAAAATGATGTGACATGTTGGAACTGTAAACAGGTGGGACATTTCAGGAATCAGTGTCCGAATGATCAAAAAGAAGTCAACACTGCAGCAGACTACTCAGATGATGATGCTTTAATCTGTAGTGTGGAGAGTAGTGTGGATTCATGGGTCATGGATTCTGGAGCTTCGTTTCATGCTACCCACAGCAGCGAAGCATTGCAGAATCTAAAAGAAGGTGATTTTGGTAAGGTAAGACTGCCGAACAATGATGTTCTTGATGTTACGGGCATGGGTGACATGGATTTAGTTACTTCAGCTGGTTTATGGACTTTGAAAGATGTCAGAGTGATTCCTGATTTGAAGAAACAGTTGATTTCTGTCGGTCAGTTGGATGAACAGGGACATGAGGTTAAGTTCGGGAATAAGCAGTGGAAAGTTGTTAAAGGGAATCTTGTCATTGCTCGTGGAAAGAAAATGGGCTCATTGTATATGGTCAGTTTAACATCTGAAGGAAGTGATGTTCCAGTTCAGCAAAAGACTAAAATCCAATTCACAGAATCTCGTGGGCAGAAGAAGGTTTGCTTTGCAAGTAAGAAACCTAGAGTCACAGGAAAGATTCAAAGTGAATATGCATGGAAGAGTTCAGGAAAACCAGTTAAAGGATTTCGTGGCAGTGGGAGTACAGGTTGTGCCTCAGTTACAGCTCCTAGACAACAGTGGGTTAAAAGAACTAATATTCCATCTGATAAAATCTCTCCAGAGGATTACTTGCTAAATATGGAGAGTGTTTGTTCTCAGGGTATTCCAGGATCTGGCAGTTTGTTTCAGTGGGAGCCGGTAGGGACGGATAACATGTTAGGGGCAGATACAGCCGTGACTGATATGTTGAAGCTCGGGGGAGCTTCAACGGGCCTTCAGGTTAACTGATGAGAAGGCCGCCGCAACCAGGAAGACGAGGAAGATTACAAGAGGTACAAGTGTTCACAGCGGAAGGCAGTTTGAAGATTATCAAGCCTCCAAGTGGGAGATTGTTGGGTTTGTGAAGTCTTGATTTGGGCTCGGGTTAAAAGACAACTTAGTGGCAGATTAATTAAATTAAAGACCTGGCCCGTTGTTGGACCAAAAGAACCAATGAGCCAAGATCAGAAAACCTCTAAGTCCCACATGCCACTGCAACAACTGCTGAAGACTTCCATCAGCTGTTCTGACAAAGTCTGAAGATCAAAGTATGAAGATCAAAGAACTGAAGAACAACAGCTGAAGACTCTAAAGTACTGAAGACAAGTACTGAAGTCTGAAGTACTGATCATACAAGTACTGAAGACTTCAAGTACTGAAGACAAGTGCTGAAGAATCAAAAGCTGAAGAACTGAAGAGCTGAAGAACTTCTACTGAAGCACAAAGTCTGAAGACAAAGACTGAAGACAACAGCTGATGACATCTACTGAATTCATCAGCTGTTACATCATCTGAAGCCAAGTCTGAAGAACAAGTGCTGAGCTCAGAGTTTGTCACAACAGCTGAAGAAGTCTTCTTCAGTTGTTGTGATGGTTTTTTTCCTTTTTCAGTAGTTTATTTTGTTTCAGTAGTTGTACAACAGCTGAAGAGTTTGTTCTTCAGTTGTTATAGTATCAGTAGTTATAAACGACTGAAGAGTTTGTTCTTCAGTCGTTGTAGGATTTCAGTAGTTTTACTTTTGTCAGTACTTAGGAAACTTTTGTAAGAGGATGTCAGCTGTTGACATCTTCAGTAGTTTTATGTTTTGTCAGTTGTAATTTTAATATTCAGTTGATGTCAGAAAAAGGACATCAGCCCATCCTTTTGCCGCCTATAAAAGGATGGGGAACCATACTGTTTTAAATGCCGAAACGTGCTAAGCAATAGAACATTTATTACTTTGCAGAACTCTTTTCTCTCTCTATGCTTGTGCTTTTACATGCAATATCTTTTATGTTCTTGCATTAATCGCTAATTAATGTGCTAAATCCGCTGCAAACATAATCTGATTGATCAAACGAGAGGCTGAGATCCTGTCAAATGGTATCAGAGCAGGTTAATCATTGATCGATTTAACTATTGATCATTTGAAACTGCTCTTTTGATCTCTCAGTTTGATCGAATTAGCAATTTGCAAGAATTAGCCATAGAGAGTGAGTTTCTGCTGTTTCTGGCCAAAATCTTGAGGTCTTTTGGTGGTTTCGAGTTACGTTTGTCTTGTTTAAACTTGTTTTTGACTAAAACCTGAGATGACAACACCAACTAATGATCCTCACAATACTGGTTCCGCAACCAAGCCTCCGATGCTGGTTAGGAACGAGTATAACATATGGCAAAGGCGTATGCTACACCACTTGGCTGTCAACAGTGCTGGTTGTTGGAAGTCAGTGGTGCATGGGCCATACAAGCCTATGGTGAGCGTCCCGGAATCTAATGAACAGGTTGCGAAGAAACCTGAACAATATTCGGACGAAGATCTAAAGCTGTTCGAAATTGATGCTAGAGCCCATGGAATTCTAGCCATGGCCATTCCTAATGAGATATATTCAGGGCTCTTGCATCATGAGTCTGCTCATGACCTATGGGTTGCTCTAAAGGAACAATTTGGAGGAACTGACTCGGTCTTAGCAAACAATAGGGAAATCCTCGCCCAACAATATGAGACATTCTCATATAGAAAGGGTGAGACTCTGACCCAGCAGTTTGAGCGGTTCTCTTGTTTGATCTCTGAGCTGAAGATGGTCAAACAAGAGTACACCAACAGCCAGATGAACAACAGGTTCCTCAGGTCACTGCCTGAGAGATGGGACACATACACCATTGTCCTACGCTCCAGTGCTGATCTGGAAACTCTATCTCTCACCCAACTTCATGGGAAACTGCTCACTTTTGAGAGAGAGATAGAGCAAAAGAAGAAGTTGTCATCTTCTGGCAAGCTCGCTGATGACTTTATCCAAGGTAATGCTGCCTTGATAAGTCATGAGTCAGATTATGCTTCATCAGAAAGTTCTTATGATGAGCATATTGATTTCTCTACCAACTCAGAACAAGCTTTTGTTGGTGTTAGTAGTTCAGGAGGTGGTGGTGACAACTTGTGTTTTCTGATGGAGGACTTGAAGGGCATTCCAGATGATGATCTGGAAGAGATGGATATTTTGAACCAAATGGCAATGATAAATATCCGCTCTCAAAAGTTCTACAAGAGAACTGGTAGGAAATTCCCAGGACTCTCTGGCAAAACCAAAGTTGGTTTTGACAAAAGCAAGTTGAGGTGTCACAAGTGCCAAAGGCTTGGACACTTTGCAAGAGAGTGTAGATCATCTGGATCTAACTCATCTGCACCCTTTGTGACTTTTCCCAGCAATAGCTCACAGCACAAAGGGCAACCTTCCTACAGTTCTACCCATCCATCTCAGGCACAGGCACCACCTGCTTATTTTGTGCCACAGGGTCATATGCCATATCCTTACCCCTGTTGCTACATGCCTCAGCCTAGTCAAACTCAAGCACCCCCGGCTCAACCACCTCATGCTCTTCCAGAGCCTCAATCTTCCCAATCTCATCAACACACACAACCTCAACAACACAGTTTTTTCACCCCAAGTGTTGTTGACTGGAGTAGTCTACCAGAAGAGCTATCTGGTCAGGATCAACTACTCCAAGGTGCTGGTCAACATGGTGGTGACCAACCTTTTGGAAATCTTGCTCTGATGGCCCTTGATTCTGCTGAAGGGTCATCATCCAATGCCTCATCTCAGGTATCCACTGAGGCAAAAGCCAAGCTTTGTTCAGAATCATGCATAGCAGCATTTGCTTCTATTAGAGAAGCAAATGTAGCTTTAATAGAAAAAAATCTTGAGCTTGAGCAAACAATTTCCAAAAGAAAAGCTGATTTTGAGGTTGTTCTAAAAGATAAAAATGATGAGATTTACAAGCTTAAATGCCAAATCAAAGATAATAAAGCTAGGGAAGATGTACTTCTAGAGAAGTACAAAGACCTCAAGGAAACTCTTGCAACCACCCAAGTTGAGTGTGATCGATGGGTGCAATCATGCAAGGGTTTTGAAATGCTTCTTAGCAAGCAATCAGCTTCCAATGTGAAGTTTGGCATTGGTTATAATCACACTGCTCCTCCTACAGATTTCACTTCAAGAGCAGAAGTTGAATCTGATGGGGAGAGCAATAACCAATCCTTCTCTTCATGTGACCTGCTATCCTCTGATTCAGCATCATCAGAGATAGATGTCAGTATTAACTCCTATCAAAACCAATCAGCTGATGCCACAACAGCTGATGGTTCAAATGCTGACTGTCACATGACCAAAAGGCTGATCAACTCAGGTGTTGTCACTAGAAGTACCGAAGGTACTAGAGAGCAAGTGACAACATCTGAAGTTCAAACCTCAAATACTGTTAGAACTGAAGAGAAGAAAACTAACAGTAGGAAGGGTTTGAAGACAGCTAGAGAGGATACCAGGAAAGCAGGCACTAGGAAGAAAACTGCTGGTACTGATGGCAAACAGCTGAAGAACAAGTCTTCAGCAGTTAAATCCTCTTCAGCTGATGATCAGCATAAGATGAAGAAAAAGCCATGTGAGATATGTGGCTTGTTCAATCATCTTACTGATGATTGCTGGTACAAAAGGGGTTCCAAACTCAAACAGAAGGAGAAAATTAATGAGAGCATCAATAAAATGAAGAATGAGTTTGAAACCAAGTTTGTACTAGCAACATCCAAGCCTGAAATCCCTAAGACCAAAGCTAAATCTAAAAAGAAGGTAGGGATTACTCAGGCAACAGCTGAGGTTGCTCAGAAAAAGATGGTACAACATAGGAACTCATCATCAGCAAACTCCAATGTGTCTGAAGAGCTGAAGGCCTTATCACAGAATCAGACACAATTGGTGATGATGGTTCAGCAGCTAGTGGGAAGAGTCAACCACTTAGATGCTCCTGTGTTGAAACCACAGAAAAGGAAGTCCAAGCCAAAGGGTTCCTCTTCTGTACCATCTTCTTCACCTCAAGCTGTCACACACAACACACCTGTTAGTGCTGCACCTGTAGCTGAGAACAGACCCAAAACCAAGCAGGTTTGGGTCTCCAAGACAAACTAACACATGGTTGTGTTTGCAGGGTTCTTCAACATGCCATAGAAGCATCTGGTATGTAGACAGTGGAGGATCCATGCACATGACAGGAAGCAGCTCCCTTCTTAATGACTACTCTCAAGGAAAGAAGGGATTTGTTTCTTTTGGCAATGATGCAAAGGGTTACATCATTAGTAAAGGCTTTGTTTCCAATGGGGAAATAAGGTTTGATGATGTTAACCATGTGGAGAATCTCAAGTACAATCTCTTGAGTGTCAGTCAAATGTGTGACAAAGGCCATGTTGCCCTTTTCACAAGCCAGAACTGTCGGATTCTGTCATCCAAAGTTCTGAGTTTGATTGACAAGGCATTGGATGAACACACTCTCCTGAAGGCCAACAGGACAGGAAGAGTGTATGCCTTAGATCTTTCCAAAAAGATGGATCTAAAAGGCCATCCTTGCCTATTCTCCAAGGCATCTCCTCAAGAGTCTACACTATGGCATAGAAGGCTGGGTCATGTTAATTTCAAAAACATGAATCAGCTTATAAGCCATGGTTTAGTAAGAGGACTGCCTCAGAAGGAGTTCAAGTGTGAAGATGACTGCACTGTTTGCGTGAAAGGAAAACAACACAAAGTTTCATTCCCTTCGATAGAAGAACCAAAGTCCACTGCCTGCTTACAGCTTCTGCACATGGATCTCTTTGGTCCTGTCAGAGTAATGAGCATGGCAAAGAAGAAATACTGCCTGGTAATTGTGGATGATTATTCCAGGTTTGTATGGACTTTCTTCTTGCACTCCAAGGATGAAGCAGCAAAGACAATAATGAACTTTGTGTTACATGTAGAAAAGCAGTATTCCCTACAGGTCAAGTGTGTGAGGAGTGACAATGGAACAGAGTTTAGAAACCACACACTTGATGACTTCTACCTGTCCAAGGGAATTAGAAGGCAGTTTAGCATTCCTAGAACTCCTGAGCAGAATGGAGTGGTGGAGAGAAAGAACAGGACCCTCTTTGAAGCAGCAAGGTCAATGTTGGCTGACTCTGGGTTGCCACTGACCTTTTGGGCTGAAGCTGTCAATACAGCTTGCTATGTACAAAATAGAGCTTTAGTAAATAAGAGGTTGATGAAGACTCCTTATGAAGTTCTTCATCACTTGGCCCCTCTTATTTCATTCTTTAGAGCCTTTGGGTGTCCATGTTTCATTCTCAACACTAGCAACCCACTCCAGAAGTTTGCTAATAAGGTGGATGCAGGGTACTTTGTTGGTTATTCATCAACTTGCAAGGCATACAGAGTCTTCAACCGTAGAACAAAGGGAGTTGAAGAAACTTTGCATGTCAAGTTCAATGAATCTCCAAAGGACAAGTGTGTGAGGAGTGACAATGGAACAGAGTTTAGAAACCACACACTTGATGACTTCTACCCGTCCAAGGGAATTAGAAGGCAGTTTAGCATTCCTAGAACTCCTGAGCAGAATGGAGTGGTGGAGAGAAAGAACAGGACCCTCATTGAAGCAGCAAGGTCAATGTTGGCTGACTCTGGGTTGCCACTGACCTTTTGGGCTGAAGCTGTCAATACAGCTTGCTATGTATAAAATAGAGCTTTAGTAAATAAGAGGTTGATGAAGACTCCTTATGAAGTTCTTCATCACTTGGCCCCTCTTATTTCATTCTTTAGAGCCTTTGGGTGTCCATGTTTCATTCTCAACACTAGCAACCCACTCCAGAAGTTTGCTAATAAGGTGGATGCAGGGTACTTTGTTGGTTATTCATCAACTTACAAGGCATACAGAGTCTTCAACCGTAGAACAAAGGGAGTTGAAGAAACTTTGCATGTCAAGTTCAATGAATCTCCAAAGGACAAGATTCCACAAAACCCTGTGGAGTTGTTTGATCTGGACATACTGCAATATGTTCCTTATCAACCTCCATCTGTTGAGCCTGTCAACAAACCTCCACCTGGTGGTACTGATGATGATGTAGTCAGTACTCACCTCTTCAGGTTCAGTGACAACCTGCCTGAGTCCACTGAATCTGATGCTCCTGTAGCCTCAGCAGCTCCATCCACTACAAATGCTGATGAGATTTCTGCTTGCTCTACTTCGTTTGAGCTGCCATCCTCTACATGGTTTCAGGAATCTCCATCACCATCTGTTGCTGCTGATGGGTCTACAAACACTTGCACAGATATCATAGTTTATCAAGAGCTCAGGAATCACCCCACATCACAGATCATTGGTGATATCCATGCTGGAGTTTCAACCAGGAATCAATTGTCCAACTTCTGCTTCTATGCTCTCTTCATCAGTCAGCAAGAGCCAAAGAACTATCATATTACTTTAAGAGACAATGGATGGGTGGAAGCTATGCAGCTTGAGCTTCTTCAATTCAAGAAACAGCAAGTGTGGGAGCTTGTTCCATTACCCAAAGATAAGTGTGCTATAGGCACCAAGTGGGTATTCAGGAACAAAACAGATGAAAAGGGCCAAATTGTCAAGAACAAGGCTAGACTGGTTGTTCAAGGGTTTGCACAGGAAGAAGGCATCGATTATGATGAGACCTTTGCACCTGTGGCCAGACTGGAAGCAATCAGACTGTTCTTAGCTTATGCTGCCTTTCACAGTCTTAAGGTTTATCAAATGGATGTCAAAAGTGCCTTCCTATATGGGAAAATAAAAGAAGAGGTTTATGTGTGTCAACCACCAGGCTTTGAGGACAATAAACATCCTGATTGGGTGTACAAGCTTGATAAGGCTCTTTATGGGCTGAAGCAAGCACCTAGAGCCTGGTATGAGACACTCTCAACCTTTCTTCTAGAGAATAAGTTCACTAGAGGCACCATTGATAAAACCTTATTCATCAAGACTGTGGGACAACATAAGCTCCTTGTTCAGATTTATGTTGATGACATCATCTTTGCATCCTCTGATCCAAAGTTATGTGATGAATTTACAAAGCTTATGAAGCTAAGGTTTGAAATGAGTGCTATGGGAGAATTACAGTACTTTCTAGGTTTGCAAATCAAACAACTGGATGATGGAATCTTCATCCATCAGTCCAAGTATACCAAAGAGTTGTTGAATAAGTTTGATTTACAAACCTGTAAGCCCTGTTCTACTCCCATGAGCAGCATCACACAACTAGATGTAGATCAGAAAGGTAAAGCGGTTGATGAAACCCTTTACAGATGTATGATTGGGTCCTTGATGTACCTTACAGCTTCTAGACCAGACATCATGTTTTCAACATGTGCTTGTGCTAGATTTCAGGCTGCACCTAAAGAATCCCATTTGATTGCAGTCAAAAGGATCTTTAGATATTTGCAAGGTACCCAATCACTAGGACTTTGGTATTCAGCTGGGCATTCTTACAAACTAGTTGCTTTCTCTGATAGTGACTATGCAGGATGCAAAGTCACCAGAAAATCCACTTCTGGTGGTTGCCAATTCCTAGGCAATTGTTTAGTTTCTTGGCAGAGTAAGAAACAAACATCAATTGCTACATCCACTGCTGAAGCTGAGTATATTGCTGCTGCAAGTTGTACCTCTCAAATACTCTGGCTTCAGAACCAACTTCTGGATTATGGCATTACTGAGACTAAGACTCCATTATTAATGGACAGTGCTTCAGCTCTTTGTATTGTTAAGAATCCAGTCCAGCACTCTAGGACCAAACATATTGAGATCAGACATCATTTTATCAGGGATTGCTATGAGAAAGGTCTGATTGATCCTAAGTTTGTGCCTAGTGCTGATGAGCTTGCAGACATTTTTACTAAGCCTTTAGATAGTGCTACATTTCAAAATTTGGTACTAAGGCTTGTTATGCTGCAGCTTGATTGATTTGACCTATGCTGATGCTCTTACTTCACAACTACTGAAGAGCAAAGGTCAAATACAAGTACTGATGAGTAATTTAGTCTTCAGCTCTTTCACAACTACTGAAGACTAAAATGACTCAAAGTACTGATGTACATTATTTATTGAAAACAACTGATGTAGTGAGGTGGATTACAACTACTGATGTATGATTTTCAAATAAATAAGTACTGAAGAACAAATTTTGCTCACAAGTACTGATGTGTAATCTTACACAAGTACTGAAGACAATTTGTTCACCAGCTCTGAAGAATATTCTATCAGCACTTGTGAACATCTGATCACAAGAGCTGAAGGCATAAATCTTCACAAGAGCTGAAGGGTCAATGAAACATCTGAAAGTCAGCCAAAGAGCTGATGAGTAAGTGTGGAGGCTAGTATGAAACAACTGATTTGACGGAAACAGCTGATGAGTAATTTCTCATCAGCTGATGACAACAGCTGCTGTTTCATACCCAAACAACTGAAGGACAAAACCATGTCTTCAGTAGTTCACAACTACTGATATCAGTAGGTCATAACTACTGAAGGCTAACACCAAGTCCTCAGTTGTTTACAACAACGGAAGCAATAACATGTCTTCAGTAGTTCACAACTACTGATCTCAGTAGTTTACAACTACTGAAGGCTAATACCAAGTCTTCAGTTGTTACAACGTCTGAAGAAGAATATTAGGTTATCAGTAGTTCATAACTACTGAAGACTGACAGTAACTCTTCAGACGTTTACAACATCTGAAGGACAAAACCAAGGTCTCAGTAGTTTAAACTACTGACGACTAACACCAAGTCCTCAGATGTTACAACCACTGAAGGTTAAAACCACGTCATCAGTCGTTACAACAACTGATAACTAACACCAAAACCTTTAGTAGTTTTCTTTCAGCCCTTTGCCCCACCCTATAAATACCCCACCCTCAGAGCATTTACTCATCGACCTAATCTTTCAAAAACCTCTGAAATTCCCATACACCATTAATGGCGACCATGCAACTGAAACCTCGACACAACTGTGTCGCCCATCTCACCAAATCGCCATTATGGCCCAAATTTCACCAAGCCGTCGATCTTATGCACGACTCACCATACAAAACGGCTTTTCTCCTGAACCCCACTATATACACCGACTCCTTGGCGGAGTTTTGGACGAATGTAACCGTCCAAACCGGAGAGCAGGATGGCGAGGTCTCTCTCCGGTCCTCCGTCAACGACCACCCCGTGGTTATCACTCCAGCTAACCTACGCCAAACCCTAGAGCTGGAGGATGCCACCCACCCAACCTCCTACCCTAAAGGTGCCCTGGATCTCTCATTCACATCCCACGACTACCAGGGTAACCTCTCCGCCTCCACCTTGTTGAAGAAACACTTCCCTGACCCTCAACGATTGATCTTCCACATGGTGAACGTGTGTCTGGCTCCCAAAACCTCTTCGTGGGACCAGATGTCCACAAGGTGGCAACAGGTATTGTTCTCTATCCTTGAAAAACAACCGTTAAACTTAACTGATATAATATTTTTGGAAATAAAGGATATGGCCACAAAACCAATTTCTAACCGATGGATCTTGTATCCTCGGTTCATTATGGCCATAATAGAGAACCAGCTTCAGGCTGAGGGACTAGTTGGCACTGGAGTCCCTGCCATGGCTGTTCTAGCCGAGGTATACTCCAGGCACAACACTGACCAAACACTCAAACAGGCTGGCCGGCTGCGAAAACCCACGCAGCAGGAACCCACAGCCTCCATCTCCAAATCCAAAGTCCCCTCCAAACCCAAAGCCAAAAAGAAGCCAAAAAAGGCTACTCAGGGAGATGAGTCCCCTGAGGATGCCCCTGCAACACAAAGGCAGGATGTGCCTGCTGATTCGATTCTCCCAGCAGGTACCACGACACCACCCACCACAACCGCACAGGCTTCCTCTCAACAGGAGCCTGATGCAACCAATATTGGGGCAACCACATTACTGGGGTCTATCTCACTTGAGAAGACTGCCATTGAAGAGCACAGTCCTCCCCATGTGCACTCTGCTTCGAGCCAATCTACTGATGAGGCCGCCCCACAAAGCCCTACATTGGCAATAGCCAAAGTGCTGACCCATCTGAGCACTCCACCCTCTCCCCAGAAACCTATTACAACTGGGGAGACTCCAACCGAAGAGGGGGTGGATACAAGTGCTGGTGGGAGCCCACAGCACAGAGAATCAGTCCAATCTCCCAGTGTGGCTAGGGAGATGGGACAATCTGGTGAGGCTGCCACTTCCCCGGCATCAACATCTGAGCAGGGTGAAGCTGGTAACATTAATAAGACCTCACCAGAGGCAATGGCCGATGATGGATCCAATCCGGAGGCTAGAAGTCCCCAGTACCATGAACAAGGGGCACATGCCATTACTGAGCCACACTCAGGGCATGTACATCCTGACATTGTCAGGAGGTCAGGTGATTCAGCTCATGCTGATGATGACCTGAGCTTCTTCTACGATGTAGTAGCTCAAAACACTATCCTAGAGGATGAGATAAGCAGACTCAAAGAGCTGCTTGCTCAAATGACTCAGGATAAAAGTCCATCTGCCACCACTACCCAACAGATGGCACCTTCACCCGAAGGTCTCACAAACACTGAGCCACTCCCACAAACTCAGCCACCAGCCCCTGCTTCTGGCACTAGCTCTCAGGGTCAGAACCCCCCTGAGCAGCTGGATGCTATCCTCCAGAAATCCCTACCTCTCATCACACCCATACTTAAAGACTTAGTCATTCAAACCCTTGATGAGAGGCTTCCCACATACATACAACCCTTGGTGGAGGTTGCCATTTCTAAGGCACTTGCTGATAGTCAAACCCCAACCAATGCACCCAAAAAGGGGGAGACATCAGTGCAAGTCAAGAGGAAGAGGGGTGAGGAGGAGAAAGAGGCAGAAAAAGAGGTGGTGGTATAGAGGGAGTTGGTTGAGGAGACTAGGAAGGTGAGGGAGAAAGGGAAGAGGAAAGAGAGGGAGGTAGAGCAAATAGAAGTGGCTGAAATCCAAAAGGATTTCAGTGTCACTGATAAGAAAAAGGGAGAGGAGGGAAAGAAGGTGGCTGATCCTGATCTAGCAGCCCTTGTCAAGGAGGCTGATGCTGAGCATAGCCGTTCAATGGACTCTGTCATTGAACAGCTGTTCAGGCAAGGCTTTGACAAGGACACTGGCTTGCTAGATCAAGAGATCAGGAATATGGAGAGAAGAGAGATTGAGTACCGATGGACTACTCATAGCCAAGAGGAAAGAAAGAAACTTGAGGCTATGAGTAGGTTCATTTCGAAGTACCTGGGCAGACCAGTCCTTGATGTCAAGGCATGGACCAGGGACAGACTCTTGGCAATAACCACCAAGATCTGTTCGGCTGGTGATTTCACTAAGGGACTGGTCGCTGAGGCCCTCTCTGAAGCCGGTGCTGGGAACAGGACACTGCTAGTAAAACTGACCAAACCAGCCCTTATCTCTAGGTTACTAGCAGTGCCTGCCAACATTCCCACAGCAACAACCCAACCACAACCCACTAAACCAACCCCTTCACCATCAAAACCTGCAGCCAATGATCCACCCTTGAAGAAGAAGAGAAGGGTGTTGAGGCTGCAAGAGGAAGAAGAAGAGGAGGATGAGGAGGATAGACTGCCCCTTTCAGCAGTCATTTCTCTACCAAAAGCCAAATCCCAAACCATCACTCCCACCTCACAAATGGACACTGTGAGGGTGAAGATAGAGGAAGAGGCACAGCAGCAGCTTCATGATGCTGAAATGCTTAAGTCAATTGACCAAGCATATGCTGCCTCTACCTCTATCATGAATATGAAGAAAGAAGCTCTGAGACTCTTCACTCTCAAACAAACCTTCCAATATAACAAAGAGAGAGTGAGGACTTGGCCTGATCCTAGGGTGGCTCACAGGATCACAAAGAAAGATATTCCTATGAGGTACAAGAGCCAGATGAAGAGGATTGTAGATGAAGAAATCACAGTGGCTCTTGTAGTAACACCCTGGGAAATTGTGGATGAGTTCGAGAAAGCTTATAAATCTAAGCAACCTCCTGAAATGATGTTGGAGAACAGGATGGTGAGGAAAGGCTTAGTTTATAAGAAGCTTGAGAACTTCCACAAAGATGAGCTCAACTTGTTGTTAGAGGGCAGACATCCAGATGAATTTGCTTATAGGCAAATCACAACAGTTGAGCTCAAGAATGGCAAACAGGTCAAGTTTGTCTCAGAGATGTACGGCCGTGAAGGATTGTTCGATGGTGGGGATGAGGGCATGACCAAAGAAGAACAAATGATCTTTGTCCGAGCCTACACCCGAGAATCCTACCGGCTTGTACATGGGAGGTAGATCTCATGGATGGGACAACAGCTCTGTGTTCAATTCCCCAAGACAGAGCTCCTATCCATACTTAGCCAAACAAACACTAGAGACTACCTCTCAGGCCAGTGCTTATCTGGGTCAACTTCTAATCTGATCTAGAAGGAAATAGACCAATCATTATGTCACCAATAAGTGGGACAACAAATAATTAGAGGTTTTGACTGCATTGGTTCAGGGGAGTTTGTTGGACCAAAAGAACCAATGAGCCAAGATCAGGAAAACCTCTAAGTCCCACATGCCACTGCAACAACTGCTGAAGACTTCCATCAGCTGTTCTGACAAAGTCTGAAGATCAAAGTATGAAGATCAAAGAACTGAAGAACAACAGCTGAAGACTCTAAAGTACTGAAGACAAGTACTGAAGTCTGAAGTACTGATCATACAAGTACTGAAGACTTCAAGTACTGAAGACAAGTGCTGAAGAATCAAAAGCTGAAGAACTGAAGAGCTGAAGAACTTCTACTGAAGCACAAAGTCTGAAGACAAAGACTGAAGACAACAGCTGATGACATCTACTGAATTCATCAGCTGTTACATCATCTGAAGCCAAGTCTGAAGAACAAGTGCTGAGCTCAGAGTTTGTCACAACAGCTGAAGAAGTCTTCTTCAGTTGTTGTGATGGTTTTTTCCTTTTTCAGTAGTTTATTTTGTTTCAGTAGTTGTACAACAGCTGAAGAGTTTGTTCTTCAGTTGTTATAGTATCAGTAGTTATAAACGACTGAAAAGTTTGTTCTTCAGTCGTTGTAGGATTTCAGTAGTTTTACTTTTGTCAGTACTTAGGAAACTTTTGTAAGAGGATGTCAGCTGTTGACATCTTCAGTAGTTTTATGTTTTGTCAGTTGTAATTTTAATATTCAGTTGATGTCAGAAAAAGGACATCAGCCCATCCTTTTGCCGCCTATAAAAGGATGGGGAACCATACTGTTTTAAATGCCGAAACGTGCTAAGCAATAGAACATTTATTACTTTGCAGAACTCTTTTCTCTCTCTATGCTTGTGCTTTTACATGCAATATCTTTTATGTTCTTGCATTAATCGCTAATTAATGTGCTAAATCCGCTGCAAACATAATCTGATTGATCAAACGAGAGGCTGAGATCCTGTCACCCGTTTTTATTTAATTTTAGCCCATTAAGGTTTTCTTGGGGATTAAGTTGTAAACCCTAATTTTCTCTATTTATATTGTATTAGTGTACTTGTAATTCCTCACGAGTGAGGCAGAAAGCAATAAAAGTATTATCCTGGTTGCAGCCCGTGGACGTAGGTCACATCGACCGAACCACGTAAATCTCGCGTGTTCATCTTTGTTATTATTTTCTCTCGCAGTTTGATTGTGTTTGTGTGTCGATCTAAACCCGGATCCCTAACACTCATAATCGGTAGGGCCAAAACGAGCATAGACGGCCTTAGAAAACTCCACCCAGGTCATCGGTCCCCTAGATTTTTCGAGCCACCTATGCCACTGCAACGCAATGCCATCGAGATGAAAAGAAGCTAGGTGTACCCTGTCACCATCTTCGACCCGCTGAAATGCAAAATACTGTTCCGCTTGATAAAGCCAACCACCGGTACGGTTTCGAGGGTTGGGAAACGATTTTGCTGCTGCCAGAGGGTGACCCGGATGATCTTTGATCACGTTGTGCTTGCAAGGAGGCATTAAGGCTTTACATTTCAGCCAAAATCTTTTCAAACAATGCTTCATGTTGAGCGAAGCGATCTTGGGTTTGTTGTTGGAACTCGGCATTGGAGACTTTACGGGTTTCCATTGGATCGACTGCTCTGATACCACTTGTTGTGGACCAACTGGGTAATTCAAATGGCCAAGAAAGTAAGAAAGAAACTTGAGAAAATTAAGGACTTGGAACTAATTCTTCTGCATGCCTCATGCACGAAAGAAAAACATAATTATAAAGAGTACAAACCTAGCCCAACAACTACTACTAACCCACTACCAACAAGAACGTGGGAGCATGGGGCTTCCCCCTCTACTGCCCTTTATTTAACACATGTGAATTAAAACCAAAACTAAAGAAATACTAGAATTAAAACATATAAATTTGCATGCATAAAGTGGTAAAGATGATGACATGGCAACACACATCATAGTCTTATAATAGCTTGTAAGTTCAAGATCTAATAATCATTTTTCATGGCATAACTTGTTCATAAAAATGTATCTTGTACCAATGAAACCAGAATATAAAGAAATGTTTCTTACTTTAACATAATCAGCATGTCCTGGACAATCTACATGAGCATAATGCCTTTTAGCAGTTTCATATTCAACATGAGCCTGCATAACCAAACAAAAAAAATGAAAGGCATTGATCAAGTTACTCAACCACTCATGGGTATGACTATATCAGATAAATAGAATTATAACAATACTAAACTGTTGCAATTGTAATTCCCCTCTTTTTCTCTTCAGGAGCCTTATCAATTTCATCAAAAGCTATAGCCTTAGCCTTTCCTTCATCCGCCAGCACCTAAAGAAAGCACGTGACTTAACAAAATTATATTGCCTTCTTGAAAGAAATAGAACTCATAACAGATAGTACAGGAACTAAATGCCAGATCTATCAATTCAACCTTTGTGATAGCAGCAGTCAATGTTGTCTTTCCATGATCAACATGTCCAATTGTTCCAACATTAACATGAGGTTTTCTGACATAAAGAAATACACAATAAGATACATTATACATTCAAAGATGTTCTATTTAATTTCTACATAGTATTCAACCAACATTGAAGGTTTCTTGATCTGACCCGCGTGTGTGAAGGTGGATTCAACTTGGTAACCCTAGAAGGTTACGGGTTGTATCTTGTTACTGATTCTAAAATAACTTTGTAACCCTAGAAGGTTACGAGTTGTTGTTCCTCTTGGTTTTCTGTGAGTCTTGTAACCCTTGAAGGTTACGGACTTCACTCGCTCGGCGAACCCTATCTTGGGAACCCCTCACTGTGAGATCTTTCCACCCTTTTATATTTCCTGTTTAGTGCTAAAATAACCCTGTAGTCTGCTCTAAAATATATATATATAGTCCTTTCGTCTAGATTGCTTGGCTGGGTTAGGAGTACCAGCATTCTGGTTTAAATAGGGAGAGCCATCCCCTATTCTTGTGCCTGTTACAGTGTCTTGTGACTTGATATACTTCTGCTGTTGGTTTTGATTGTGTGTTACCTGTGTTTTGTTGATCTTGCGTGAGTGACTGCTTTTGTTTATGCTTTATTAGTGTGGCAACCTCTTTTTAAGGTGTTTCTTGTCACGCTGAGTGAGTGAAGTATAATAGGTAACAGGAGACATTATGCTGCCCCTAGATCATGTTCGGTGACGAGAGATGCAACTACAGGGAAAAAGGGTTATAGATTACGACTGGCATCGTGGAATGTAGGAACCCTTACTGGTAAGTTATTAGAGTTAATAGATGTGTTAAGGAGACGTAGGGTTCAGATAGCGTGCCTCCAGGAGACTAGATGGCGGGGTGGGAGGGCAAAGGAGTGTAATGGGTATAAACTATGGTATTCAGGGTCAATGGAACAAAAAATGGAGTAGGTTTTCTAGTTGCCAAAGAACTTCAGGATAATGTAGTGGAGGTTAGAAGATACGACGATAGACTTATGTTGTTAAGGATAATAATAGGGGACGAAGTAGTGGCTGTAGTTAGTGCGTATGCACCACAAGTTGGATTAGGGGAAACAGAAAGAAAGAAGTTCTGGGAGAGTTTAGATCACGTTATGGGAGACATACCGCGACAAGAAAAAATATGCATAGGAGGAGATTTTAATGGGCATATCGGTAAGGACAACGATCATTTTCCGTTGGTGCATGGAGGCTTTGGGTACGGTCTGAGGAATGATGTCGGTAGGGAGCTTCTTGACTTTGCATTAACGCATGAACTAAGCATCATAAATTCGTTTTTCAAGAAAAGAGACTCGCATCTAATCACATTTAGCAGCGGCGGGAGACACACACAGATAGATTATTTGTTGATGAGGAGGGAAGATCGTAGCTCATGGAAGTACTGCAAGACAATACCGGGACAGACAGTAACCACCCAACATCACATGTTGGTGGTAGATCTACGACTGAGGAGAGCAATGGTCCAACCAACTAAGAGAAGTAGACCGACGATCTGATGGGGACAACTCAAAGACGAAAAGATTACCATCTTTAGAGATAAAATCATACCAATGAACCTGAGTGGGCCACAGGAAGATGCCAACCAAATGTGGGAGGCTATGGCAACTCGAGTCATACAAGTAGCTAAAGAAACGCTTGGGACTACAACAAATAGGACAGTTGGTCGTAAGGAATCCTGGTGGTGGAACGAAAATGTACAAGAGAAGATAAAAATTAAACAATAAAGTTTTAAAGAGCTTCTTCACTGTAATAATGAAGAAGAACAAGCCGAGCTAAAACATAAATACAAAGAGGCTAAACGAGAGGCGAAAAAGTCTGTGTCAGAGGCAAAGAACACAGCATACGAGAGGATGTATAAGCGATTAGAAACGAAAGAGGGTGAATATGACATGTTTAAGATTGCCAAGGCAAGGGAACGTAGAAGACAGGACCTGAGAATGGTGAAGTTTATAAAGGCCGCGGATGGTAAGGTCTTGGTGAGGGAAAAAGACATCAAGGGGAGGTGGAAAACTTACTTCGATAACCTTTTCAACATAACGAACCGGAATCAACAAATGGAGATCGATGAAACAAATCAAACGACGCAACAAAACAAGTGTTATTGTAGAAGCATCACAGTCGATGAAGTTACGAGAGCTTTGAAGAAAATGGGAAGGGCTAAGGCGGTGGGGCCAGACAACATTCCGATTGAAGTGTGGAAGTGCCTTAGAGATGAGGGCCTACAATGGCTAACGGACTTGTTCAACACTATCTTTAAGACAGGAATGATGCCAAGCAGTGGAGAAGCAGTGTCATAGTCCCCATATATAAGAAAAAGGAGATGTCCAATGTTGCGCAAATTACAGGGGAATAAAGCTATTGAGTCACACGATGAAACTATGGGAAAGAATTGTTGACACGAGAATTAGATGAGAAACTCAGATAGCGGTAAACCAATTTGGATTTATGCCAGGACGCTCTACAACAGAAGCTATACACGTCATAAGGAGGATAATGGAGTAATATAGAGAAAAGAAAAGAGACCTACATATGGTATTCATTGACCTAGAAAAAGCATATGACAGTGTGCCGCGAAAACTCATCTGGGAAAGTCTACGACTTAGAAGGGTACCAGAGAGGTATATCAAAATAATACAGGATATGTATGACGGGACAAAAACGTGTGTACGAGCACCTGTCGGAGACACATACTTCTTCCCGGTGGAAGTGGGACTCCACCAAGGATCGGCATTGAGCCCATTCCTCTTCACAGTAGTGTTGGACGAGATGACCAACTCTATACAAGAGCCGGTCCCATGGTGTATGCTGTTTGCGGATGATATTGTCTTAATATCAGATCCTAAGACGGTGCTTAACGAGAGATTCGAAAAGTGGAGAGCAGCACTAGAACGCAGGGGCTTAAGGATAAGTTGCTCAAAGACAGAATACATGCATTGTAACTTTAGTGGTGAGGCCGAAGAGGACACCCAAATAAGTATACAGAGCATGGCGGTCCCCCGGACGGGTAGGTTCAAATACCTTGGCTCGTATATACAGGAAGACGGAGAGATACACAGCGATGTAGCCCACCATGTGCAATCAGGATGGTGCAAGTGGAGAGCAGCATCAGGGATTCTGTGTGATAAGAGGTTCCCACTAAAACTAAAGGGAAAACTATACAGAATGGCAGTACGTCCAGCTATGCTATACGACACAGACTGTTGGGCCATAAAGAAATCGCAAGAGAGACAAATAGAGGTCGCAGAAATGCGAATGCTGAGGTGGATGTGTGGACACACAAGATTGGATAGGATCAGAAACGACGTCTTTCACCAGAGGCTAGAGGTGGCATGTATCACAGATAAAATACGAGAGGGAAGACTAAGATGGTTTGGGCACGTGAAGAGGAGAACGATGGCAGCACCTGTTAGAGCAGTAGAGAAAATCAGCGTAGAGGGTAGGAGGAGTAGAGATAGACCTAGGTTGACTTGGGATGAGATTATTAGGCGTGATATGATAGACTTGCACTTCTCTGAGCACGTGATCGAGGATAGGAGTGAGTGGAGGCGTCGAATAAAAATTAAGGGGGTGTTTGGTATGCAGGAATTCAATGGAATTGGAATCTGAATTCCACTGGTCATTGTGTTTGGTTGGTAGGATTTTGTTGGAATTGGAATTTGAATTCCATTCTTCACGTGTTTGGTTGAAAAAGGAAATGGAATCGGAATTGGAATTAATTCCCTCAAATTCCTTCAAATAAAGGATTTCAAAATCCTTCCAAATATTGAAGGATTTCAAATTCCAGCAACTCTTGCCTCCACCACTAACCGCCCTCTACCACCCCGCTCACCGCCGACCGACACTACCGACGACCCCGACCGCCGACGCCCCCCACCAACCCTAACCCCCGCCGCCCCCAACCGCCGCCTACTACCTCGCCCACCGCCAACCGACTGTGACGCCCCCGATCGCCGACGCCACTGCCCGCCCCCGATCACTGACCACGGTCGTCGTCCGTCGACCGCCACCGTCCGTCACCGACCGCCGCCGCCGACCGCCGCCGCCGACCGCCGCCGCCGTCCGTCACCGACCGCCGACCCCGACCCCAACCCCAACCACCGCCGACCCCAATTGCCGTCACCGTCGCCCACCGACCGCCACCGACGCCGACCACCGCCACCCCTAATCGTCGATTGTCACCGACCGTCGTTGCTGAACCGTGTCTCAACGAGGGCGTTATCGGTTGGTGGCGGTCGATCGGCGGCGGTGGTCGGTTTTCGGAAACGGGCGCGGTTGGTGGTCGCGGTCGATTGTCGACGGTGACGGCGGCGGTGGTCGGTGGTATGAACCGGCGATGATTGGTGGTCATTGTGGTGGTGGCGGTTTGCAACGGGTGATAAATTCCAATTTCTTTATAATGTATTGGCACTGGAAATGCATTTGGAATTTAAATTCCCTTTATAGATTCCAATTCCTTTGAATTCCAAATCATTTGGAAAATATTGAATTCCAAATGCAATTCCTTTGAATTACAATTCAAATTCCAATTCCAATTCTAATTCCAACAAATTCCACGAACCAAACGCCCCCTAAGGACTTTTAGTGGGATTTGTGGGTGGGACGGGTTAAGGTTACATGTGGCGGGACCTCTCGCGTCAGGTGTAGTTTTTGGTTCATCTACCCTTTTTGGGTGTTACACGTCGCTTTTTATGATGTGCGCACTATATAATTCTGTATGTGTTATTTAACTATGTGTTGTATGATATGTATTATGATTGTTATGGGTACTGCCTTTGTTAACGAGTCGAGGGTCTCTTCGGAAGCGGTCTCTCTATCTCTCAGGATAGAGGAAAGACTTGCCACCACATACCCCTCCCAGACCCTGCTTTTCAGCGGGATACACTGGATATGTTTGTTTGTTTGTATTCAACCAACATATAAATTCCAAGTTTGCCATAGTTATTAAACACACCATAATTTCAATGTTGATAGAAACAGCAAATCCCAAATGTCTGAAATAAGATGATTAGTGAGACAAAACTTAGCACATTCGTCACCTTATTAATCCATTCAAATATTACTCTAGCGTTAAACTTAAAAATCAAAACCTAGCATCTCTTGCATCTTTCAAATTCTAGCATCGGTTATCAAGTTCATTTCTAACTCCTTCCATTTATTATCAGCATTAATCTTAATATCGAATACTAACCGGTCTGACATCAAAAGTCAAAATGAATCACCGGACTTGCGTTTTATCGTAGAGAGTAGTCATTCAAATAATCAGATTCAAATGATATGAATATACATAATATACTTATATAGGCATAATTTGTATAAATTAAAGCACCTATGCAACTTAAATCAACGTAAAACCTAACCAACTTGATTTGCAAACACTAATACATTATTCCGATACATACAAATATAAACAGCTTACGTTCTGGTGAAAGTGGCCATGGATCTCCACCACGGATTAGAACACAAGGCGTTGTCATTTCCAGAAAGCGATTCACTCGTCGGTAAACCAGAAGTTGAAATGATGGATCCTCGAAAACCAGAGCGTAATTGAGGAGATAGTTGCAATAATCGCCTCGAATTAGGGTTTCTGAAGGCAACAGACGCCATTGATGAACGTATACGAAGAAGAAGATAGATCAAAAGGGGGTTTATGTGGGGTTTAGAGGTGGAATCGATCACTGCAAAGTGTAGTTGCAACAAGGGTTTTGTTTCGGCGTGTGAAATGGGCTCATAATGGGCTGGGCTTTGTAATGGGCTTAATGGCGAGTCCATTAAAGTAAGTAATTCACATTTCACAAAGGTGAGGTGTTGACTTGAGGTGCAAGTTCGAATCGGTTCGTGTTTTGAAACCGCATTCGAAAACAATTTAGAAACCGGTTTAAGTGAAAAAAGATTAAAATGGACCCGATTAGCCAGCTTGGAATCGGTTTCAGTCCCAATCTAGTGAAACCGGTTAAGTGGTCAGGTCTGGTTTTAAAACCAACCTGCTTTCGATATGATCCAAGTTTTCCCATTGAAACCTGGTGTAGTCTGATCTCATTTTGACCAACATTGATTCGATCCGAATTGGTTTTTAAATTGTTCTGGTTTGACGTAAGACTAGTTTTTGTGTGCGTTTACACAGGGATTACATGAAATGATAATGCTTTTAATAAAAGTTACTATAGTTAAAAATAAATGTATTAATCATATGAATAAACATTTAACCTATTTTCTACTTTAATTTTGACTTGTTACTTACACTTGAAAACAATTCACCATGAAAGAATTTAGTTTAACAATATTACAAATCTAATGTAACATCAGATTCTTGAAAGTGTTACGACGGTTTCAACGTATGTGGTGGTTATCTTCAAACCTTAGAAGCACCAAATTGCCTTCAAGCATGCCGAAGCCGTTTCAGGTACTTGTTCGAAGCGAAAACGCGTAGGAAATGTTTCTAGGGCACTTCGGTTTTGCTGGATACTACACGGGGACGTTTCCAGGGCATTTCGGTTGCGTTTCCTATTAAATTTAGGGTTTAAACCCTTTAAAATTCCACCGCCTTTTAAAATTGCCAAAATTATCGGTCATAGGAAACAACAAGGTACCGGTTGTGCATTGTCGAGAGAGTCTCTCCTCCATCACTTTCGACACACACCTATTAATCTATTATCACATCATCGATATTATCTATCTCTATCAAATTCTCGATTATGGTTCCTCAAAAAGCACAAGGATCTTCAACAACAGTAGAAGATCTTTCATTGTGGGAGTATGTTTAATACTTTAATGTCTATTTTAGAAATTGTTTGGTATATTTTTACCTTTTATATATTTTTTGTCGTACCTTTGTCGTACCCGTATTTTAAATTTTTGATATTTGCAGATCCCGGTCCTCGTACTCATACCATCCTCGCCCCCTACCCGTTCCAGTGCTACATAACTTCCAACAGGTTCTAAAAATTACCATACTTATAAAAAAAGGTCGGTGGCTTTTGTCATCGGTATTTCTCTCCCCCCTAACTTTTAACTATTACACTTTAATCCTATTAGTATTTTTTAAATCTTTATAAAATATTACTTTAACCGTCTCAAGTTTCTAAACTTTTGAGATTACCCTTGTATAGTTTTACTTAAAAAATTTCTTATATTAGTATTTTTATGTATATGTGGTATAAAGTTGAATACGTTTAAGTTGTGACATGAATTTTTAACTGAAACAAGTCGGGTCAAATATAAAATGTTTCCGTGCTTATATTTATATACTTTGTGAGATGTTCTACGTTTTGAGATAAACTTTAGTGAGGATAAATATAAACTGTTTCTATGCTTATTTTTGTGTGCGCTTTGAGTTGGTCTCAAAAAATTTTAAGAGTCGTATAAACTTCTTTACAAGGTTTTTCTCATGATTTTATGGGTGTCATTGTTAACATTTTATTGGGGTCAGATGGGATTTGACTGGGTGTATACCGTTAAAAGATAAAGTCCATGGGGGTGCGAGCTGCCCCGTGCCTAAGCACTAGGTCTGCCCCTAGTTGTATATGTGCAATGATGATACTGTAAAAAATATGATTTTTATGGATCTTGATAAGTTAATATGATTATCATAATAAGAAAAATTAACATCTATTTCACACCTAAACTGTATAACCATATTTTATACCTCACTGAATAGCCCAATAACCTTAATTCAGTTATTTAGTAGAAACCTAAGCCGAATCGAATTCAAATTTGGTTGAATTATCGGAACTCAGCCCAGTTTAGTTTTGAAGAAAAAGAAGTTCAAATCGAATAAACCAAAAATCAAACCGATAAACACCACCAGTCATTAGAGATCATTAATTTCCATCCTCTCTATATTTTTTTTAAACGGCAAATGTGCGACCTTACTTCGGAGAATATGTGCTATCTTAATTGAACTCACCTATTCGTTTCACAGTCGTGATCGCACCACAACCCCACAGGAGGAAACTCATTGTTAAGAAAACTCACTGGTTTAACTCTGAGTATTTTGCTAGTGAAACTTGAACTCATGACCTCCAAATATTTACATATAATGAGTACTTCATCTTAATCAGTTGAGTTAAAGATAATTGGTCTCCACCCTCTGTATTTAGTTGTATACAAAGTACTAAATTCGTAAATCGACATGAGAAAATAACTTTAGATACAACTCATTATCATACCTACTGGTTTTATGTCGCATCAAATTCTCTGTAATCATCTTGTTCACCAGTTTGATTACGTATGCTATCAAGATGACAATCTAATCATAAACACCACCAGCCTTTTTGCTTGTTCATAAACATAACGACATAGAAACAAACAGAAAAGCCAATGTTGGATGTAAAGAATCCGAAACAAACTTTAAAAACCAATGACTTTTGTTGGGTTTCTTCTATTTTTTTTTCATTACAAACTTTTTTTCTTATACTAAATGACGACTCTTCGGTTTTAAGAAAAAACCATTTGCTACGGCTTAAAATGGAACCTTAAAAGTTAGGGATTAGGTTTTAACCCATAAGTGACGGTGATATTTGATTTCATTTTTTCAATGATCCGGTTTTCAAATAACTTATAATTTCAAACTGTCTAATTCTACATTTATTTGTCGTAGAAAACATGCAATTTGAATGAAGTTTTAAAGTAAAACGACCATTTGACAATAATTCAGCTAGTTTTTGAATCTTAAAAAACATTCATTATATTTGATTTTTAGTGTGTCAATTTGTACCCCTTTGAAATATCTGTTATGCTAGTTAGAGTAGTAATTTGTGATCGGTTAAGCTCGTTAATGACATGCTTATATTGGTGTTTAGCTTCGTGAGGTTCAACCGACGTCCTTAAATTTGAAAAACAGTCTTTGTTAAATGTTGAAGTTGGAGAGTATACATAATCAATATCACGTAGTAAATGTTTGTTCAAGAACTAAAATTTTCTAAAAAGGTCAGTTGATTAATTTGTTGTATTTTTGTGAATTGTTCTTTATTTTACTTTTGTTAATTGTTCTCTATAATTATCAATAAATATTCTCATGTAGAAGAATATGATGATTCCATATGATAGTTTGTTTGCAGTTTATACTCATGTTAAACCCAATAACGACAGTAAATCATTATTAGAACCGTAAGCAAAAATAATTACATTCGTTTAAAAGACAAAAATTTAGATAATTTACTATATGTCCCGAAAAACGTTGAGCTGACCCCTAGATGTTAGGCGAAAACAATGCCTAAAGTTGCATAAAGTTTTCATCTTTAACAACAAGAAAACCAATCAACAAGTTTCCTATAACTTATGTTGCATCTTTAGACTTTATGAGCCATTCGCGGAATCGAATTCCAATTCTTGGTAAAGATGGTTTCAAACCCACAAAAATTAGTGCAATAGGATCAGTTTACCAATCAGGCAACACAAGAATCTGATTCCACCTGCAACTAGATAAAGAAATGGTTGTTTTCGCTTTCTATTTCAACACGACACGCGATATTACCATGAGATACTGGAATATAACCCGTAATCATTGATTAGACGCGTTAGAAGTGTAATCAGAATGGTTCTTGGATGCCTTTGTGTAGAGTTGCCTAACTTTTCTTTGACATTTTGATCACCTTTTGCTTGCAAAGGATGTGTTTTATAATAGATCACATGTGCCATTCGCCTATTAAATGCTGGATTGCAGCCACTAAATAACTCAAACAGCGAATAATCTTATGGCGAAAAACCAAACGTGCCAAAACCCGATAAGGAGTTCTTGTGTAAAGATACGTAAAGCTACATTTGGTAGATTTCGTCATACCGATCAATCAGTAGCAACTAAAGCATCAATGGCTCTTCAGCAACCCTTGTCAAACGAGATCCCAATCGAGAGTGTTACTCCCCCTGATGTTAAAACCGTTAAAAACGTTCGTTTTTCTTCGAAACACGCCAAGAAGAACGAACGTTTTACTGGTGGCAAAGAGTTGGTTGATCAGAAGACGTTTGGTGAATCAAGATTTGATAGCTTTATTCACCGTACGAAGATGAAAATGAGGGCTCCTTCTGATGTTGGTGATGTGAAAATGGTCAATAGGCACGATACGTTCAACGAGAAGGTGTCGAATTTCATCGACCGGGCGAAACTTAAGTTTCGAGCTACATCTAGTATGGGTGCTAAAGGGAAAACTGTGTCATTTAAGTGAGATCATTAATCAAAAGTTAAACCATCATGAAAAGAAGGTGAATGTGCGTATGGTGGTTTGAAACAAAAGTTGCTTGTGGTATTGGTTTGATTTGATATGTTATCATTTTACGTGTGTTTAAAGTACATATTCTTAGTAAATCAAGTGTTAAAGTTTGTGTGTTAAATGAAAGAACAGATTGAATCATAACAATTTGTCAACGCGAATTTTTTTTATTTGAGTTTGATTTAAACCATGCGTATAGGCCGGTTGTTATTATTATGGTGACCGCAAAGTTTTAAAAAATATTAAAAGGAACATATGTGCATTATATATTAATTTAATAAATGCAACAACATATTGGAGTGAAATTGTACGTGACCGTGATAACGTATAAATTAACAATCGTTCCAACTTGTTTTTGGATTAAATTTACATCGAACCATAAAATAACTCAAATTTATACCGTTGAACAAAAATGTGTTATACTTGACCCGACTCTTTTCCAAACAAAAATGTCTAATCGTAGTCAAACTCAAGTACATAAAAAACTCGTACAACCACATCATATGCGGTGTGATAAAGTATATATTACGATCGTCTCGACACGTTTCCAAACTAAATTCACGCTAAAATGTAGAGTGACTCGAATCTATACCGTAAAATAAAAACATTTAATGTTTAACTCCACTCATTTTGAAACAAAATTTACGTCAAAACATAGATCATCTCAAACCATATATTAGTACATGCACGGAAGCGTTTTATATTTGACCCGACTCGTACTGACACGTAAACCCGAACCTTTAGAAATCTAAGGGGATTAAAGTGACATTTTACAAAGTTTATAAAACGTGTTACGATGTGAATGAGTCAAAATTAACCAGTTATAACGTTTAGAAATCTAAGGGGATTAAAGTGACATTACATGAAGTTTCTAAAACGTGTTACGATGTGAATGAGTCAAAATTAACTAGTTATAACGTTTATTAAACATTCAATTAACAATTTAGTAATATATTTTCATTAATTAAATATTTTCTCATTATTATTACCGTAGAATCATAGATGATTAATATAGGTGTAATTTTTCCTTTATCATATAATTACATTACATAATATAATATTAATATTAATAATAATATTAATAAAGCAAGTGGTATGAATAGTGATATTACATACTATGAATTTAGTAACTGCCATCACCAGTTGCTTTTGTGGTTTTTGAGATTTGCCACACAAGTTTTAAAGTTTTGCATCTTAACCCCTCAGCAACATCCTTTGTATATATCGAGATTTGGACTTCCTTTACCGCCGCCATCATCCACCTACACCCCATCGTCTTCTGTTACAGTGCCGATGCCCACTCCGGCCGCGCCGCCTTCCGCCTTGACCGCCACTGCCTTCCGCCTCCGCCGCCTCCGCCGCCTCCGCCGCCTGCGCCCAGCAGTTCCTCTTTTGCTCAGTACAGACATTTCGTGTTTGTGGAGAGAGAGAGATTGTGATGGGGTTGTCGTGCCTTTTAGTTCTGAGCCGACTGTTTGTGGTCGGCGGACGGCGGTGGCTCAACCCACTAGGCTTATGGTCGTGTTTGCCATGGCGGTAGCGCCGATGTGGTCACCTGCATGGCCGCCGCCCTTTCTCGGTTGAGATCTGGTTGGTTTTGTGATGGTGGTTGTGGTTTCGCAACCGGCGGGGGCTTTGGGGTTGGTTCAGTGATGATTGCGCCTATGGCCGTGGTTGCCATGGAGTTGCCGCCGATATGCTCGATTGTCGCACTGTCGCCCTTCGTCGGTTAAGATTTGCTTTGTTTTGAAACGGTGGCGGCTGCTTCGCAATCGACGGCGAGTTATGGTTATTCCGGTTATGGGTGGCCCTCCGTTGTATTGTTTTGGTTGGTCATCATGAATGGTGGTGGCCTCTCATTTCTGGCTACGGTTATCTATTTTGTAATCGTAGGACGTCGCCGGTGGCCATCACCGATCGCTTTTGGTGGTGTCCACGCTACAAATCGACAGAGGTATTGGTTTGGTGTTTTTGAATTTCACATCCACGATTTCGATTTACTGTTTTTCTCACCTGTGTATGCTGTAGTGTTAGGGTTTTTGAGGCTTTTCTGGTTTGAAATGTTGTTGTTGATGATGATGAGGTTGGCTCATCTGAGACCCTATGCATGTTGTTCGTTGTCAATTGCATGTTTAGTGGTTAACCTTGGGTGGTCTACAGGTGATGATGATGAAGTATAAGGTTATGTTTGTTGTTACGGCGAGGTAAACCTGATGTTTACTGTGACATCTCGTAATTTTGTTAATTAAAAAAAATTAACTTTGTTAAGTTTTAAAAGGACCTTTTATGTAAATTTTGAAATTTTAGGGACTTATTATGCTTGATAATTAAATTGGTGGTTAACAAATTAATTTAATAAATAACAATAATAACATTATAAGTGTTATAATGTTTACATTTTATTATAAAACTTAACTTAAAGTGATAATAATCTTAAAAAAATAATTGTTATTATAATAATGATATTATTATTACTATTATTGATAATAATATTAATAATAATAATATTAATAATAATAATATTAATAACAATAATGTCAGTGATAATAATAAAGTTTTATAACTTTAAACTTGTAAATAATAATTTTTTTTACATAAAATAAAACATTTTAAACTGCAGGGACTAAACTGTAAATTAAATAAAAACTAAAATAGAACTTTAAAACTCAAGTGATAACTTCTTGAAACCTCAGGGACCATAAGTGTAAAATTATTTAAAACCCAAACCGCCCCTCCCATCTCTCCCCGTCGGACTTTCTGCCTCCGGCTATCGGCTCCGGCGAGCCCAAATAACCACCAAAACTTCGAAAACCAACCACAAACCATTCCAACCGTTTCGAATGCATGTTTCGAACCCAAACACACACTGTAATCATTTGAATTACAGCTCATAAAACCACTAACAGATCCACTTTATTCCACTTCCGATTACAACCCGTGTTCTTCGGCAGCTTTACACCCCGATCAATCGCACTAACATTTTTTTATCAAAGTAATCACGCACTAACGTTAGTTTAATCGTTTATAAACTATTCCTAGTTCGAATTGCATCTGAAACAAACTTAAACACACCCCATTTGATTCATCCTCATCGCGAACCTGCAACTGGGTCAAACACCATTATCCGGGCTTCAATCTTCGAAATTGACAAGGGGCTTTGCAACAAGAACACTACACGAAGCTAACCTCAAAGTTAATTGAATTAAAATCAACGTTTGCACCTTGGATCATCAGCCATGTAGTCGCGACTGTTCTTTCACATTGCCTCATTGATTCAATCATCATTATGGTAATAACACACACCCACACACTCGATTTTATCTATGGATCAAAAACCCCAAGATTAATTTCAGTAACAACATCGATTTCATGGTTAATTTGGGGATTATCGATTTCTAGGGTTTAGTTATGGGAAATTGGGGATTTTCGTAGATTGGAGTTTAAATTAACATGGAACCAATTGCTAACGCAGTTGTATGCCTGGTTCACTGGTTCCCCACTTGTATTCTGACTTGGAGGTCCCGGGTTCAAACCCGGGCACCCCCTATTTTTTTAAAGGCTTTTTTAGCCTTAAAATAATTATAGAAAATTTTAGAAAAATATAAAAATATTTTTGGTAAACTTTAAATATTTTTTTAGACACTATATTGTTTTCTGTAAAATTATTTAATAAAATATGTTAATATTTTATTAAATAGTTTAGAGAAATAATATATTTAGTTTATTTCCTTATAAAATAGACTTTAAATGGTGGTTTAAATCACTAAAATATTTGTTCAACAATATCTACATATATTTATAAATGATGATTTTTTTTAAAAAGATATGAAAGCTTATTCCAACTTATAACTAAATTTTATTACAAATAGTTTATCCTTTGCATTTCTATATACAAAAAGAGGTACAATTAGTATATTTTATTTACTTTCTATTAAAAACACATAAGTGGTAAACTTTTTCTTAAAATATTTAACATACTTATAAAAATCCCCAGATTCCACCTAAAACCTAGTTCGTGATTAAAAGGTTAATCTTATTAATAAACTTAAAACTTGTAAAATGTATATTTAGGTACATTGTGAAGGACTACGTCGAAACGACGCTTAAGATTATTTCTTATTAATCATCCAACATATACTTATTTGACAAGTGAGTATTTCCATACCCATTTTTCTTATTTTCACACTTTGGGGTGAAACATGTTAACTTATATCATTGCACTTATAAACTTATTCGAGACTTGTAAACTTATGGCAATTTACTTGTGAGTTGTGGTTAGTTGAACTTTTATGGTTACCATGTTATGGCGTTATATGTACAATCATTAACTATTGCTAGCCCAGCGAAGTCATAGATCTATGGGACAGACAACCTATTTGGTGGCCCTAGTGTCGTATTCTTGAGCACTATGGGGATCAAATACACTTAGCTGATCGTATATACTTTTAACGTTAATAAAATATTAACGTCGTTTGATACTTGTAAAACTTTGTCGAGGTTTGATTGTTGCATTGTTTATAACAACCCTAATCACTTTATTCACTAATGTACAACTTGAATTGCCATCTTTTATATACTTATGTATTGAAAACTATTAAATGCTCACCAACATTTTTATGTTGACCTTTTATTTTTAACATATTTCAGGTTACTCTTTGAAGCTTATCACACTTAGGATTGGACTTAGAGAAATAAACAAATGATCTGGATACTTTTATACTTGTAATCGGGATGTATCTGTGTTTGAACATTTACTTGTATTGTTACAATTGAATCCTGATTAATATATTTGGAACTAATAATAGCGTTATGTGGCTGTGAACAATCGTAACTCTCACACCTCGACGATTCCGCCGTCTAGGTTGGGGTGTGACAGATTGGTATCAGAGCCCATAACTATAGGGATTTAGGTTATTAGAAATGGTGACCTAGACTATAGGTTAAGCATGAACCTTATAGGATAACATTTATATTCTTGTAGATACGTATATGTTTGCATGCTACATAATGCTATGCCTTCTTACGTGCAACTTGATGCCTTAGCATAGAATTGCCTTATGTATGCTTAAAACTTAGTTACTTGTCTCCCTAAACTTATCTTTGACTCTTTGACTCTCCCCGACAAATAATGACAAATCTATGAAAATCTCATCAAGGTTTTGATTCTATGAACCAAAGAAATTTGTGTGACACATAGACACCTGTATTCTAGATTTCCTGACAAAAGGCCTTTGGGCTAAGGTAAGCATATCGTATAAATCTCATTGTGAGACCTGTTATGCTTACCTGGGGATTTCTGGGATGAGTGATAAACTATGGTTAATACACAAGTCTCTAAGGCAAATGGGTCAATTTTGTAACATCTCGTAATTTTCATTAACTTAAAAAAAATTAATTTTGTAAAATCTTAAAATAATTGATATTAATAATAATAATAATAATAATAATAATAATAATAATAATAATAATAATAATAATAATAATAATAATAATAAACATATAAGTTGTATTAAAGCTTATAATTAATAACCTCTTTACATGAAATAATAACCCTCTAAAACTTTAGGGGTTAAGTTGTAAATTATTTAAAACTAACATAAAACTTTGATTTTCAGTTGTAAACTAATACAAACCATAGGGACCATTGTGTGAATATTGTATAATTACAAAACATACCCAACCCCACCCCCCTTTCTTCCCTGTCGTCGAGCCCACACACCACCGCCTCACCACTCACGGTCGGCCAACAAGAGGAGCAAAATCGGGTATTTGGGATTTTGTAAGGCCCACCTTTCTCAGGGGGACCTCACAGTTGGTCATTCACAGCATAACATTGATTTAAAGAAATCATTTACTCATATATGATAGATATCTATATATATTGCAGCAGAAAATACTATAATTTTAATTCATTACAAATAAAATATAAACATTGTCTTTAAACATCAAAGCTATTTAAAAGTCCTTTTAAGCTTTTCTTTATCGGGGATGCCAGTCTTTGAGTGCCAAGAAGCTTCCATTCCATGCTCCCATCCCATAAGCTCTAACTCTTACCTGTCAACTGATATGCATACAAAAGTCAGCTTCGCTGAGTGAATTCTAGGTTTACTTTGCTAAATAACTTTCGTAAGAGACATTAGCTTTATCAGTTGAAAATAATCATTGTCATATAAATACACACAGGCTATCACTTTATCATTACTTTATCATTTATTGTTATTAATTACTCTTCTTTATCCGTCAATTCTCTGTCACTATCGGTGCCTAGGCTCGCCTAGGACTTTGCCGACATGCCAATTAAGGACTTACTGCCGTACCCGATCAGGCCATTATTGTCATGCCAATTTAGGACTTACTGACCTGCCTGTTCGAGCATACTTTATCACTTTATCACTGGTGAGGGTACAACGAATGCAACCCTCCTTTATCAATTGCTTGCAAGGCTTTACTTTATCACTTTATCAAGGTACATGTTATGGGCCTCATAACCTTTCTTTATGTTTCACTGTCATGCTTAAGTTATACATAATATAACACAACACAATACATAATAAGAAGCAAACTCTTAGTCTAAACAATCTCATTTCATCAATCATGGGACATAAACCAGGTAACTGACCCTCCGCGGGACAGCGGGGGTTCGGGGGCGGCAGCCCCTGATAGCGGGGTTCTAGGGGCGGCAGCCCCTAGTGGGGTCCAAGGGGCAACGCCCCTGGCTGGGGCCGGGCTGCCAGGTCAGCGCGCCCGAAAATTATTTTGGACTATTTAAATGGCATATTTTACTTTAGGAAATTTCATTTTCTTGATAAAAGGTCTTAAAAACCGTCATCATAAAAGTATGTAATTTAGTATGCATATCACCCCAAAACATTGAAAACGGGTAAAAGAGGGGTCTAGAACTCACCTGAACTCGCCCAAGTAGCTTAAATTCTAAGTCACTTAGGCTATAGCCTGAACACTCTAGCTGCACGAAAGTTAACATGCAAAAACGTCATTTTCCTCAAAATTTCGCCCATAGTTTCGCTACAGCGAAACTGCAGTTTCGCCTGCAGTTTCGCTGGGCAGCACTTCTGCTAGTTTCGCTAGACAGATTCGCTGCCTTGAGCGCCCAACTTTCGTTGGAATTCCCTAGTCTCGCAAGGTCTATAGGTCTGTCTGGGTCTTAGCGAGGTTACCGGTGAAACTATAGTTTCGCCCCAGCGAAACTGTAGTTTCGCTGGAATTTCTCCTAGTCTCGCTAAATGAGTACGTAGTTTCGCTGGTTAAAGCCTTAAATTCGCTGGATCGGGGCCCAGTTTCGCTGGATGAACTGGAACTCAGATCCAGCCCGTTTTTAACCCAAAATCTTAACTTTTTACGTCCAAATCCTTAGTTTACCTTCCATGAAACCAAATCTAAGCTTTTTACACGTTTTCATACGTAAAAATTCGACCTTTATGTGTTTCTTTAAACTTTTCAAAACCCCAAAACCCTAGAATCCGGGTTTGATCTACAGAGGGCCTTAGAGGTCGATTCTTACCTTGTTTTGTTGCTCTTTCCTTGTGTTTTGATGCTCCAATCCACCAGAACTTCAATCCTTCAAACCTTCAAACTCCAAATCTTGATTTTCTTCACTTTCTCTCTCTACTTTCTCTCTTTACGAATTTGGTGGCTAGGGTTGAAATGTGATGAAGATGAGGCTGTTCATGCATGTTTAAGGGCTGATTAGGGCCCTTAAACCCATTAAGCCTAGCCCATTAAGGCTAATTTGATCCATAGCCCACTAATTTACCCCTTTATTTCTTAAATTAACCCTTAAAAGCCCATTATTATTAAATGGCTCGTTTCGGGATATTTCGGGGCGTTACAAGTCTCCCCCCCTTATTTAGGTTTCGTCCTCGAAACCTGACTCGTCATTAAACAGATCGGGGTATTGGCGCCTCATTTCCTCCTCGGATTCCCAGGTGGCATCCGACCCCCTTCGATGTTTCCATTGCACCTTGACTTGTTTGACTACTTTATTTCTCAATTGTTTCTCCTTCCGGTCCAGTATAGCCACCGGTTGTTCTACATAGTTCAGCTTCTCATCCACCTCGATGTCATCTAGAGGTACGACTGCCTCATTCGGTGCTAAACATTTTCTTAAGTGTGACACATGAAAGGTAGGGTGAATCCCACTTAACTCGTCTGGAAGGTCTAGCCTGTAAGCTACATCCCCAACTCGTGCTAGTACCTCGAATGGTCCGATGAACCTGGGACTCAGTTTCCCCCTCTTCCTAAATCGGATAATCCCCTTCCATGGCGACACTTTTAACATTACCCTGTCACCCACACTAAATTCGATAGGTCTCCTTCTTCTGTCGGCGTATGACTTTTGTCTATCCTTTGCAGCCTTCATATACGCCTTGATTTTCTCCAACTTTTCCGTTGTGGCTTCCACGACTTCTAAGCTTCCTAACTCCTTCTGTCCGACATCACCCCAACAAATAGGAGTTCTGCACCGTCGACCGTACAATAACTCATATGGGGGCATCTTAATACTGGCGTGGTAGCTGTTGTTATAGGAGAACTCTGCTAGTGGCAAATGATCATCCCAATTACCACCAAATTCAATAACGCATGCCCGAAGCATATCCTCCAGTGTCTGGATCGTTCTTTCCGATTACCCATCGGTCTGTGGGTGGTATGCGGTACTAACATGCAATCTCGCGCCCATTTCTTCATTGAACCTTTTCCAGAACTTCGAGGTGAACCGCGTATCTCTATCTGAAACAATCGATACGGGCATACCATGTCGCGCCACAATTTCTCGGATAAATAGTTCAGCAAGCTTCTCCGAACTAATTGCTTCCTTGATTGGCAGGAAATGCGCACTTTTAGTCAGTCTATCAACGATCACCCATATCGCGTCGTGGCCTTTTGTCGTGCGTGGTAATTTAGTGATAAAGTCCATGGTAATATGTTCCCACTTCCATTCTGGTACTTCTAATGGCTGAACATAACCATAAGGTCTTTGGTGCTCAGCCTTCACCTGTAGGCACGTGAGACATTTATTTACATACGCAACCACATCTCTCTTCATCCCAGGCCACCAAAAATCTTTCTTCAAATCGTGGTACATCTTATTTGCGCCTGGATGTATTGAGTAGCGGGTCTTGTGCGCTTCATCCATAATCTTTTCCCGCAAGTCACCATGCTTCGGAACCCATATCCTGCCATGGAAGGTCTTAACACCCAAGGTGTTCTCTACCAATTCATCCACCTTTCCCACCATCCTTTCCTTATTGATTTGCTGCTCTTTTAAAGCGTCTATTTGAGCTTTGCTTATCATCCTCATAACATCTGGGGTCACTGCTAGTTGGCACGCCTTCACCCGGATCGGTTCGTATCCTTCCTTTCGGCTCAGGGCATCGGCTACCACGTTCGCCTTACCCGGGTGATAATGGATTTCACAATCGTAATCCTTTATCAACTCCAACCACCTCCTTTGTCTCATATTTAGGTCCTTCTGCTCAAAGAAATATTTCAGACTTTTGTGGTCGGTAAATATGGCGCACTTAGTTCCATACAAATAGTGTCTCCAGATCTTCAGTGCGAACACTACTGCGGCAAGTTCCAAATCGTGAACCGGGTAATTAACCTCCGTGTCCTTTAGCTGTCTGGATGCGTAAGCTATAACCTTTCCTCTTTGCATCAACACACAGCCTAGCCCACAGTAAGAAGCATCGGAGTATACCGTTAGGTCTTCATCTCCCTCCGGTAGGGTTAGTATAGGAGCTTTGGTTAATCTATCCTTCAATTCCTGGAACGCATCTCCCTGTTCCCTTCCCCAGTCGAACACCACGTTCTTCCTCGTTAACCTTGTTAATGGGGAAGCTATCTTCGAGAAATCTTTGATGAACCTTCTATAATAACCAGCCAATCCCAAGAAACTACGGATTTCGGATGGCGTCCTCGGGGAATTCCATTGCGTAACTGCTTCAACTTTCGCTGGGTCAACCATTACTCCCTCGGAATTTATAACGTGCCCTAAAAACTGTACCTCCCGTAGCCAGAAGGCACATTTAGAGAACTTCGCATACAGTTTCTCCCTTCGTAAAGTTTCTAACACCTCCTTGATATGACAAGCATGATCTCCTTCGTTCTTTGAGTATATCAGGATATCGTCAATGAATACTATCACCGATCTGTCCACCATCGGGCGGCACACGCGATTCATCAAGTCCATGAATGCCGCAGGAGCATTGGTTAGCCCGAAAGACATAACCAGAAACTCGTAGTGGCCATAGCGTGTTCGGAAGGCTGTCTTTGGGACATCTTGCTCCCTTACCTTCAGTTGGTGATATCCGGATCGGAGATCTATCCGGGAGAACCAACTTGCCCCTTGCAACTGATCAAACAGATCATCTATCCGAGGTAGAGGGTATCGATTCTTCACGGTCAGCTTATTCAACTCCCTGTAATCTATACACATCCTCATGCTGCCATCCTTCTTCTTCACAAACAGCACGGGAGCACCCCATGGAGAAATGCTGGGCCTAATGAACCCTTTGTCAAGGAGTTCTTGCAGTTGTGACATGAGTTCCTTCATCTCGGAGGGAGCTAGGCGGTAGGGTGCTTTGGCAATGGGTTGGGCTCCTGACAGCAAGTCAATCTGGAACTCTATCTCTCTATCCGGTGGTATTCCGGGCAGATCCTCCGGGAATACGTCAGGAAAGTCCCGCACCACTGGTACATCGGACAACTCTTTCGCTTTATCTTTAACATCCTTGACATACGCTAGATAAGCTCCGCACCCTCGCCTCATACATTTCTCCGCCTTGATCATGGAAATGATCCTTGGAACCTTGCAATCATTATCACCGTAGATCGAAATCGGACTACCATCTGGAGCCGTTAATCGGATCATCTTTTGCTGGCATACTAAGTTAGCATCGTGGGCAGCCAACCAATCCATCCCTAGTACGACGTCAAAACCTCCTAAGGGCATGGCAAACAATTGTGCGGGAAAGTAATGACCTCCTAGTTTAATGTGGCAATCATCTATCACTCGGGCTATTCTAATGGACTTACCATCGGCCGTTTCTACTTCGAAGGCATCATCTATTTTCTTAGTTTGAGCATCTAGTGTAGCACCGAAGGATACAGATACAAAACTCTTACTGGCACCACTATCAAATAATATGGAGGCGCAAACATCATTGACAAGGAACGTACCTGACACCACGTCCGGGTCCTTCCTTGCTTCCTTCTTGTTCATGGTGAAAGCCCTTGCCTTGACCTTGGGCTTTCCATCATCCCCTTTGTCATCCTCCCCGCTTGTTCCCGAGCCTCCCGCCTTAGCTTTCTTGCAATCATTGCTGCGGTGCCCCGACTCGTGGCAGTTGAAGCATTTGTCCACTTTCGGGCACTCTCTCGCCAAGTGACCAGTCTTCCCACACCGGTAGCACCCAGGGCTACCCATCCGGCATTCTCCAGGATGCCTCCTCCCGCACTTCCCACATTCCTTAATTTCTTCTACCCCCTTCACTATCGCTTGTTTTGCATCCACTCTCGTTTTCTTGTTTCCCGGTTGGTAGTTACCACTTCCATACCTCTTCCCATTATTGTTCCAAACTTTCCTCGTCTCACCCACTGCCACCGGCCTGCGATGATCGTACAACCTCCCACTGAGGTCCACTGCTGACCTGAAAGTGCTAGGTCGAGCAGTGACCATATCCCTACGTACGTCCAGAGGCAACCCTTGTATGTACCTCTTGATCCTTTTGGCTTCAGGAGTTACCAAATCAGGCACTAGACGTGCCATTTCATTGAATTTTGTAGTGTACTCCTGGTGAGTCATATTTCCAGCCTCCAAACTCACAAACTCTTGCTCGACCTTGTCAAGCTCTCTTTCCGGGCAGTACTCCTCTATCACCAACCTCTTCATCTCCGGCCATTTCATCCCCTCAATGGCCTCCTCTCCGTAAGACTCAGCAATGTTATCCCACCAACACAGGGCTGGATCCAAAAGGGAATGGGAAGCAAACTTCACCTTTTGGTTTTCACGGCACTCACTGATCTTCAGTACGGCCTCCATTTCCCTAATCCAACGCTGAGCAGTGGCAGCGTTACCAGTACCATCAAACGTTGGGGGCTTACACCTCTGAAAATCCCCGTAGCTGCACCCCTTCGCCCTCTCTTCCACTTCAGGGCCATCATGGTTACCCAGACGATCTCCCTCGTCGCTCAACTCCTCAGTCTTGACTGCCCCTTTCTTATCAACTTTTTCTGAAGCCGTACTCTTCTTACTGTCGCCCTTAACCTGCTCCACAAATTCCGCAAGCAGAGCGGGCATCACTCCAGACAGGACCTGATGCACCTCTTGGGCAATAGCTTCCTTTACTGTCTCTTTCAGTTTGGCCTGATCAGGGGTAGGTCCCTCAGTTTCCATTTCCAACTCAACCTCCTCCTTAACTGGTTTGTCAACCGGCTTCTTGGTCGACCTTGTTGTTGGCTTCCCAGTTGCACTTGCAGTTTCTTTTGCCTTAGTCGGGGGCCTTCCCCTGGTGCTCCTCCGGGTGACCATGGTTGGAACTTCTTTCTTAGGTGCCATTCGTTCTACTTCCTATAAGATTCAGAATGTTAATATGGTCTTCCAAGGCAAGTTCAGTTCACGACAAGTTTTGTAAATTTTTAATAACAGTGGCCAGTTGTGATTAACTACTTACAGAACTTCCCGTGCCATAAACTTTCCTATCCTGAACCACACCAACACCAGAACCTACTATACCTAGTCTATGCACGTATAAGTCACATAAATTCAGATAGGCATCACAGATAACATTATCATACTCTACCTCGACTCTTACTTAAATAAGAAGGCACTACCCCTCGGAATAATACCTACAACATACTTGTTACCTCTTGGTATGGAGCTTCTTGGACTGGCATCCTTGACACTTGGTCCCATTATCTGTTTAAGTTTAGGTTTATAAAATGGTTTTCCCCAAATCCCTTAAACCTGGCTCTGATACCAACTTGTAAGGCCCACCTTTCTCAGGGGGACCTCACAGTTGGTCATTCACAGCATAACATTGATTTAAAGAAATCATTTACTCATATATGATAGATATCTATATATATTGCAGCGGAAAATACTATAATTTTAATTCATTACAAATAAAATATAAACATTGTCTTTAAACATCAAAGCTATTTAAAAGTCCTTTTAAGCTTTTCTTTATCGGGGATGCCAATCTTTGAGTGCCAAGAAGCTTCCATTCCATGCTCCCATCCTATAAGCTCTAACTCTTACCTGTCAACTGATATGCATACAAAAGTCAGCTTCGCTGAGTGAATTCTAGGTTTACTTTGCTAAATAACTTTCGTAAGAGACATTAGCTTTATCAGTTGAAAATAATCATTGTCATATAAATACACACAGGCTATCACTTTATCATTACTTTATCATTTATTGTTATTAATTACTCTTCTTTATCCGTCAATTCTCTGTCACTATCGGTGCCTAGGCTCGCCTAGGACTTTGCCGACATGCCAATTAAGGACTTACTGCCGTACCCGATCAGGCCATTATTGTCATGCCAATTTAGGACTTACTGACCTGCCTGTTCGAGCATACTTTATCACTTTATCACTGGTGAGGGTACAACGAATGCAACCCTCCTTTATCAATTGCTTGCAAGGCTTTACTTTATCACTTTATCAAGGTACATGTTATGGGCCTCATAACCTTTCTTTATGTTTCACTGTCATGCTTAAGTTATACATAATATAACACAACACAATACATAATAAGAAGCAAACTCTTAGTCTAAACAATCTCATTTCATCAATCATGGGACATAAACCAGGTAACTGACCCTCCGCGGGACAGCGGGGGTTCGGGGGCGGCAGCCCCTGATAGCGGGGTTCTAGGGGCGGCAGCCCCTAGTGGGGTCCAAGGGGCAACGCCCCTGGCTGGGGCCGGGCTGCCAGGTCAGCGCGCCCGAAAATTATTTTGGACTATTTAAATGGCATATTTTACTTTAGGAAATTTCATTTTCTTGATAAAAGGTCTTAAAAACCGTCATCATAAAAGTATGTAATTTAGTATGCATATCACCCCAAAACATTGAAAACGGGTAAAAGAGGGGTCTAGAACTCACCTGAACTCGCCAAGTAGCTTAAATTCTAAGTCACTTAGGCTATAGCCTGAACACTCTAGCTGCACGAAAGTTAACATGCAAAAACGTCATTTTCCTCAAAATTTCGCCCATAGTTTCGCTACAGCGAAACTGCAGTTTCGCCTGCAGTTTCGCTGGGCAGCACTTCTGCTAGTTTCGCTAGACAGATTCGCTGCCTTGAGCGCCCAACTTTCGTTGGAATTCCCTAGTCTCGCAAGGTCTATAGGTCTGTCTGGGTCTTAGCGAGGTTACCGGTGAAACTATAGTTTCGCTGGAATTTCTCCTAGTCTCGCTAAATGAGTACGTAGTTTCGCTGGTTAAAGCCTTAAATTCGCTGGATCGGGGCCCAGTTTCGCTGGATGAACTGGAACTCAGATCCAGCCCGTTTTTAACCCAAAATCTTAACTTTTTACGTCCAAATCCTTAGTTTACCTTCCATGAAACCAAATCTAAGCTTTTTACACGTTTTCATACGTAAAAATTCGACCTTTATGTGTTTCTTTAAACTTTTCAAAACCCCAAAACCCTAGAATCCGGGTTTGATCTACAGAGGGCCTTAGAGGTCGATTCTTACCTTGTTTTGTTGCTCTTTCCTTGTGTTTTGATGCTCCAATCCACCAGAACTTCAATCCTTCAAACCTTCAAACTCCAAATCTTGATTTTCTTCACTTTCTCTCTCTACTTTCTCTCTCTACGAATTTGGTGGCTAGGGTTGAAATGTGATGAAGATGAGGCTGTTCATGCATATTTAAGGGCTGATTAGGGCCCTTAAACCCATTAAGCCTAGCCCATTAAGGCTAATTTGATCCATAGCCCACTAATTTACCCCTTTATTTCTTAAATTAACCCTTAAAAGCCCATTATTATTAAATGGCTCGTTTCGGGATATTTCGGGGCGTTACAGATTTTAATACTGAAATTAATCGAGCACCAACGAATTTAGGGACATTTAAAACCCTCCTATGGAATCAATTTCATCCAAAACGAGCCAAATCACCCTCTCGAACACACATGTCGATCGCGGACCTGCAACCTCTTTGAAATCCCATCTCCGACCAATTTCAATTGAAATTACCATAGGGCTTTTCATCAATATCATCATCTTAAGCTTCCCCTAAGTTTAATTTGAATACAAACATCGTTTGAGCATCATTTGATTTACACAAGAGCCGCGACCTGTTCTTCACTGGGTAAGACTCGATTTGATCATTATACGATTAATTACACACACCCACACACTCGGTTTTTGATGGGGAATAAAAGCCCCATGAATTCGGGAGCAACCAAAACCGAATTGAACCCCAATTGGAGTGAGGATCGAACTAGGGCTCAAACCGAATTGAAATGGTTTGTTTGTTATTTAAAAACAAAGGAAACCATCTTCTCTCGCGGCTGTGTGCCTTAGTCCACCGGTTCCATGACCATTTGCAAACCAAGAGGTCCCGGGTTCGACCCATGGCACCTCCATTTATTTTTTGGGGCATTTTTAAGCCTTTAAAAATTATGAAAAAAATTCTAAAAATTATAAAAATGTTTTTACAAACATTAAAAATTTTTAAAACAATTTAATTATTTTTCTGGAATTTATTTTAACCTTTTATTTATTTTAGTAAATGTTTTAAATAAATAAAATTACAAATAATACAAAAAAAATTATTTATACGAAAGTGGACTTTTAATAATTTAATTTATTTAAATTATTATTCAACACTAAATTACTTTTAATTTATTTAATTGATATTTATTATTGCTTAAATCATAATTAAGTACAAAAGTGTTATATTTAAATCATTTCAAATAACAATTTCATTTCTTTTAATTATTTAAATAATTAAATATTTTAATTAATTATCATATAATTAATTAGATAAAAATTAATTATTTGTTTATTTTTCCACACGTTAACAATAAATCAAACAGATACGTAAACTGATACGTTTATTTTAAATTTTAAACATAATCATTTTAATAAATCTATTTATTTCAAGACATACAAATTAGATAAATTATTTAAACCACCATTCAAAACCCGATGGAAACCCCAACCTATTTCCAAATTTTCACATTATTATGATTCTAATTCGAGACACCGTTCCTTAGGATAATCATAAGGAAATCATAGGTGTTTAACCTATCATGTTCAAAATCAAATCTCATCAATCAGGTGAGTATTCATATCCCCTTTTTATATCATTTCTTATTTGGGGGAAATCATGTGATACAATATATTCAATCATGATATTCTATTGTTGTTTCATTCTAAATTCAATTCAAGATAGGTTATGTTATTACTTGCAATTATGTGAACATACTATGATAAACTGGATGACAGTAAAACCCTAATTCAATCAATCAATCCTGGTATCAATGGTAGATCTACTGGTTTGGATAACCCACCCCATATGGCTTACGAGTGGTGATTGTTCCAGAGGCAGGAGTTAATTTATGGTGTATGTGTGGAGTCTATTATATGCAAGTGTCAAGTCAAGGGGTTGTTATTGTGTCGGTTTATCTATATGCTTTACTATTGCAATATAAGTCTTAACGTTACCTTGTGAATTGGATTATTCTCAATCAATCAATCAATCTATATGTATACTCAAAACTGTGATTACTCACCAGCTAATTCGTTAGCTGACTTTATTTTCTCACGTGATTTCAGGTTAAGCAAATTAGTGGACTTCTACATGCTCATATAAGACCCGGACTTAGTCAAAACAAAAGACAATTACTATTTGTGACTTTAACTGTTGTATTTGTATCTATTAAATTCATGCTGCCCTGTAATCTGATTTTAATATTATTTTCACTATTAGACAATCATGAGTTATGAACAATCAATCATTCCCTCGTCCGCTCCGATGATTCCGCCGTCGGTCGGGGTGTGACAGATTGGTATCAGAGCCATGGTTATAGGGAATTAGGTTATTAGAAATGGAATGACCTAGACTATAACTAAGTATCTTTACACATGAGTCCTCTCATGTATTTTATATGCTTAGATAGGATTTTATGTGTCTTACATGTTTATACTTGATTATGTGATTATATGCCTTATGTGATTCCTCTTATACTTTGAATCTTATCAATGTACACACGAATCTTAAATCATATTCTAAGGCATTGTGTGCCTAATTCAAATGATTTCAAACTCCAAAACTCGATTGTTATTCATGGTTTTCAAATTCGTCAAAGTCTGTGTCTTACAACTTGAAACATGCTATGCTGGAAGAGTGGGATGCCTGTATCTCGGGGTGTTCTGTCTAGGCAAGGTATTCGCATAAATCCAAACCAACCGATGGATCTGTCTACCTTACCTGGGAACCCTCGGGATGAGTATCTACTTATAGGTACGCATGTCTTCAATGAGGTTGTGTTGGACATAACACTTTGATTAGTCAACGTACTCGCTTTGATTTACGAATCAAACGATTACACTCGGAACATATCATTGTTATTATGCCAAATTCCCGATTGTCGTTTTCATAGATCATATTATCCAATTCTCATAAAATATCTTAATGATATGTCAGAATGTCTTCTCGTCGAATCCGTTCACGATCTAGAAACTCTGGCCGTAAGATTGCTGCTATTGTAGCACGTGAAGTTACTGCGGTCATCCTAACTCTACTTACCCATTTGAACCAAGGCAACAATGTTGTTCAAAACCCAACTACACCAAACCCTCGACAAACTTGTACTTACAAACATTTTAGTTCTTGCAACCCCACTAAGTTCAGTGGAACTGAAGGTGCTACCGGATTACTACAGTGGTTCGAAAGCATCGAGAACACTTTCCTAAACAGCGAATGCTCTGAAAATCTAAAAGTCCGATATGCCACAAGTTTTCTCCAGAAACGTGCACTTACTTGGTGGAACGGAGAGAAACGAACCCGTGGAACTGAAACTGCTCTAGCCTTAACATGGACTGAAGTTAAGGAGCTCATGACTAAAGAGTTCTGCCCAAGAAACGAAGTCCGAAAACTGGAAGCTGAATTCTGGGAATTAACCCAAGACAGTGGCGAGAACCTCGCATACACTAACCGATTCCACGTACTGAGCCTTTTGGTACCGCACCTTGCTACCCCTACCTCCCGAGCCATCGAGAAATACATTGGTGGTCTACCCATGCAAATTCAGGATACGGTGCTAGGAAGGAATCCTTCGACACAAGAAGATGCTATTAGACTGGCTGCGCAGTTAACCGATAATCATGTGAAAGCTGGTTCCTTAACCAGGAAAGGATCGAAGAAGAATACAGATAAATTTCCTAACGAAACCGTCAAAACCAACCAACCCGAGCCTTTCAAGAACCAAAAGAGGAAGGCTAATTCTCAAAACTTTGCTGTAATTACCCCTGCTGTGCCAATTAATCAAGTCCCTCCAACTCGTCAACCAGCAGTAAACAACCAATCACTAATGAAAAAGTCATACGCTGGACCCTATCCGCAGTGTAACAACTGCAGTTATCACCATCCCGCTAACATTCAGTGTCGTCAATGCACAAACTGTGGTCGTTTGGGTCATACATTCAACGTGTGCAAGAGTGCTGCTAAAGCTCCAACTAATGCACCTGCCTTTCAACATCTTCCTGTAATTACCCAGGGTCGTGCATGCTATCAATGTGGTGATCCGAACCATTTTCGCAATCGATGCCCTCAACTTGTCAGCCTAGTTCCTACGGCTCAAGGACGTGCTTTCAACATTAATACTCAACAAGCTCAAGCCACCAATGATGTGGTGTTGAATAATTCTTGTCCTTGATTTCGTCTTCCTGATTTAGTTCAAGATTTGTAATCGTGATTTCCTTTTGTTATATTGATGTAATTTGAAAATTTTTAAATTTCTAATTGAGATATTTTTCCTTTCGTTGTTAAGTCGAACTTTGAACCGCATGCACCGTGGGAGATACGAGTGTCCTAAATGATTTTAACCCATCAAAACAGGGGTGATTCCCTTACTTTGGTGATGATTCTTTATTCGTTTCAATAAATGGTTTCTAATGATGTGTTTTATGAAATTTCATCCTCTGGATTAGGGTGATTTCTTTATCTCGAGGACTAACTTCAACTATTCACTTTGGAACTTGCATTTCACAAATGACATGATCTCACCAAAATAGGATTGAAACCCGTACTTTGGTGACAAATGTCAATCTTCAATTGTTTTCTTGTTATTATAAAATTCAATCATCAAGATAGACGTGAATTTCATACCTTGATGATAATTTCATTTTCATGGATTGTATTTCTCAAATGAAACGACCTCGTCAAAGTAGGAGTGAATTCTGGATTTTGATGAGGAAGTCTATCTTATTATATTTTGTTTTTGTAAAAATTCATCGTTAAGATAGGAGTGATTTCCCTTACCTTAATGGTGAGTTATCTCATCTTATTTCTGTAGATCCTCAGATCGAACTTTTTGATTGGAAGGTTAGTAGTCATACCTTGAGAGTACACCATCAAGTTAGGGGTGAAAACCATACCTTGATGACTATTCTCATTTCTTGATCTCCAACTTACCATGGTTGTAATCAAGTGACGAGACACATGTAGTAACTTGAAGGGTGAAATAATGTTAGTGTTTCGACCTATCAAGCCAAAGCATGATCTCTAAACTTGAAAGAGACGCGATCGTTTTAGGTTGATTTTGATTTCAAGTTTGGAGCATTTAAATTCTTAAAACGATTTCTTTCCCTTTATTCTCATGTTTTGATTTGATCTAGCTACATTGAACCATTTATTCCTTATTTATCGACTTTCATTGTGAGTTATCATCAAAACCTGATTACGTGATGGTAGTCTTCATAAACAATCTTTTGTCAAATAAAGATATTATCTCTGATCGTGATGGTCGCTTCATCTCTCGTTTCTGGAAAAGTCTTCAATCAGCTCTCGAAACTCAACTGAATCTTAGCACGGCCTATCATCCGCAAACCGACAGTCAGACTGAAAGAACGATACAAACCCTCGAGGATATGCTCCGGGCTTGTGTCATTAATTTCAGTGGATCGTGGGATTCCCATCTTCCGTTGATTGAATTCTCTTACAATAACAGTTACCAGACCAACAGATGGCACCATTTGAGGCCTTGTATGGTCTGAAGTTGGTGAATCACAGATTACTGGTCCGGAATTAATACAAGAAACAACCGACAAAATTCATAAGATCCGTGATAACTTGGTTACTGCAAGAAATCGTCAAAAGCATTATGCTGACAAAAGACGTAAGCCCATGGAATACAATGTCGGTGATCTCGTACTTCTTAAGGTATCACCTTGGAAGGGAGTGATTCGCTTAGGAAAGAAAGGGAAACTAGCACCTCGTTACGTTGGTCCATTCAAAGTGCTCGAGCGAATTGGGAAAGTGGCCTACAAGCTTGAACTACCTCAAGAGCTCAGCAATATACATCCGACGCTTCATGTTTCAAATCTCCAGAAAAGTCTTGCCGATAAAAATCTCCACATTACACTCGACGAAGTCCAGATTGATGAATCTATGCACTTTATTGAGAAACCTGTGGAAATTAGGGATCGGGAAGTCAAATAACTTAAACGTAGCCGGATACCTATTGTCAAAGTTCGCTGGGAATCTAAACGTGGCTCCGAATTCACCTGGGAACGTCAGGACTAAATGAAGTCCCAGTATCCTCATCTTTTCGTTTCAGCCTTCTCGTGATTTAAATTTCGGGACGAAATTTCTTAAAGCAGGGGAGACTGTAACATCTCGTAATTTTCATTAACTTAAAAAAAATTAATTTTGTAAAATCTTAAAATAATTGATATTAATAATAATAATAATAATAATAATAATAATAATAATAATAATAATAATAATAATAATAATAATAATAATAATAATAATAATAATAAACATATAAGTTGTATTAAAGCTTATAATTAATAACCTCTTTACATGAAATAATAACCCTCTAAAACTTTAGGGTTAAGTTGTAAATTATTTAAAACTAACACAAAACTTTGATTTTCAGTTGTAAACTAATACAAACCATAGGGACCATTGTGTGAATATTGTATAATTACAAAACATACCCAACCCCACCCCCCTTTCTTCCCTGTTGTCGAGCCCACACACCACCGCCTCACCACTCACGGTCGGCCAACAAGAGGAGCAAAATCGGGCATTTGGGATTTTAATACTCAAATTAATCGAGCACCAACGAATTTAGGGACATTTAAAACCCTCCTATGGAATCAATTTCGTCCAAAACGAGCCAAATCACCCTCTCGAACACACATGTCAATCGCGGACCTGCAACCTCTTTGAAATCCCATCTCCGACCAATTTCAATCGAAATTACCATAGGGCTTTTCATCAATATCATCATCTTAAGCTTCCCCTAAGTTTAATTTGAATACAAACATCGTTTGAGCATCATTTGATTTACACAAGAGCCGCGACCTGTTCTTCACTGGGTAAGACTCGATTTAATCATTATACGATTAATTATACACACCCACACACTCGGTTTTTGATGGGGAATAAAAGCCCCATGAATTCGGGAGCAACCAAAACCGAATTGAACCCCAATTGGAGTGAGGATCGAACTAGGGCTCAAACCGAATTGAAATGGTTTGCTTGTTATTTAAAAACAAAGGAAACCATCTTCTCTCGTGGCTGTGTGCCTTAGTCCACCGGTTCCATGACCATTTGCAATCCAAGAGGTCCCGGGTTCGACCCCGGGCACCTCCATTTATTTTTTGGGGCATTTTTAAGCCTTTAAAAATTATGAAAAAAATTCTAAAAATTATAAAAATGTTTTTACAAACATTAAAAATTTTTAAAACAATTTAATTATTTTTCTGTAATTTATTTTAACCTTTTATTTATTTTAGTAAATGTTTTAAATAAATAAAATTACAAATAATACAAAAAAAATTATTTATACGAAAGTGGGCTTTTAATAATTTAATTTATTTAAATTATTATTCAACACTAAATTACTTTTAATTTATTTAAGTAATATTTATTATTGCTTAAATCATAATTAAATACAAAAGTGTTATATTTAAATCATTTCAAATAACAATTTCATTTCTTTTAATTATTTAAATAATTAAATATTTTAATTAATTATCATATAATTAATTAAATAAAAATTAATTATTTGTTTATTTTTCCACACGTTAACAATAAATCAAACAGATACGTAAACTGATACGTTTATTTTAAATTTTAAACATAATCATTTTCAATAAATCTATTTATTTCAAGACATACAAATTAGATAAATTATTTAAACCACCATTCAAAACTCGATGGAAACCCCAACCTATTTCCAAATTTTCACATTATTATGATTCTAATTCGAGACACCGTTCCTTAGGATAATCATAAGGAAATCATAGGTGTTTAACCTATCACGTTCAAAATCAAATCTCATCAATCAGGTGAGTATTCATATCCCCTTTTTATATCATTTCTTATTTGGGGAAATCATGTGATACAATATATTCAATCATGATATTCTATTGTTGTTTCATTCTAAATTCAATTCGAGACAGGTTATGTTATTACTTGCAATTATGTGAACATACCATGATAAACTGGACGACAGTAAAACCCTAATTCAATCAATCAATCCTGGTATTAATGGTAGATCTACTGGTTTGGATAACCCACCCATATGGCTTACGAGTGGTGATTGTGCCAGAGGCAGGAGTTAATCTATGGTGTATGTGTGGAGTCTATTATATGCAAGTGTCAAGTCAAGGGGTTGTTATTGTGTCGGTTTATCTATATGCTTTACTATTGCAATATAAGTCTTAACATTACCTTGTGAATTGGATTATTCTCAATCAATCAATCAATCTATATGTATAATCAAAACTGTGATTACTCACCAGCTAATTCGTTAGCTGACTTTATTTTCTCACATGATTTCAGGTTAAGCAAATTAGTGGACTTCTACATGCTCATATAAGACCCGGACTTAGTCAAAACAATTACTATTTGTGACTTTAACTGTTGTATTTGTATCTGTTAAATTCATGCTACCCTGTAATCTGATTTTAATATTATTTTCACTATTAGACAATCATGAGTTATGAACAATCAATCATTCACTCGTCCGCTCCGATGATTCCGCCGTCGGTCGGGGTGTGACAAATTTACCTTGACGTGTCAACGATTCCAAATGGTAATGCGTTACCAAATGGAACCATCCTCTTGCATCTTGAAAATTCTTGAATCCTTGAACTGGTTTATCACCAAAGTTTAAATACCTTCTCATTCTTAACCTAAATAATATTCTTGTTAATATTGAACCCATCCTACATTTCAACTTTACGTTTAAACGCTCAACGTGTAACGTGTGACGGTATTGAACTCAGCGTTTCATGTAACTATTTCTATACCTCGACCAACGGGAACATGACTCTTAATATATCTAAAGATATTGGGAATCTAAACCATATGGTCCTTAAAACTTTAAACATTTACTTATGGTTCTCAAATTTTCTTAAGGATGTGTCCCATACCTAAAAACATGCAATGCTGCAGATGGAATTCCTAAATCTCGGGATACTTTGCTAATTGAATGTTAACTATGTTAATTTAAATATTATAAGTGGTCACTCACCTTAATGATCGAATAAACTAATTATAACTTTGTTATCACTTATAAGTACGCGTGTCTTCAACAAGGTTATGGCTGACCTCATATCTTAAGAAGTCCATGTAATCCTTTCGATTGTGAATCGAATGTTCACATCTCATTGTGATGTCGAATCATTTCTGTCCTTGATTTCGTCTTCCCGATTTAAACCATCCAAGATTTAAACACCATCATAACAAATCCTGTTACCTCGAACTTTGGCCTTAAATTTTGTAAGCATGATTTTCCCTTTTGTTACATTGATGTAACTTGAAATTTTCTGAATTTCTAAGTGATATTCTTTTCCTTTCGTTGTTAAGTCGAACCTTGAATCGTCTGCACCGTGGGAGATGCAAGAGTTGTAAGTCAATCTATGACTAAGAACACTCGTACCTCCTAAACAATTCTAACTCATCAAAACAAGGGTGATTCCCTTACTTTGATGATTCTCTATTCGTTTCGGTTAAATGGTTTCCAATTGTGTGTTTTATGAAATTTCATTCTCTGGATTAGAGTGATTACCTTATCTTGAGGACTGACTTCAAGTATTTTCTTTAGAATGGCATTTCACAAATGACATGATCTCACCAAAATTGGATTGAAACCCGTACTTTGGAGACAAATGTCAATCTTCGATTGTTTTCTTGTTATTATGAAATTCAATCATCAAGATAGGCATGAATTCCATACCTTGATGATAATTTCATTCTTATGGATTGTATTTTCTCAAATGATACGATCTCATCAAAGTAGGAGTGAATTCTAGATTTTGATGAAGAAGTTCATCTTGTTATATTTTGTTTTTGTATAACTTCACCGTTAAGATAGGAGTGATTTCCCTTACCTTAATGGTGAGTTACCTCATCTTATTTCTGTGGATCCTCAACAATGAGTTGGGATCAAACTTTTTGATTGGTAAGTTAATGGTCATACCTTGGGAATGCACCATCAAGTTAGGAGTGAAAACCACACCTTGGTGACTACTCTCATTTCTCGATCTTCAACTTACTATGGTTGTAATCAAGTGACGAGAAGCATGTAGTAACTTGACGGGTGAAACAATATTAGTGTTTCGATCTATCAAGCCAAAGCATGATTTCTGAACTTGAAAAAAAAAAACCCGATCGCTTTAGGTTGATTTTGATTCCAAGGTTGGAGCATTTAAAATTCTTAAATCGATTTCTTTCCCTTCATCTTCATGTTCTGACTTGATCTAGCTACATCGAACCATTTATTCCTTACTTATCAACTTTCATTTTGAGATATCATCAACACCTGATTACGCGATGATAGTCTTCCTAAACAATCTTTTGTCAAATAAAGATATTATCAAATATCTATCTTATTGAAGAATTACGTATGCAAATTACATTTGGAAATTTGCCACCTTGTAAAAACATGGTTACAAATACCTTTCTTATTGTTTGGATCACTTCTTGAATCGCTTTTGAATCCTTAACCTTGGAAATATTTAAAACTTTATCTTGATCTCGAACAACAAGACTTGTTATTATCCTCGTTGCGATGTGGATATAGAGGTTTATAAACCTTCGTAACTTGTAGTCATGGGTTTGGCATAAAGGAAAAGACGTAACTTGGTATGTGTCCAAGTGTCTTACCTTCACATATGACAAGACCTAACCCTCGTGATCCTATGGATCTCCTGTTTAACTTTCCTTTCAACTAAAATGCTTCTTATCTTAGAGGTCATGATGACAATTGGTGCAATATAGACCGATTGGCTAAAAATTCAATTCGACCCATTATCTCACAACATCGAGAAATTGACCTGTATCTGATTCAAATATTCATATACTGTGGTATGACGTTAAAACATCGATCGTTATTTTGAATGATTGGTTCACTTTCTGTTTTTATTAATATTCTTAACCATCGTCGTGAACTCATTCCAAAGATCTTCGCATACCGTATTATTCTTAGATCGACGGTTTGGTCAAAGGAGAAATACATATTCATAAGATATGCGTTAAAGTCGTTTCATATGGTGACGTTTGGGATTCTTAAATTTTGACGGTTAGCCTTTCTTATCATTGTGGATCTTTTATTAATTTCTAGACATCACCTTACCATGAAATTATATTCTGGAAGTTGTGATTTATAAGTCTAACATACCATGGTAACTCGACATCGCTTTCCAACATTTCATCTCAACACGTCTCACATTTCACTGATAGGGTTCAAATTGGCATGCATTATGCCAAGAATCTTGTAAGATTCCATCAAGTGAAGCGTTTCATCTGTAATTAATCGTCAACCACTGTTACTTTGTACACTTATCTTTCATTTTAACTCTTTTGCTCATTTAAGTTTCATTCTTAATTTCGGGACAAAATTCTTTTAAGTTGGGGAGATTGTGACATCTCGTAATTTTGTTCATTAAAAAAAATTAACTTTGTTAAGTTTTAAAAGGACCTTTTATGTAAATTTTGAAATTTTAGGGACTTATTATGCTTGATAATTAAATTGGTGGTTAACAAATTAATTTAATAAATAACAATAATAACATTATAAGTGTTATAATGTTTACATTTTATTATAAAACTTAACTTAAAGTGATAATAATCTTAAAAAATAATTGTTATTATAATAATGATATTATTATTACTATTATTGATAATAATATTAATAATAATATTAATAATAATAATATTAATAACAATAATGTCAGTGATAATAATAAAGTTTTATAACTTTAAACTTGTAATTAATAATTTTTTTTACATAAAATAAAAACATTTTAAACTGCAGGGACTAAACTGTAAATTAAATAAAAACTAAAATAGAACTTTAAAACTCAAGTGATAACTTCTTGAAACCTCAGGGACCATAAGTGTAAAATTATTTAAAACCCAAACCGCCCCTCCCATCTCTCCCCGTCGGACTTTCTGCCTCCGGCTATCGGCTCCGGCGAGCCCAAATAACCACCAAAACTTCGAAAACCAACCACAAACCATTCCAACCGTTTCGAATGCATGTTTCGAACCCAAACACACATTGTAATCATTTGAATTACAGCTCATAAAACCACTAACAGATCCACTTTATTCCACTTCCGATTACAACCCGTGTTCTTCGGCAGCTTTACACCCCGATCAATCGCACTAACATTTTTTTATCAAAGTAATCACGCACTAACGTTAGTTTAATCGTTTATAAACTATTCCTAGTTCGAATTGCATCTGAAACAAACTTAAACACACCCCATTTGATTCATCCTCATCGCGAACCTGCAACTGGGTCAAACACCATTATCCGGGCTTCAATCTTCGAAATTGACAAGGGGCTTTGCAACAAGAACACTACACGAAGCTAACCTCAAAGTTAATTGAATTAAAATCAACGTTTGCACCTTGGATCAGCACCCATGTAGTCGCGACTGTTCTTTCACATTGCCTCATTGATTCGATCATCATTATGGTAATAACACACACCCACACACTCGATTTCATCTATGGATTAAAAACCCCAAGATTAATTTCAGTAACAACATCGATCTCATGGTTAATTTGGGGATAATCGATTTCTAGGGTTTAGTTATGGGAAATTGGGGATTTTCGTAGATTGGAGTTTAAATTAACATGGAACCAATTGCTAACGCGGTTGTATGCCTGGTTCACTGGTTCCCCACTTGTATTCTGACTTGGAGGTCCCGGGTTCGAACCCGGGCACCCCCTATTTTTTTAAAGGCTTTTTAGCCTTAAAATAATTATAGAAAATTTTAGAAAAATATAAAAATAGTTTTTGTAAACTTTAAATATTTTTTTAGACACTATATTATTTTCTGTAAAATTATTTAATAAAATATGTTAATATTTTATTAAATAGTTTAGAGAAATAATATATTTAGTTTATTTCCTTATAAAATAGACTTTAAATGATGGTTTAAATCACTAAAATATTTGTTTAACAATATCTACATATATTTATAAATGATGATTTTTTTTAAAAAGATATGAAAGCTTATTCCAACTTATAACTAAATTTTATTACAAATAGTTTATCCTTTGCATTTCTATATACAAAAAGAGGTACAATTAGTATATTTTATTTGCTTTCTATTAAAAACACATAAGTGGTAAACTTTTCCTTAAAATATTTAACATACTTATAAAAATCCCCAGATTCCACCTAAAACCTAGTTCGCGATTAAAACGTTAATCTTATTAATAAACTTAAAACTTGTAAAATGTATATTTAGGTACATTGTGAAGGACTACGTCGAAACGACGCTTAAGATTATTTCTTATTAATCATCCAACATATACTTATTTGACAAGTGAGTATTTCCATACCCCTTTTTCTTATTTTCACACTTTGGGGTGAAACATGTTAACTTATATCATTGCACTTATAAACTTATTCGAGACTTGTAAACTTATGGCAATTTACTTGTGAGTTGTGGTTAGTTGAACTTTTGTGGTTACCATGTTATGGCGTTATATGTACAATCATTAACTATTGCTAGCCCAGCGAAGTCATAGATCTATGGGACAGACAACCTATTTGGTGGCCCTAGTGTCGTATTCTTGAGCACTATGGGGATCAAATACACTTAGCTGATCGTATATACTTTTAACGTTAATAAAATATTAACGTCGTTTGATACTTGTAAAACTTTATCGAGGTTTGATTGTTGCATTGTTCATAACATCCCTAATCACTTTATTCACTAATGTACAACTTGAATTGCCATCTTTTATATACTTATGTATTGAAAACTATGGAATGCTTACCAACATTTTTATGTTGACCTTTTATTTTTAACATGTTTCAGGTTACTCTTTGAAGCTAATCACACTTAGGATTGGACTTAGAGAAATAAACAAATGATCTGGATACTTTTATACTTGTAATCTGGATGTATCTGTGTTTGAACATTTACTTGTATTGTTACATTGAATCCTGATTAATTTATTTGGAACTAATAATAGCGTTATGTGGCTGTGAACAATCGTAACTCTCACACCTCGACGATTCCGCCGTTTACGGTTATTGTTGTGACAACAGTGAAGACGACCGTCGATCCGTCTCCCTTTACATTTGACGTAGATCTGGCCTGGTCACTTCTCTCTCTCACTGATGATCTGAATTGAGTTGATTACGATGAAGGTATGTTCATAGGAGCGACTCTTATTTAGCGATTAATATGCCTCTGTTTTGAATCCAATCGAACAATAATGTTTGAAATCATTTAAATTTTTTTTGTTTTTTTGTTGTTTTACGTTTACTGTTTGTTCGATTCAACTTCATTGCTTCTTTACATGTCGTATGCTGTGATGATCTTGCCTATTAATAATTTATGTTGTTATTTTGTGGATTTAAGCTTGATTTTGTCATGTGCTGTTAGATATTTCTCTCACATCACTTAGCTGTTGAACATTGATATTCATTATGATTATGTTTTCGATTTTGTTACTTGGCATAAGTTCTTTTGGTGTTATATAGGTCTGGTGTTGACGGTGGTTAGGACAATCTGTGTTACATCGATGATGATAAGGTTTGTTTTATCTGAGACTGATTTTGGCTTGCTATTTGTTTCTGTCATGGTAGAGATGTCGATGAAGACGACTTGTCGCTCAGAGTTGTCGCTCATATGAGGCTAGCTGTTATGTCTATGGTTGGAATGCAAGGCCTGTTAATTGTCATCGTCTGGCAGTCGTTCATGGCTTGATAACCGGACAACGGTTATGAGCTCGATTACTACTAGATTATTGTTGTTGTTGTAACGTGTTTGTTGTGTTGGTGTCCGTTTGGCCATGATTGTATTTGAAGATTTTCTTCCTTTCTATGTCGTGGCAACCCACTATGGTTTGCAGTCGTAACTGGAATTCGGTTCCGAACCAACTGTTAAGTTTATGATGCATATACGGTTATTACGAATTATCTGAGCTTTGGTTGACGGTTTGTTTATCACACGCGCAACGCGCGTGTGGGAATTTAAATAGTTTGGTTTGATTGGAGATCGAATTGTGTCCACAATAACATATTTTTGTTATTTGATTAGAAATAAAAATACTTTATTTCGGATTCAGCTAGGGTTTTAATAAAATTTATATATAAACATAGATATTAATTTGACAAATCATGTATTCATATTTATTTAAAATATAAAATAAAAAATAAAATAAAAAATAAAATTAAATTAAATAAAATTCACATAATAAAGTTCTTTTATAACAACATTGAATATATTTTATAACCTAGCATAGAGGTTAGAAAACGAGATACAAAATAAGAAATACAAGAATTTATAATCTAGCAAAGAGAAAATATGATCAACGTTTCTGCTCCAACCGACCCCAAGAGGAGCAATTTAATTTGTGTGATCCCGACCCACTTATATCATTATGTAAGCATTGATTTTGATCTTTCATCATTTTATTGACATCTTTTACTTTGTTAACCTATAAAAATATCAGAAAAAATAGATTTGATTGTTATCAAGCAATTTTAAACAATTAATTACTATAAACACTTCGCTATTATTTCAGGGAGACCCTGAGGGTGTTCAAGGCATTAGCTAGCCCGTCATCCCCACCCTATAAATCCACAAGAGACAATACAACTTACAGGTCACCCAAGAGGGAATGGACGAGGGTTTGGCTGCTACTCTACCCCGAGATTGCATTACATGAAACTTAGTCTGAACTCCCGATTGATATCGTAGGATACTTAGAAATGGCTATGCTTGCACCGCATACGTATTGAAAAATCATATTTTTTTAGAATCTTTATAGGAGATCATAAACACACACACACACACACATATATATATATTAAAAAGATTTGGAATGTAAAATCATTTATATAAAAATAATGATTTTATTTTTATAATGAACCCTACAGAAAGATACTATTCTTATAATAACTAGTTGTAACTCGTCGCTCTTTGTGGTGGGTGTAAAATGATCACGACATTGCACAACAATATAAATTTGGATTAAAAGGCTTAGGAATGATGTGTCATTTTGGCTGCAAAAGGTCGCTTGTCACGCCAAAACAGTAAACACGACATGTGTTTTTGTATGTCATCACTCACATACCGTCAATATTCATCGCCACAGGCTTGAAAACAGTGTTTTCTATGGCTGCAAACAATAGTTTACCACGCCAAAACAATAAACACATATGTTTTCTCACCATCATTTGTCGAGCATGGTGCTTTCAATTGAATTTAAAACAACCTCGTTAATTGTAAAACCCAAAAATATTTGAAATGTTTCTTAGATGATGTAAGAGTCAACACAATTAGTAGAATGCCTAGCGATTACGAGGGCTGGCAAGAATAGGAAGCAAGCCAACGACAACCCTAAAGAAGCTCAAATCCGCCAACAATACAATCAACAACAGAAATAAGGGTGTAGAATTCCAAATTCGGTAACAAAAATACCAATAACAAAGACTAACAATCAACACCAACAAAAGATTTATCAAATGTGAGATCTGATAGTAAACCTCATTTTACACGTCTAAGAGGCCTCCTATGAATCGGGCTTCATCATCACCGACCTAACCCTCACTTCATGGACTAAACTAACACCTATAACCATTATCATCATAGCCCGACACATAACCCTCACCTTCATCGATTGAAGCAAAGTAGAAAGTCTCATATGAGAAAAACCACATCATCATAAACCAAAGATATGATGAATAAAAAAGACGAATAAATGGTCTCAGGTGAGAAAAACCCCAACATCATAGACCAAAGATGGATAAGAAAGATGGAGATGAAGATTCAAGGTCAAGAATCTCAAATGAACATCTCAAATAAGGCATACCCTATCATTATCGACGGGTAGCAACTGATCCATTCATAAAATATATAGGTTAGGGTTTTGAACTACATGCCTCAGAATGAGGGTTAAACCTAAAAACATCAAGGCGACGTATCTAACGATCCATAGGCCACCATCATCGTCCAATTAAAGGAGCATAAGGTGTTGATAGGCTAAAGAATGCCAGAGCGTTCAATAAGAGAAATCGGAATACGGCAGAAGGGTTGGTACGTTACCAACAACCTATCAACACAGAGGACAACCACCATCCACACATGACAAAGGACAACCATAATCCTGCCACCGTAGAGGTGGCGCTAAACCATGAGCCGACGTACAAGTAGTCACCAGGACAACCATCGACACAGAGGACGGACACCATCCACGCATGACAAAAAGAATCGTTGTCCAAGGGATTAAGGTCTAGAGCAGTGCAAGGGTGGAGTTATCACTAGGGACTAAAGCTTGGACTTGAGCTGGTAATAGTATTTGTTATTCGGCTACGGCTGGACTTGGACTTGGGTTGAAAAGGATGTCTGCAAAACAAAGACAACACCATGAGCCTCGCCACGAGTAAAAGGGATTTCTCCCCGTGACCACACTCCGGCGTGAGAATAAGTATATGTACCAAAGGAATTCGAGAGGAGAGTTTAGTGAATTTGATTGAAGTGAGAATGTTGAGAGAAAGATGTCCCTTACCAGATGAGATGAAAGAAGTATTTACAGTGTCTGTGGATGGAGATGCAATACAACTCGATTCTATTTTTAGTAGTCTGTAGTCAACGAGCCGAATCTGAGATCCCTTAGTCAGAAAGTTCTATACCTTCTTGGTGCAAAGGGTTTCTGACTAAGAATTAATGTTACTTGTCTTTATAGTTGACTTTGAATGTTTTGTGGGCTACTCTGACCCTCTGCCTGGGTCAGACTTTGGCTTGTTATGCTTTGTTGTTATATGCTCTTCTCTTATTCTTTGGCAACCAATGATAAGCTTCCTTTGGTGTCCTACCGTTATCTTATCTTTGCGAATAGTTTCTAAGTGTTTGTAGAGATAAGTGTCGTTATGGTTTGGGCTAGTGGTCACTTCCAGCCGTGGCCTGAGTCTATGTCGACCGCGGTCCCTCTCAACTTGTCGCTCCTTCAACCGCGGCCCGATGGGCTTGCCTTTCCCCAGCTGCAGTCCATTTGGGGCTCACTGTATTCCCCAGCCGCGGCCCACTTGGGGGTTTGCTGGCTTCCCCAGCCGCGACCCGCTTGAGGTTTGCTGGCTTCCCCAGCCGCGGCCCACTTGGGGGTTTGCTGGCTTCCCTCGGCCGTGGCCCGCTTGGGCTGTGTTGCTTTGCTTGTTGCTGCAGGTTACTTTGGGTTCATTACGTTCCTTAGTCGCGGTCCGTTGTTGGTCCGGGACTGTACCCCTTCATGTCCTCTCAGTCCAATGTTATGGTTTTCACCATATCATTGGTATAATAAAAAGAAAAGGTTTAGTTTTTCACAGTTTTCCTTTGTCCTTCTTACATCATTCGCACTGTTTACATTCATCACTATCATCGGAAGGACAACACATCGCCCTTTCTGATTTCTTTGAACACCATTATTGCTATGTCTAATTCGAGTCTTGCAGATATACAAGTTTCCTCACTCGTACCGAATTTTGAATAGTTTTACTTGAGGATCCTCTCCATTGTTTTTTACTTATGTGTTGTTAAACGTCTGAACACGCCTTGAGCTATTGTGATGTCGATCTCGACTAATATGCCAAGATTATCATCTCAGCTGCGGCTTGCAACACGTAGGATCTCGGCTAAGGCTATTAGTTGGAGGTACGATTGGTGCCAAGTTATGATTTTATGTAAAGAATTATGATTGAAATCAGCATAGTGACCGTGTTGCGATAGTGGTTTATATCACCATATCTCATTTTTTATGTTTTCTTGGAGGACTAACCTCATTTATAACCAACACTTAAAGATCGCGTATCATTTTCTTCTTCTTCACTTTCTTTTTCATTTCTTTAAGACGATATTGCTTTTTGCTCGAAATGTATGCCAAAACTTGACACTTGAAGAGATTATTTTGATGCATTTAAGGATTGACTTGTAGCTGATATGGACATCCGCCATGTGGCAAATAGTTATGTTTCCTCATGCTTGTGAAATCACGTGATAGTTGTTTTCCGGCTAAATAACCTCTTTGCATTATCTGCCCAAATATAGGTAAGTATTTTAATTGATTTCAATACTGTCTACTCAAACATAGTTGAGCAACTAATCAACTTTGCTTTCTACCCAGACATAGTAGGATGACTTGGCTAATTCAGATATGGTTACGAAATTGACATTGATATTATCAACTTAAACATGATTGATTTAAATAATTTCAATTTATCGACTCAATCATGGTTGAGTGATTCAGATGGATTCAATCTTATCTACCCAAAAATGGTTGGTTGCTTCAATCATTTCCATGGTTATTGACTTAGGCCTGGGTGAGTTTTTTGATTGCGTTACCTACCCAAGCGTCGTTGGGTGATTCAATTTTCATGATTATTAGCTCAAGAATGGTCAAGTAATTTGTTTGCTTTGACATCATCTACCCAAGCATGGTTACTTGCTTGATCTCATGGTTACTAAATCAAACATTAGTGAGCTACGTGATTGCTTTTAACATCATATACACAAGCCATGTCACTTGCTTGACTTCATGGCTACTAAATCATACATGATTGATCGTTACTTGGTTGCTTGTAACATCATCTACCCAAGCTTGGTTACTTGCTTGATTTCACGGTTACCAAACTTTATGATTGAGTTATTTGGTTGCTTGTAACCTCATCTACCCAAGCTTGGTTACTTGCTTGATTTCATGGTTACTTAACTTTAACATGATTGCGTTACCTGGTTGCTTGTAACATCATCTACCCAAGCTTGGTTACTTGCTTGATTTAATGGTTACTAAAATCAAATCATGATTGAGTGACTTTGATTATGCTTAACACTATCTACCCAAGCATGCTTGGGTGATTTAATTAATTGCTTTCAAAGTTGTCCACCCAGACGTGGTTTGGTGGCTTAATTGCTTTTAACGTTTTCCACCTAGACGTGGTTAGGTGACATAATTGCTTTTGAAATACACCATTTGTTACGTATAAATACATGTAACACTTATAAAGCTAGACTCCATTCCATGTATGCAGGATGGTGGCGAGATCTAGTTAAATGAGTTTGTACATGCCATTGTTCCCAACTTCCTTGATTAAATAAGGACTTTAACTTAGGCCCTCCATGGATTCGGGTTTGCTGAATCATTACACGCCAATTTTAATATGTTTATCGGAGGCAGCATACTCGAGTTTCATATAGCAAACTAGAAATTGATTGATTAGCTGGAATCAAACTAGAGGATTCAGATATGGAACTCGCATTCTTGCATTGAAACAATTGAGCACCTGTCGCAGCTCAACACTTGCTCCATCTAGCCACCAGTCGTGGCTTAACATGGCCGAAGCTCATACTAGTCAAAGGTCATACCAGCTAAGTCTCAGCACCGGCTGAAGCTTACACCAGCCAAATTTTAACACCAGCTGAAGCTCACAACAGCCAAATCTTAGCACCAGCTGAAGCTCACACCAGCCAAATCTCAGTACCAATTGAAGCTTACACCAGCTAAATTTCAGCACCAGCTGAAGCTCACACCATCCAAATCTCAGCACCAGCTGAAGCTTACACTAGCCAAATCTCAGCATCAGCTAAAGCTCACACCAGCCAAATCTCAGCAGCAGCTGAAGCTTACACCAGCCAAATCTCAGCACCAGCTGAAGCTTACACCAGCCAAATATCAGCACAAGCTGAAGCTCACACCAGCCAAATATCAACATCAGCTGAAGCTCACACCAGCCAAATCTCAGCACCAGCTGAAGCTTACACCAGCCAAACCTCAGCACCAGCTGAAGCTTACACCAGCCAAATCTCAGCATCAGCTGAAGCTCACACCAGCCAAATCTTAGCACCAGCTGAAGCTTACACCAGCCGAATCTCAGCATCAGCTGAAGCTCACACCAGCCAAATCTTAGCACCAGCTGAAGCTTACACCAGTCAAATCTCAGCATCAGCTGAAGCTCACACCAGCCAAATCTAAGCACCAGCTGAAGCTTACACAAGCCAAATCTCAGCATCAGCTGAAGCTCACACCAGCCAAATCTCAGCACTAGCTGAAGCTAACACCAGCAAAATCTCAGCACAAGCTGAAGATCACACCAGCCAAATCTCAGCACCAGCTGAAGCTCACACCAGCCGCAACTCAGCATCAGCCGCAACTCATTCCAGCTGAAGCTCCTGCCTCTAGTTGCGGCTCAAGTCTTGTTCATGTCTATGAGCATTTAGTCTATGATTTATCCGTGTTCTCTTAAACCGTAGATCTAGATCCGTTGAGGAGGAACTAGAGTTTACTTTAAAAAACGACTCTTGCAGCTTCCTATCATAGATTAAGATAGACATCTCATTCACAACTGGAGGTTACAGGTTGCAACCAAGGCTAGGGATTATGATCGTAACTAGGTTCAAGAGTGGTACCACAACCGGATCCACAAACCATAGATGCCACCCAATTTGAAACATGCTACCACCCAAGAACCGAATCATAAGGCTTGTAAATATTATGAAAGGGTACCAACACACAAGCAGTAGCCAAGGGTGATGGCACCCGAAAGAAAGGACCCTCAGTCGTGGCTAAACTACATGCCCGCAACCACGACTCATATCCAAAGGAACACCACAACTTCAGCCCAAAACCTAAAAAGGACCTTCAATCGCGGTTTGCTATGACAACCCATGGTAGGCTTAGCTCCGGCCGCAATAAGACAATTATTTTCAGCCAAACCAACGCAGTTGGCTGGTCACGGAGCGGAGCTTTATGTGGGCAATCGTAGAGGTTAGTTGCCATATAAGGAGTTTCAGACTCGACCCATGGCGACTAGGTAGACGAAGGGGTGGAATTGATATTATACAATCGTCAAATGTCGTCTTTATAATTGGATGACGTTCACAAGGCCAGCTCGGACTAACTGCTGTTAAAACGGAGTTATGAGTAGAGATCTAGGTATCACGTAGAGCGCACAAGAAGCACAGATCTGGCTATTGTATGGAGAGCATGAGACACATTTTGTTCGTGGTCCCACGGATGGCGCCAAATGTTGCTACACAAATCTTAACCAAGGGATTAAGGTCTGGAAACAGTGCAAGGGTGGAGTTATCACTAGGGACTAAAGCTTGGACTTGAGCTGGTAATAGTATTTGTTATTCGACTGCGGCTGGACTTGGACTTGGGCTGAAAAGGATGTCTGCGAAACAAAGACAACACCGTGAGCCTCGCCACGAGTAGAAAGGATTTCTCCCCGTGACCACACTCCGGCGTGAGAATAAGTATATGTACCAAAGGAATTCGAGAGGAGAGTTTAGTGAATCTGATTGAAGTGAGAATGTTGAGAGAAAGATGTCCCTTACCAGATGAGATGAAAGAAGTATTTATAGTGTCTGTGGATGGAGATGCAATACAACTCGATTCTATTTTTAGTAGTCTGTAGTTAACGAGCCGAATCTGAGATCCCTTAGTCAGAAAGTTCTACACCTTCTTGGTGCAAAGGGTTTCTGACTAAGAATTAATGTTACTTGTCTTTGTAGTTAACTTTGAATGTTTTGTGGGCTACTCTGACCCTCTGCCTGGGTCAGACTTTGGCTTGTTATGCTTTGTTGTTATATGCTCTTCTATTATTCTTTAGCAACCAATGATAAGCTTCCTTTGGTGTCCTACCGTTATCTTATCTTTGCGAATAGTTTCTAAGTGTTTGTAGAGATAAGTGTCGTTATGGTTTGGGCTAGTGGTCACTTCCAGCCGCGACCTGAGTCTATGTCGGTCGCGGTCCCTCTCAACTTGTCGCTCCTTTAACCGCGGCCCGATGGGTTTTGCTGCCTTTCCCCAGCTGCGGTCCATTTGGGGCTCACTGTATTCCCCAGCCGTGACCCACTTGGGGGTTCGTTGGCTTCCCCAGCCGCGGCCCGCTTTGTCACACCCCAACCTAGACGGCGGAATCGTCGAGGCGTGAGTAATACGATTGTTCACAGCCACATAACGCTATGTTTAAATGTAAATAATCAGATTAATAGTTTCAACAGGAATTACAACATAAGTCTCAATCATGAATACATTCAAGCAAATATCAAACATAACATAACATTTCATTTATTTAACTAGGTCCATATCCTAGTTTTATTGCAAGCTTCAAAAGATCACTCTAAACTCGGGGGTTACCTGAAACATGATAAAAATAAAAGGTCAACTAAAAATAGTTGGTGAGTTTCCCAAGGTTTCATACATAATATGAAAAGATTATAAGTAGCAATTCATGTCATAGGTTATAAGCTAGTAAGGTTATAGAACACATATCTTTACAATCAAACCTCAACTTGATTACAAGTATATAAGATTGGCTAAGTGTATTTGGTTCCCTAGTGCACAAGCATACGGCTCCTAGGAGTCGGCAATACATCGACTTTAGCACCAAATAGGCTTGTCAGGCCCAAAGATCTAAGACGTCGCCAGGCTAGCAATAGTTAATGATTGTAACAAACTATGTATCTCATATAATCACTTACAACATTCAAATAACCATGACAAGATATAAAGATGAATTACAAGTGCTTTACAAGTCTCAAACGTTTATAAGTGTGTAATGTATAAATATCATGTTTCACCCCAAAATGGTGTGAAATAAAGTAAAAGGGGGCAAGGAAAACTCACCTGTCAAATAAGTATATAATGACAATTAATAAGAATAATAATAGGCGTCGTTCCAATGTGAATCGTTACAAGGCACCTAAATATGTAAATATATATTCACAAGGTTAAAGTCTTAATAATAAGCTTTAATGTTTTAACGTGAACTAGGGTTTTAATTGGAATTGTGAGGTTTTGTCGAGTAATTAAATTTATAAAGTAATTATTCGCGTTTCGATCCATTAGGAGAATTTTATATGGGTGTTTAAGTATTTTAAGAATGAATTTTAAGTATGAAAATTGATAAGGTTTAATATATATAAAACTTTATAATTATTTAAGGTTAATTGGAATAACGTTTTGATTAATAACAAATTATTAATCTAACCTTTAGTTAGTATATTCTATAAGAGAATAATATTTTAGAATAATTTATGAAATTATAAAATATATAATTTCTACAATTATCATGATAAAACTTTTATTATTTATTATTTGAGACAAATAATTATTCATTATTTGAAACAATAATAATTAGTAAACTAAAACATGAAAATAATCCAATTGTAATGTTTTGTTAAGATAAACAACTTTTGAAGTCTATCTTATAAATTATTTAACTAGTTTTATTATTTGTTTTAATAAAATAAAAATAAAATATTAAGATATTATAAGAAATAAATTTTCAGAAATTGGTTTGATGTAAAGAAAAATATTTAAAGTTTATAAAACTGGTTTCAATAATTTTTAGAATTTTTATATAATTTTTTTAAGGTTGAAAAAGCTTTAAAAAAATTATGGTAGGTGCACGGGTTCGAACCCGTGACCTTCATCCCACACTCCCACACCCATACCAGTTTACCAAGGGCCGTGGCCGCATTAGTTCACGGTTCTTAAATCTTTTAAACAGGTTTCAAAGAACTCCCACAAATCCAAGAACCCTAGAATTCGATTCGTATCAAATTGAACATCCAAATGAAATAGTTAACGAAATCAAACATAGGGCTTTGATTCCTTATGTAAAAACGAACATAAGCCCCAATGTAATTACCAGAACTCGTGAGAAATTGATGGACAATGAGCTCAGGAACGGTCGTGACGAGGTGAATGTTGATTCATGGTGCAAACGAGGTTGATAATCAAATTAAACTTGTATGAAGCTTCGGATGGTGATGCTGAGTAATAGCCCTCACTCAATTTGGATTAATAATGCTCTTACAGTGGATTAGGTTGAGTTACAGGTCCGCGACAGTGATGATCGAATGAGATGAGTTTTTGGTCTGATTCAGGTAGAAGTGAGTGTTGTATTCGATTAGTTACAGGTATATTATTGTTCGTGTGAAGTTAATTTGATTATTAATATGTAGTGCGATCGATGGACTGCTAAAGTAGACGCAGGCGTGGGACGGTTCTTGGATCGCATTGAAGGCTTCGATTTTTAAATTGTTTTTGAGGCATGAGTTCGAATTCACCACGTGAGTGTGTCGGGATGGTTGATTCGGTCAAAAATCGAGTTGTTTGGCTGTTGTGGGCTCGCCGGAGACCGGTGGCCGGCGGCGAGAAGTTCCGACGGGGAGGGAAGGTTTTTAAAATAATTACAGAATGGTCCCTGGGGTTTCAAAACCTTATTATTTCATGTTATAAGTTTGTAAAACATGTTTCAAAAATTACAAAACAACCCCTGGACTTTATTAAATCAATTTATAAATTATTATTAATAACGATATTTTCATTATTATCATTATTAACATTATTATTTTTAATATTATTATTATTATTATTATTAGTTATTATTGTTATTTTTATACTTAAACTATTATTATTATTTTCATCATTATTATTATTATTATTATTATTATTTTACTATTTATTATTTAACAAAACTAACTCTTAGATTAACTCAAAATTACGAGATGTTACACGCTTGGGGTTTGCTGAATTCCCTGGCCGCGGCCCACTTGGGGGTTTGCTGGCTTCCCCAGCCGCGACCCGCTTGGGGTTTGCTGGCTTCCCCAGCCGCGGCCCACTTGGGGGTTTGCTGGCTTCCCTCGGTCGTGGCCCGCTTGGGCTGTGTTGCTTTGCTTGTTGCTGCGGGTTACTTTGGGTTCATTACGTTCCTTAGTCGCGGTCCGTTGTTGGTCCGGGACTGTACCCCTTCACTGGTACACATGTTATTCCTTCCATGGCGGCGACGGTACAGATCAATGACACGCCACTGGAGTCACAACCACGTTACCCAGCAGTCAACGCTTCCCCCTGCTCTCTACATACAAAAAAATGAAAAATAAACAAATTTTTTGACATGAAGAAATAGACAGATCTCCTATCATTTCTCTCTCTATAAACAAGCGAAGGGAAGCTAAATAAAAAGAAAAGATAAAGCAAAACAACTATAATATTTTTTAGATTTAATTACTAAGAGAGTAAGATTATATTACTATACTATTCCTTAGGTTTGATTACTAAGAGAGTAAGAGTATATTAGAAAATGGCTTGGCATGGCATTTCACATGACACTAATTAAACAGCATGCCACATGGACATTTGCATACTCGCAATTTATAACCCTATGAAAATCTTATTTTTTTAAGAAAAGTTTAATACCTTGAAAAAGGAGTCAATACTCAAAATCTTTTAGGGAAAATTACGAAAATAACCAATTGACCAAATCCATTTACCAAATTAACCATTGACCGAAAAAAATACGAAAATGGACCATTGACCTTGACCCTCGCCCACAGGCGAGGAAAATTCATGAATCCTCGCCCACGTCAGCTAATATCTCCTCGCCCACGTGTCCAATATCTCGCCCACGTCAGCTAAATCTTTTACTTAAAAAAAAACATCCGGCGAGGAGCAGGCGAGGGATTTGACCTGCTCCTCGCCACGTCAGCGAGGTATGAGTCTTGTCAGCGAGGGATTGGACATGTCCCTCGCCCACATCACCTTTTCAACCGGCGAGGGGTCCATTAATCGAGGCGAGGGTGCGGTAGTCGAGACGAGGGCGCTGTTCTCTAGGCGAGGGGCACGATAAACCAGGCGAGGGATGTGACTGCACCCTCGCCGGCGAGGGATAAGTCAATGTCAGCGAGGGATGGGACGTGACCCTCGCCCACGTCAGCGAGGGCCCATTTTTCGAGGCGAGGAGGATTGTTTCGGACGAGGGGGTATAAAAAGGGAGTGTGGGCCGAGTGGGGGGACCAAGTGACCCCGAGTTTTGTCCAAAATTTTTAGTTTCCAAAATTTTTTTAAAGTTACTTTAAAAATCGCGGTGATGGAAGATGAGGTTAGTATTAGTTTGTTAGTTTTTATTCGTAATTATATTATTAATTTATTTTATGATATTGAACTTGTTTATTTTTTTTGTTTTATGCAGGGTTTTTATGCATCTAATAGTATTACTATTCGATGTAATGTAAAAGTTGCAAAACAAATTTACAATAAATTAAAAGATAACCCTGATCAACTTGTTTTGTTTAACAGTACCTGTTTTGCAAAATGGTTATTATGTGAAAACATTACTAATGATGCATCACTTATACATTTAATATTACAAACACAAGTTCATACCGAAAATCCGGAGAACGGTATTAATTTTTCAATTAATGGGCAAAACCTTCAGTTTGGTCGTAAAGAATTTTGTATTATTACCGGATTTAAATTTGGTGAAATGACGCGTCCAGTCCATGCATCGACACCAAATTTTCTCGATACCGTTTTCCACAAAAATGGAATAATTAAACCAACTTTAGATGATTTAAGAAAAGTTTTTGATAACATGTTACACATGTTAGATGACGTAACCGTTATAAAAGTTTGTTTATTATTACTGGTTGAACAAGGTTTTATGGGATTAGAAGGAAAAATTTTTTAAACAATCAACTTTTAGACTTAGTTAATGATTTAGGAGCGTGGAATGATTTTCCTTGGGGTACATATCGGAACATGACAATCTCAATACCCACAGCATTGGAACGAATTAAACCGTCCAACGTGCCACAACAAGCCCCTCAATCAGGCGACTGCGGTGTTTGGGTGTGTATTATACTACAACGTTTAATTACCGGAGATGATTTATGTCCTGTTGAAAATGTACGCGACACTGCTCAAAAGTTTAGAGAAAAATTAGCAAATTTATTGTATGAGAATTTAACTAGTAGATATAAACTTAAATAAATTGGATGTATTTGTGTTGTAAATATATTTTGTATGTTATAAAATTATTTTGTATTGTAATTATCGTATAATTATGTGTTGCTATATATGAAATAATAATAATAATTCTTGTATAACATTTTTATAAAATAAGAAAATTTTATAAAATACGATAATATTACATTGTACGCATTGCGTATAAGTCATCAGCCATAAAACGCCTATATCTAAGACAAACATCTTGCAGATTTACTTCTTCCCAAGTTAATGACCTGTTTTGAACTAACCTACGTAATAACATACAAATTACTACTCCTGAATCTCGACCAATGTGACCACCGTTATAAGGCCAAACACTTTCTTCAGACACTTCTAATTCATTAACCTCTTCTTGTCCTGATAATTCAAAATACGAAATACGTCGTAGAAACCATACAAAGTAAGACTCAAATTCAACAACAGTTCGATAAACGTCACGATGAATGCATGATGAATCAAAACAAGTATTTAGACGACATTCATATGGGAAAAAAATTTTTAATTGTAGTGTATCCATAGAAATCTTAAAGAGAAACCAGTTTTCATTGTTGTCATGTATTGGAATATATACCTGCAAAATACATGTTAAGTTAAAATTTATTTAGAAAATAATGTAAACTTAATTTTAAAAATATGTAAAAATAAATTTATTTTTACCGTATCAACCTCCCACAATGGAGGATATAACTCGTTCATGCCGTTGCCGTATTCATTTGCATCAGACGATCCTTCAAATATTAGCTTCACAAACTCATACGGAAGTATGGTCCAACGATTCGGGCCTGGTATCTCACCGGTACTTCGAATCTCATTAATCCGCCAAGCTAAAAGCCTGTTTGTCCAAGCACGAACATGCTGTAAAAAATCATTATTAGTATTATATTAACTTAAATAACATAACGTGAATATTTATTTTTAAAACTTACAATAGATTGAATAAAACCGTTTCCACAATAACCTATAAGGGTACCCCAAAATTCTCTATCAAGCACCGTAAGACCCATACAAGATATCGTACAAAAAGATGCATCTCCATTGAAGAAAAACTGGATAACATTCGGAGACCAGTTAGGAAAACGAAAATGATGGTTTTCTACAGGAGTTGAACTGAAATCGATAATAGCTGGATTAGAACATGATATGTTTCTTCTGTTTCTCCTGTTAGATGACATTTTATTTTTGGGGATGAAAAACTTTAACTCACAATAGCAACTTATATACTAGTTTAAAGAATCTTATGTCATATCAAAGAAAAAAAAAATTAAAAAGTTATGTTAATTTAAAAAAACGAAATTATTATATTTTAATAATTAAATAAATATTTTATTTATGTCTCTTCATGTATAAATAGACTTCATTTACCACTCATTCACCATCAAAATTATCTCCATTTTTCATTTCATACATCTATGGATGAAAATCAATACTCTTCCCAACCCGCTCCTAAATCATCAAGTTGGATCATGAGCAAATGGAGACGTCCAAAGAATCAATCCGAATCTTCAACTTCGGATGTTCAAAACCCGGGTGCACAAACCAATCGAGCTACTGTACGAAGATGGGCTATTCCAGATGATGAATCAGAAAAATGGTCAAAAGATGTTATGGAATTTTATCAAAATGGAGATGCCCCTTTTTGTTATTCTGCTATCTTTTTAACACCCATAAAACTTGACAAGAATTTTTGGGGTGTTTTATTAGGTTACAGACGTAACGGTTATTTAAGCGCAACGGTAAAATTTTCTACATATTCTTTAATAGATCTTTTTTATTGTATTAATAAATATATTTTTATACAGCATGTTGAAGGTTGGGTTTTAAGAATGATGAATTGGAGACACAGAGAGCTAAACAAAGATGGATTGTCAAATATGCGTTGGACTATACTTCCTCCACAATTTTTTGACTTCTTAACTGATTCGTGTAGCAAGCATGCTGTTTCATTTGCTGACGGAAAGTTCAACCCGTATCCCTCCTTTTTAGATGTTGATTATGTATACTTTCCTTTTTGTATTCAGAGTGAAGAATGGGTGCTTGTTCGAGTGAATTTGCGTACAATAAAATTGGACATATTTAGTGGTGAAGAAATAGGTGATGATAAATTTGGTCGATTGATTCATCCGGTGTTGATGAAAGTGTCTGTCTATTTCAGCGCTTTATTGGTAAATCTTCGTTTTTGGAAAAAGACAGGTCAAGCAGAAAAACCCTTTGGGATTGAAGTAAATGAAGATTATGTTACACCACCACAAGCGTTGAGGGGTAATGAAGGTGTTTATGTTTGTATGTTAATGGAACATTTAGTTACTGGAAAACCGATAGATTGTGGTGAAAATTTTAGAGAAACCTGTAAGTTGCATAGGCGCTTCATGGCTGATCAGTTGTATTTCTGGCGTAGCTTACCCCGTCCACGTTAAAATATTAAGTACTTAGTTTTTATAACTTTCTTAATTTGTGTGCTTGTTATTGTAATTTAAAGTTAATCTTAGCTATTGAATGAATATTTAAAATTTATGTTAGTGATGTTTATAGTAGCGTGTTATTTATTCCTAATGATAATAATTTTCGAGAAATGAAAATGTATAACGAATATGTTACAATTTTTTTAATAATTTAAAAATATAAATAAGAAATCAATAAATTTTTTTCTGTACACAGATAATATTTTTTTTCTGTCAACACATAGCATGTCTTCAGTATTTACTATCAACACATAGCATGTCTTCAGTATTTCCTGTCAACACATAGCGTGTATTCAGTATATCGTGTCAACACATAGCATGTCTTCAGTATTTCCTGTCAACACGTATTCAGTATATCCTGTCAACACATAGCATGTCTTCAGTATTTCCTGTCAACACATAGCCTGTTTTCATTTCAAGCTCTTAGAATCAATTTTTATACTGCTATCAATAATGAGCAGGCTACCCGTAATCAGACCTCGCAGACTGCATTGGCACAAGTAAGATGTAAATTGTAGTACACATCTTACCCACTTTAATATACAAGATCTTACTGTCAGTTTTAATACTTCTTATCACGTGATCAGTATTATGTAGATAAGAAATATATAAACAAGACAGTAGAACAATTTTGATCAGCATTATGTAGATAAGTTAATATTGATGCTGCAATGTGTGTAGGAAGGTTTTGGAGGAGGACGTATATGAAAGACAAATACCATTTTTTTGGTTGGAGATGGCTAGATAGAATGTGGCTACAAATACAAGAAGCGAAGGTAGATGGGTAGATAGAATGTGAAGAGTTGGCTAGTTGATGTGCCTATTTATAGGCAAAGATAGAGAAAATATGATGCAATAATACTTCAAATAATATTAATAACATAAAACGTTAATACAAATACACGTTAATAAAAATCAAAATCATTTCACCATTAAGGTTCGTTCAAATCAAAATCCCATATTTGTGACGGTTGGCTGGTTGCGTCAAAAACGTATTCACGAAAATCTTCAGGGTTGACATATGCTGTTGGTTGATACGGATTACTGGTTTCATTTGCCCTTGATTTTCTTGAAACTTGAGACGGCAGTGGGGCTCTGCATTGGTCACGATTATGACCTTGTGTGCTACATCTACTGCATACAACTTCTTTTATTACCTCCCCACGTGACGGTATGCGCTTATTTTCTCGTGGTCTCCCAACTTGTCTTTTATTCATCAGCGGTGGCTGCACAGACACAAAATTAGCAGGTATCTCCCACTCAGATTGTGCTGGTAAAGGATTTATTGACTCCTCATATGTAGCCTTATATATATCTTTACTAAACCAGTTTAAAGCCCAGTGACTACAATCTGTTATATTTAAAAACCTTGAAACAGCAATTGCATGACCACAAGGTAAACCAGAAAGTTCCCATTGTCTACAACTGCATGTTCTGCTCCACAAATCAACCAAACCTTTTTTACCACCGTCTGCAACCTCAAATGTGTGATCATCGATTCCGGTCACCGTCCATGTTGCACTTTTTGCAATTCTTCTTGTTATTTTATTTTCTGCCCATTTTGTAAGACTATGCGGCAAATCAGCTACAAAAATTAATATGTTAAAATTTTTAACAATATATATATATATATATATATAATATTGTATACTAGTTTTATATAAAAATATTACCTGCAATCTGTCTACGATTAAAATACCATTTTTGTAGATATTCTCGAAAAAATTCAATGAGCCCAATAATTGGTAGTTTTCTAGCATGTCGTGACAGCGCATTGATAGACTCAGCGCTATTAGACGTCATAATATTATAACGACTCCCTGAACTGTGTGCTCTTGCCCATTTCTCAAACCCGACATTTACTAAAGTATTTTGAACGCGTGGAAGTACGGCGGTGAGTCTATAAAACCGCTCTTCAAAATCAGAAACTCTATAAGCTTTACACGTCTGCCACCATAATGACTCGTAATTTTTTCCTTTCATTGACTTTAATCGCAGATTTACCATCAAATGACGACAACATAACCCGTGATATGCATTTGGAAAAACAACTCTGATTGCCATATCAATTGAGGCAGCTCTATCAGATATAATTGCCAAATTAGGATTATCACCAATACAATCTTTAAGTTTTGATAAAAACCATTTCCATGACTCTCCGCTTTCTGTTTTACCAACACCGTATGCAACTGGTAATATCTGATTGTTTCCATCCATACCTACCGCCAAAAACATGGTACCTAAAAACTTTCCTTTTAAATGTGCCCCATCAATCACAATTAACGGCCGTAAAAATTGCACAAAACTTCGAATCTAAAAAAATAAATAATGTTAGAATTATTAATATATTATTAAAAACAAAGTCAAATATTTTCTTACCGCTGCACCGATCGCGACAAATAACATTTCAAAACGTCCCATTTCATCTACGGCAATGTCAGTGACCGTACCCGGGTTTGCTTTCTTCAAATTGTAGCAATAAATAGGAAGATGTGAAAATGATTCTTCTGGAGATCCTTTTAAAAGTTCGAGCGCGTAAGCCTTCCCACGCCAAGCTTGAGCATACGATATGCTAACTTTAAATCTCTCCTTAATATCATTCATAATTTCTTTACCTCGGTAAATTCGACCACTATCCTTTAATTGGTCTTTAATGATATGACCCAATACTTTTTTGTTTGCTTGACGAATATTGGGATAGGTTTGTGTTCTTGAACAAGTATGTACTGATTTAAAATATCTAACTTGAAATATACTTGTATTTTTAAAACAATGGGCACGAATACACCATTCGCAACCATCGTTACGACACGACGCCTCAAATCTACTTTTGGATGATTTAACCACTTTATACTCAAAACATCCGCTAAGGCACATTGTACCCAATTTCAGTTGTAATTCTTCTTTGTTGTTGAAACAATCACCTTCAGAAATAGTTGACAACCCAGAACTGGTATTTTTGAGTGGATTATTTGTAGGATCCGCTAATGACTCCGGTTGTGAAAAAAATATGTCTTCATGAACTTTATACTCGAAATGATAGGAACACGGATCATTTTTTTCATAAAAATACTTATTTTTTTGGTTTTCATAATCACATTCTTGCTTAACATCACTGTAACTCTTGTTATCCACAGGATTATCATTTAAATCATAACTAAACTTTTCAGTGTCGTTTGTAAAATAATTTTTTTCCTCGTGGACAGCAGAGCTACTACCAACATCACCAGATTCTTCACTCACGAATAACGTAAAAATTTCGTTTTGACCGTTAAAAACAACATTCATAAAGTATACTAAATCTTGATCATCAGAAATATCAATAAAATGAGTACAGGTAGACATTTTATATGATAATCGTAAATTACTTTGAATTCTCAGTTTTGAGGAAATAGTATCTTTTAACTCAACAAACGTTATATTACTAGATAAACTAAGAACATGTCTAACACATTTACCTTTTAATGGTAGATATTCTTCAACACCATTTACAAAATGCCATTTACCACCACTGCATAATATGATATTAACCGACATTTTAAGAAGAATGTAAGACAATTTTAAGAAGATGGATGTGAAGAATGTAAGATTATTTAAGAAGATAGATGAGAAGAATGTAAGATTTGTTAAGAAAAAAGGATGAGAATAATGTAAGATTTGTTAAGTGTAAAGAGGGTATTATATAGGGGAAAAAAAATTAATTAAAAAACATTAAAAAAGAAAAAATCTCGGAATTTAATTAATAATTTTAAGATTTTAAAAAATTAAAAAAAAAAAAATGGGCGAGGAGGGGTATTTTAGTAATTATGGGCGAGGGATACACATAATCCCTCGCTGACTCAGCGAGGACCAGGCGAGAGGGATGCCACGTGGGCGAGGGATTATGTGTATCCCTCGCTGGGCACAATAAACGAGGCGAGGGATTATGTGATTCCCTCGCTGACTCAGCGAGGAGTGCCACGTGGCGGCTTCCGATTGGTTTTTTTTTTTTTAATTTTCGGATTTGACTGGTTATTTTGGTAAATGGATTTAGTCAAGTGGTTATTTTCGTAATTTTCCCAATCTTTTAACTTCTTAAGTGAAAATTTAGTTTTGTTTTAAACTAAATGCCACGTGGGTAATGGAATTTTTCAGATCGTAAAAAGTTTGACTTGTAAGAGCAAAATAATTGTTTTTTTGAAATGACTATGTACGTCTTAAAAATTGCAAAATTTAGCTCTTTTTAAATTTTATATGAAATAATTATACCTTAAACTAATGATTGAAATTTATAGTTTAATACACATTATATATATACATATTATTCTCATATGTCGGTGGAAACAGTTCCACCCTCCTTATCTCAAACAGTTCCACCCTCCTTATCCCAACCCGGCATCATTGGCATCCAACCCCCAACCCGGCATCGTCGCTTGATCCAACCCCCAACCCGGCATCACCCTAAACCACCACCACCACACCTGCAATTCCCCCCACACCACCAAAGCCATTACAAGAAAGAGGAGCTGGAGAGAGCTCGAGAAAGAGGAGGTCGGTCGATCTGCAGCCGCACGACGACGATTACGGCAGCAACCGTGGCGGAGGCGGACGAAGCGGTCGTAAGAGGAGGAGATCTGATTTCATTGATGATGTCGCCAAGGAAGATGATGAGGAAGAGGATTATGATGAGGATGATGCAGATTACGACGGCGGCGGTGGTGGAAGCCGTCGTAGAGGTGGTAAAGCGTCGAAAAAGGCGTCTGGTGCGACTTTCTTTGAGCTTGAAGCCGATATTGATGCGGAGCTGAGGAGAAGGAGGAAGAAGACGGGGAAGATGGTTAGGTTTCTTCATTTTTTTACCTATAAGTTTCTTTCGCGTGGGTTTGCATTGTTTGGTTGCTCATTTAATGCATGTGTGTGATCGAATGCTTCACTTGCGTGAACTTGAGGTCACTGTTTTAGGGCGATTTTTATCCCCAAATTGGTTTTATATGATACCCTTTTGACCAATTTGATCATATGAGTATAGAGGAATACTGATTGTTTGCTTAATTTGTCAAATCTTTAGTAGCATAGAAGGTATCGAAATTAGTGTGTTTTTTGTAAACCCTTATTGATTGTTGGGTCAAGTTCTTTGATTTATGCAATGAGGAAATTAAATTTGTTTGAACAGGGGTACTTATTCATGATTAAAATCATGTTTCTAAAGATTGAAGATCAAGAAAAGGTGCCGTTGAATGATTGGTGAATTTGGGTAAGTCACCCCAATAATGTCACTCTACTACAAATTGATATGATTGTGTGGGTTCTTACATTAAATGTCTCCCATATTGCGGTTTAGTTACAATATTTTGTACTGCAACCACCAAATATGGATGTTGTGAACACGCTTGAGCTACCGCAAATTGTGCGGTTGCTGCAAATTGTGCGGTTGCTGCTTTCTTTGAATGGTTATGGTTGATGCTAATTTGAGTATAACAGTTTGTAAGGAAACATGATAAGCTATATCCTGCTGAATTTTAGTAATAGTTGCTAAAAATGTCAATTTGTGTGGTTAATGCTGATAGTTTACTTCTAGTGGTATTTACTTCAGCCAGTGCACCAAATTTACAATATTTAATAAGCTAGAATTGGGTTTTATATGATCCTTATGTACGCTGTTGTACTTAGTTTTGAAATTTGGTTGTGTTTTAGGTCCTTAATGGTGCGGTTCTTGTCATTCTGAAGGCATTGGGTGCTCTACGTCATATGGAGCCACTAGCAACTGGATGAGATCTCCTGAGATTCCAAGGACTTCCGATACTTCAGAATCAAGGTATATAGATGAATGAACATATTACAAAAGTGAAATGTAAAACAGCTTAAATGAATGTTATCTAAATGGGTTACATCCATTTATGTAGATTCAGATACAAGAATCAGTTTCTTGGAGATGTTCGATCCAATTGGTGGCCTACTGGTCGAAAAAAATTGTCTGTCAAAAGTTTCAGTTGCTGCAGATTATCCTGATTCAGTCCCGGAATCATATAATGATTTTGCAAGTAATGGATATCATCAACTTGAAGAAATTAAAAGTTGCAAAAGAGTTCGTGATACTAAACTGACAGGCGCAGAAATCGCAAAGACAACTATTGAGGTTCTTTCCTTTAAATTTTTTGCAACAACTTTAATGAGGTTACATAAAACAGTCACAAATTATGGTCTGGTTTTGTTGTTTTAGGCTAACAGAAGCGCGTTGTTGATATTTCCTGGTACAGTACACTCCGATTAAGGCAAAACGTTTTAGCTTTGTTATGATACAGGAAATTGATAGATCTAGGTAGGGCTCAGATTGAATCTGTTCATCTCTTCATCCTTTAGATAACTTTTGTGTTTCACAAATTGATTCAGGAGGACTCTAATAGGCATTACTAACACATTTATTATTATTATTATTGTTACTGCAGGAGATGTTGATGTTGATTCGGAGAATAAGTTAGATGTTGCGTTTGAGTGCGGTGATAGCCGTGGTAATGGCGATGCGGACGCTGTTGATGTTGATTTCAACAGAGATGAATAATAAGAATTTTAAGTGAGCTATTCAAGAAAACATGTAACAATTAATGCCGAACACACATTCACACACACTTTTTAGTCACCTATTTTGTTTTTATATTAATGTTATTTTTATCGCTTCACATTTAAATTTTATTAATTTTCTCCTTACGAGTTTATGAACGCTTATCCACATATTATATTTAGGAGTGGTAGGAGGACGTCTATGTTGGTTGGTCCTGCGCAACGCGCAGGGGAACAACCCTAGTTTAAACTTTAAAGAAGCCATAAGACAAGAGATTATTTTAGGGATTGGTTATCTAGATACTCCAATATTTTAAATCAACACCTCAAAAATTTTTATACGGGTCGTATAGACTCATACGTATCGTATAGGAGGGTCATATAACCCTATACGGGGCGTATAACCCCTCTGACAGCCCCCTGATTTTTTTTCCTGTAGTCAGTGTCAAAATTTGCTATACGCGTCAAATATCCCTATATGTGTCGTATATGGATGTGTCGTATAGCGGAATCGTATAGGGCTATATGGGGCGTATAGCTCTCTGTCAGCCCCTTAACTTTTCTTGTTTTCAGTGTATTCGACCCTATACGCCGCGTATGGACCCATACGCGACGTATAGAAGGGTGTCGATTTATCTGGGTAAATGTCTCTGTATTAATACATTAGGACCCTTATTTTAATGTATAAGTTATGGTGGGCACTTAAGGGCATATGACCCGAAGTCAATGCTTTCTTTGGGGGTACAAAAAGGCCAAGGACATGCCACTATGACATTATATCTTCATATTTTATTTTTAGAAAAATGGGTAAAGAATTATTTTTGCCTTATGTATATGTATTATTTTGTAGACATCTGTATTTTATTTTCAATATATATAATTGAGAAAAATTAACATATAAAACCACATACATATTTTTATAGAGTTCATTAGATACAGAACAACACGGAAGATACATGACATTGTCATGTAGTGGAAAAATTAAAATTCTGTATTACTCTATGTAGGCTTCAAATCAACCAATCACATCCTAAATTAAGTTTAAACTATAAAAAAGTAGAAATCTCAACAAATCACACCCTTCGTTGGATCCTTTGCTTGTGTGGATATGAATCTCAACAGGACTAACAGTTTTCTTGATGTGCATATCGAACTTAGAATTCTTTCTAGGGTTGATAATTCCCAACCTGTTTATGACACGATTAAACATGTTTAATGAAAAGGCTAGACTCTATATCATATTATTCATAAAAACATATAAAATTATAGGCATAATATATAAGCAGTTAAACAAGTCTTTTGCATGTTTGATACGTGAAACCTGCCCATCATCTCTAACATGTTAGACACGATAAAACCTGTTTTGTCAGCCACTTCTTCCTATACCATTGAAGCCTCTCTGAGTATCTCGTCATCAATCCCCCCCCCCCCCCCCCCCCCCCCACGCACACTGCATCTAATAAATATTACCAGAGGGTATGCAATTATACGAAGAATTTACTCCTCATACTAAGCATTTGTGACACGTGCTACAGGCTTTCTATACCTTTAAGTATCTTCTGACTATTTTTCTTATAATAATCAGCCCTATATCTGTATATTTATAAGTATAGTTATAATAGGAAGAATAATAATATCAAGGTTAAATTTATAATTTTTAAATATATCAATAGTTGTTTGATCATTTAGAACCAATATAGAGTAAAACCCCTAGTTCACCATGCATTAAGCTAGTTTGCCAACCGGACATCAAAGATTAATGATTATATATGCGAACATATTATAAAATGGATTTATAGAAAGGTTATGAAATGTTGGTGATTAAACAGTGTAAAGGACTGAAAGTCTTTCTAATTCTTGCGGTTGGGACCGATTATCAAATTACAAATGCGGAATCAATAAGAATCTATGCTATTCATGACCAAACCGTGTGTAATCTAATCAACGTAAATTAAAACAGTCAAACAAACACAAGTAAATAAAATATTTTATTCGCATTCATAGCGGTGCTGGTTTAAAGAGAGTATACGATTGACAAAATGAACAAACATTTTCAGAATTACAAATAAATCACCTATTTATTTTAAACAGACAAAATTCTTGCAAACCATAAGGTTCTTGCAAACTTAAAGTTCTCGCATCTCAAGTTTTCACATACCAGCATCAGTCGTCAAAGTTCTCGCATATTTCCGCATTGACCCAAAAGTCCCGCAAACTTTCAAGGCTTTCACATATAGAGAAGTTTTGCAAAACACAATCTTTAATTTCCCGATCCTTTAATTATGAATTCTACAAACACTAATGTTACATTTGACATGACCCTTTCAATTATTTTTATAAATGGACCCATTTTGAGATAATAGTCAACATACAACCCAACTTGATCTATCTAAATGAGTTGAAAATCGCATTCCAAAGTAATGTCTTTAGTTGATGAATTTTTGATGCACATATTTTCAAGTCTTCGATGAAAAGAGTTTATTACACTTTTTTTGAGGTCAAGCCCGTACTCTTTCAAGTGCAATATTGATATGGATTTTATTATTATTTCTGCACAATATTTGTATTACCACTCATTCAACTAATTTGGCTAGCTATTTTATCTGACGGATATCATGTAATATTCAGTAATCTAAAATTGAACCAGTGAAACTAAAAGAGTGAAAGTGGATCTTATTATAGTATTGATTTTAGTTATTTATGTCATTCTGAATATAAAAAAAAAGTTTGCTTCTATGGAATCAAACGAGGCTACAATGGGTTGAACGTAGAAAACCCAACAAAGAAAAACCTTAGGAACCCGTTTTGAGGTCGCAACAATTAATAATTTTTCATGATCTTTTGACATTTTTCACTTTTATTGTGTTATTAAAGGTAGAATGCCACATATGAAAGCTTACTCGTTACCAAACACTTTTTTCCAACTTATTCATCTTAGGGGCTGTTTGATTTCGTGGTCTTGGTCAGCCTCTGCTGACCGAGTAAGAGGTGTTTCCAAATCTGACTGGGTAAGGGGAAATTTAGGCATGGGTCAGCCCCTATTGACCGGGTCAGACGTGATATAGGCTGCATCAAACACGCTAACCGACAAAAAATGTCTGACCGGGTCAGACATTTTGACGGGTCAGGCTGCAATAAAACAACCCTTAGTGTGAATATCTTGATTCTCTGAATGACGAAGCAGGGAGATTGGATAACGAGTGACAAATATTTTTTAGTACAGACCGAGTTGACCCATACACTTAATGTCCGTTTTTTATAAGCTATTAGTGGACTAAATATATCAGTGGAAATATGCACTTTCCATAAAATAGTGTATGTGGTTGTATTCGATCGATAAGATTTAAAACAAACATTTTGGTCTTTGGACGACTTATAACCAGTTTGATCTGTATCCTTTTTGACCCTTTTAATTTACTTGACCCATTTAACCAGACGAGACAAACATGAAATTTAAGTAATTGGATTAAAACCATCACATTCATTGTATTCTTTGACTCCCTTAAATTTGCTTGATGTGTGTAGTTGTTAACCGAAATCAGTATTGATCCACAGGAAATAGTTGACTTATTATTACTTTTTTTTTTGTTTTGTAGTTGTTAATTATACGTTTGTTATATTTTATTGTTAAACTCGTGTACTACAACGAGTTTTAACCTAGTAATTCTACTTTTTAAAACTTGTTTACTTAAAACGAGTTTAAATGTGTGACACCATCCATCATCATTTTGCGTTGCCGCCACCTACTAGTCGCCACCTCTGTCACTACCAAAAAAACATTGAAACTGACACTGTTACCATAACCACACCCTCATCCACAATTGTCATCGTCCATGCCACCCCACATTTCCCATCACTCCAACACTACTGGCACCCCGACCATCACTGCTACCGCTTCCTCCACCGTCCTATACACCTTTCATTGCATCACTGTCGTAACCGTCGGCACCTCACAACTGCCACTACATGTTACCACTAACCGCCATAAAAGTAAATATAGCTTATTAACCCATTTTGATTTTTCTTCCCTAAAACATCACATGGCAAACACATTTTAATCATGACTCATTTTGACTTGAGCGGTTATCTGACTTGTTTTACATTGATAAATGACAGATGCAACACAAGCAAAGAGAATCCATGTGTGGTGGGTGACTAAGATAACACATTACTTTTTATCAAACTTATTATAAGTTCCCCAAACCAAAATCCAATCACTTTTGATGATATTAACAACTCAAAAGCTTTTCTACAACCTTAGATGAAGTAAAGTGCCTTTACATAAGATTGTATAAAATTTTCATAGTGTGGGTAAGCCTGTGCCTTTTATTTCATACAACTTTGACATCAATAATTATTGAACTAATATATCTCCATCATAAAGTTTCATGTGTATTCCACTTCTTAAACAAATTCGACATTACCTATATAATCAGAAAGCAGAGAATACATGAATATAACTTAAACCCTTTTCCACTTACAAATCCCCAATCATACTCCCGCAACTCTAACTTGTATCAAGTGACAACGCTTTTCCAATATTAATTAAGATTTACTATAATAATATACATAATCAATCTATTATAATAAAAGAAAGTTTTAATTGGACACATGTTAAAATTCTAAAGCTCTTAATTTTAGTTTTCCCATCTATCTCTCCTATTAAATAACTACCTTAATTAAAAATAATATAATTTAATTTTTTTTTAGATTAACTATTGTTTTTTAATAATTTTAGAAAGAGTTCTTTTAAATATGTAATTTTTAAGGAAACATTTGTTAAGATAAGAATTTTTCTAAAACATCAAAATCTTTTAAATATATGAAATATTTAAAAATTAGTGTTTTAAATAATTACTTTATATAAACTAAAATAATTAAAATTCAGAGTTATAATGAGTTTTTTTAGAAAGGACACTTTTTTAATGGTTTGTTTTGGAACAAAATGTTTAATTTTTTTTAAAACTAAGAAATTATATTATTAGTTATAATTATTACTCATAAGTAATTTATTCAACCCGTGTAATATACGAGGTACTAACCTAGTGTCTAATCTAATTTAGGGTTAAGCTAATTAAGATTAGGAATCTTCTGTTGTCGTCATCGTCATTGTAATCTTATAAATACTTAATAAATAATAAACAGTATCGATCTACAATCTCAGCTATATATCATTAATTGCTGGCGATCATGACAGTTGCATCGCTTAGACATGTTATGTACCGGTCCATCTGTAGAGATATCTATAACCTCTAATAAAGCAAGGTTTCTTTTGCCACTTGTCATTATCTTAATCCATGTTTTTACCACTTGTCATTTTTCTAAAGATTCACAAATCAATTTTCCCTCCAAAAGGATGTTATAGTAATTTAAATTCTCATACAAGTTTCTCTCTCTTATTAAAAATAAATTTTATAATTACTATGTTTCTCTCTCTTATCTATTTTTTTAAGTCAAACTATCTTTTTATAAAATAGATTTTATGAAAGAATATAAAAATAATATCTTTTAATTAAAATCTAAATAACAAAAAACTAAAGTTTATATAATATGAAATTTTCTAAATCATTAAATATTTTTAAACAAAATATTTTAAAATCATTTGTTTTAAAAAAATTATAAACAGGTGAAATATTTTAAAACAATTCTATTAAAACAAGCAGAATAATTACAAATCATATTTTTTTAAAAACAAGATTTTTATAAAAAAAATATTTTTATATAAATTTTTTAAAACGAATGTTTAAAAATAAAACTATTTACACAAGAGAGTTAAAAAATGGTATAATTATTTTATTTTTTGAACTATTACTATATGTAATTTAATTATATTTTACATTAAAATATTATACTGTAATTATTCATGTTAATTTTACATGTATATTTTATATTAAAATTTAATCCGTTTATTTAATAATTGTTTAGCTTATCTATCTATCTATAAAAAAACTAAAATAAGCGTTAAACAATTATAGATCTCATTATACTTACTTTTTATTTCTCTATATTATTAATAATAATATTGAACTAATAATATTACTCATACTATTTTCAAATTAAAATATATATAATTTAAAAAATTAAAAACCTATTGTTTATTAAAAACACACTTTTTAAAAAAAAATATAAAATATAGAATACAACGAATTTTTTTAAAAAAATCATTTTTCTTAAAACAATATATTTAAAAATCACAATTTTTTATAAAATAAAAGTTTAAGAAAAATACATTATTGTTTATTTACTTAAAATATCTATTTATACATAGTTATAATCATATTTTATTTTCAAGCATGATTTTATAATACATAATTTTTTATAATAATAATTTAATATTGTATTTGTTCAATCCGTGTATTACACGGGGACTAAACTAGTATGTTTATGTATGAAAATAATTCTTTATCAACAAGCTACTAATCATTTATTTAATGTTTGATTTTTTTTAGATTAACTTCTTACAAGAGAAAGTGATGAGGAGATAAGAGAGGAGGAAATGCATTTAAAAATTAAAAATATTCTTCGATATTATCGAAGAAAATAAATTACAGTTTTATGTGATACTAAATAAGAAATTAACATTTATTAATTTGTATATTTACGCTCAAACTATCCTATGTATAATGTATGTGAAAAGCTGGAAACTCAGTAGCATCACATGCTTAATCAAGCTTCAATATATCATGTATGATATAATTCTATATTATTTAGTTCTTATATAATATATAATAATATTTAGTATGTATACATAATACATATATCAGATTACATAAATAATATTATATTTACATAAATAAAAATTTATTTAGAAATACATATGACAGGCTAAGCTCGATCAACGAAAGTTTAATGAGACAGTCTCAAGTTGCTCATGAGCACTTCAAAGTTCGAATCACATACATCTTAATTCTACCTTTCGGCTCACGAGCAATTTGAAGTTCGAATCGTATACATCTTAATTCCGTCATTTAAAATAAGTATTTGGATTATTAAATCAAAGACCAACATCACATGTCACACTGTATAATGGGCTAAACAATTATTTGACTTTTAGAAAAAGGAATAATCAAAGAGCTTACAATAATTCGATTCAAGCAAGCGTGGGTCTTGATGTGTTTATTTGTTTAATCATTAATAATTGAACATGCCATGGGTATATTATGTTTCTTGCTAGAATTTATTAATATATCAGTTTAAATCTATATCTATATACATACATTATATATATATACACATTATATATATATACACACATTTATATATATATATATACATATACTAGGTTACAATCCCGTGTGATACACGGGCCAAATAAATTTACTGTTACATGATTTATAATATAAAAAATTATGTCTTAAATATTATGTATTATACAGATTAAATAAACCCATGTATTTGATATTCAAAAATTTGAAGTTAACATATTAAAATTTTAATTACGGATAGTTATTAATTAATAAATAACTATTATAGCATTAATAATTAATAGGAGAGATAAGCGGGAAAACCAATTATTTGATGGCCTACAATGGTGACAAGTGTTCGGAATTATTTTTATTTATTAGTAAGAGATATACATATAGGTAGAGGTTCAACTAAGAATAATTAGTTGCCTAAGTTGCCTAAGAATGAATATCATGGTGACATGTGGCATTTTTAATTTTTAGTAATGGAGGGCATTTTTGGAAATAGGATATTATTCAAACTCTTCAAACTCTCTGTTCTTCAACAAAATTCACGATTTCAGCGGGGATCGACCTCAATTTCACACTCGAATCCACGATCAGTTCATGTACGATAGAATTCAAATTGATTTCAATAACTAATCAGTATTGCAGCGCTCGGGATGGAATCATATTCTGATTCGAGGCGAATTTGATCGAATCAAGTTATCATCGTCATCAATTTCACGAATTAAATCCTGAGATCGTGTGTTTTATTATAATCTGCAATTCCAACCGATTTCAATACCACTATTGCAGCGTTCGATCGTTGAAACAATCATAAGGATCTTCAATTTCATGAAACCAAAGCCACAACTTTCTCATTAAGTGTGCTGTTTTCATTAAGTGTGCTGTTTTCATTAAGTGTGCTGTTTTCATTAAGTGTGCTGTTTTCATTAAGTGTGCTGTTGAAATAATATAGTACATGTGCAACACAGAAATCTAACCTATAACATTAAACCTACAATTATACTACATATCTGTTGCAATACTGCACAAGATAACAAGATATATGCATGAGATTTTAGAATATAGTACATATATGTTGAAATACAGAACAACATGTGCATATAGTGTTTAAAATCTATGTTCATTAACTGTGTTTGTTTTCATTAAGTGTGTTACTGTTTTTCTTATATGTGATGTTTAATAAAAAGTACCTTATATGAATCAGTAGTTTTTTCTATTGTGCTGTATCTATATATGTGTGTGCTGTATTTGTTTCGCTGTTTATATGTTTGTGTTGTATTTGTTTCTATGTATTATCATTATATGTGCTTTTTTTATTAAGTGTGTTGTTTATATTAAGTGTGCTGTTGAAATAATATAGTACATGTGCAACACAGAAATCTAACCTATAACATTAAACTTATAATTATACTACATATCTGTTGCAATATAGCACAAGATAACAAGATATATGCATGAGATTTTAGAATGTAGTACATATATATTGAAATACAGCACAACATGTGCATATAGTGTTTAAAATCTATGTTCATTAACTGTGTTGTTTTCATTACATGTACTGTTTTCCTTATATGTGATGTTTTAAATTAAAAGTACCTTATATGAATCAGTGGTTTTTTCTATTGTGCTGTATCTATATATGTGTGTGCTGTATGTGTTTTGCTGTTTATATGTTTGTGCTGTATTTATTTCTATGTATTATCATTATATGTGCTTTTTTTCATTAAGTGTGATGTTTTCATTAAGTGTGCTGTTGAAATAATATAGTACATGTGCAACACAGAAATCTAACCTATAACATTAAACCTACAATTATACTACATATCTGTTGCAATACAGCACAAGATAACAAGATATAAGCATGAAATTTTAGAACATAGTACATATATGTTGAAATACAGAACAACATGTGAATATAGTGTTTAAAATCTATGTTCATTAACTGTGTTTGTTTTCATTAAGTGTGTTGTTTTCATTACATGTACTGTTTTCCTTGTATGTGATGTTTTAAATTAAAAGTACCTTATATGAATCAGTGGTTTTTTCTATTGTGCTGTATCTATATATGTGTGTGCTGTATTTGTTTCGCTGTTTATATGTTTGTGCTGTTTTTTCTATTGTGCTATATCTATATACAACACAAAATATGATGTACAAGTATATAATGGTGTTCATGCATGTATAGGTACAACCAATTTTAATACCAAGAATACAGCACATTTATGATAAATCTATGTTCATACTTATAAAATTACAAATCAAGTTTAGAATACAGTACATATATTAAAATCCATTTGAAATTTATAATGCAGTACAAGTTTTGAAATACAGTACATATATGAAAATCGACTTTGTAACTAAACTAATCATCTTATATAAACAAACAATGCAACAAATTAAGTTTAGAATGCAGTACATATATGAATCTCGGTTTGAAATGTAGTATTCACTATACATATTAATCGAATTGTAACTAAATTCAAGAAACTTACCGTCGCTATGAATTGTCGATTTCTTCTTCATTTTAGGTTGTTTTGATTATGTTTTTCAGCAAAAAAATATAAAATCAGTAATATAACTTCAACAATTGAATGGATTTCACAAATAATTTGAAGAACTTAATTGATTCGATTGTTGAATCACGGTGAAGGAGAATAATTGACAGAAGACGTGTTTTGAAACCGTAATTTTGTGTTTTTCTATTTTACATTGTCAAATTACCATAATGCCCCTTTGTTCCTTTATTTGATATAATTACTGGAAATGCCCTTAAACATGTAATTAGTGGCTATAAATGCTTCTTAGATTCTTAGGCAACTAATTATTTTTAGGGGAACTTTCCCATATATATATATATATATATATATATATATACATATATATATATATATATATATATATATATATATATATATATGTATAGAGGGAGGTTCCCCTAAAAAATAATTTTTCCCTAAGAATACTAAGAAGTAATCTTAGCCTTCTAATTATCTAATTAAGGGCTAAGATCAAAGTGTAGAAAAAATAAGTAATCAAGGGTAATTTGGGTATTTTATTATATTACCCACAATTGTTGACTTTTTAAAATTTCCCCCTATTTTTTTAAATGCTAATAACTTTTTCATACGACATTATTTTTTTAAATAAATTACACCATAAAATCAAGCATTTTTCTCTCTTTAATTTGAGTATAGTATTACTATAGTTTTTTACAAAAAAAATTAAATTATGTGAAATTGTGCTACATTTTTAACGTTTTTGTGCTGCATTTTATAAAACAGCACAAAGCTGTGCTGTATTTCATAAAACAGCACAAAGCTGTGCTGTATTTCATAAAAAAGCACAAAGCTGTGCTGTATTTCATAAAACAGCACAAAGCTGTGCTGTATTTCATGAAACAGCACAAAGCTGTGCTGTATTTCATGAAACAGCACAAAGCTGTGCTGTATTTCATGAAACAGCACAAAGTTGTGCTGTATTTCATGAAACAGCACAAAGCTGTGCTGTATTTCATGAAACAGCACAAAGCTGTGCTGTATTTCATGAAACAGCACAAAGCTGTGCTGTATTTAATGAAACAGCACAAAGTTGTGCTGTATTTAATGAAACAGCACAAAGCTGTGCTGTATTTCATGAAACAGCACAAAGCTGTGCTGTATTTCATGAAACAGCACAAAGCTGTGTTGTATTTCATAAAAAAAGTTGGCTAGTTGGCCTCAAGGTTAATGGTGATAGTTTGGTAGGTCTGGTCCCCATATAGGCCTTTGCAAGATCAGTAGGTGATGCACCATCATCATCAGTAACCTAGAGACAACATGATAAACTGTTAGCTCAAAACACAAACCTTTTTGGTAGATTATCTATGTCAGGTAAAGTTTCGTAGTAGAAAAAGAACACAAACACTTGAGCGGAAGCATAACTTACTCTAGAATTGACAACAGGTGTTGAAATGGCAGCATCAAAGTTTCTGATTTCCCTCTCTTCCACGTGTTTGTTCAATGTGCCACTTGTGAATGCGTCAGCTCTTAGACCATGATAGGATGTGCTGGGAAGCTTTTCTTTATCCCTTCAACATCATTCGACTCAACCGTTCTTGAAAGCAACAATGCTGTCAAACGCTCAATTTCAGATCTGTAAATGATGTGTACATCAGTGATTAAAAAATAGTTCACAAACACATATAACTATAGATAGTACAAGGACACAAGGATGCAATTCTCATAAGCTTGTTTTATTTAAATATATACTATCGTTAGCAAGTTTGACCCTAGAACAGATCATAAAAATGTTTGACAACTGGCACAGAAACAATGAACAAACCTAGTAAAAGTCTTTTGTTTAAGCATATTTTCAAGATCGGATATTTCAGTTGTAGCTGAGATCGGATAACTCTTGTTGTGTACCAAGAGCTTTGATTTCTGCATATCCATCATGATCAAGTATGATGATATGATGTATTTAATAAAACAGCACATTACATTCGAATTTGTGTTGCATTTTGATAAAATACAAAAGGGACTAATGAGTGTGTTTTAGGACCATAATGCCCTTTAACCCTAATTTGAAGAGTGCCACATGTAATCTCCTTATTCCTTCTTAGGCAACTTAGGCAACTAATTATTCTTAGTTGAACCTCTACCTATATATATATATATATATAGAGAGAGAGAGAAGGGTTCATGGCAAAATAAAGATTTCTGCAAGAACAAAAAGAACTAATCCTAGCCTTACGTTTAATCAATCAAGGGTTGTAATTGATGAGTAGTTTGGTAAATAGAATTAATTAGAATAATGTGTGTAGGGCTGTTTTGGTAATTTGATGTGTAGGAGAAATTAAAAATACATGATATTGGTTACAATTTCTAGGAGGAAATCATAATCACCGAGATTCCTCCGTGTTCCTCTTATACCAAAATATAACTCCAACATTGGGTTAATTAATCCAAAATTAAGTGATCTTCTCTACAAAAATCCAATATTTTGTGTATGTATTTGTGAATTGGGGAAGAATATCTAGGTTTTCCATTGGAAGTAGCACAAAAAATACGAATTGAAGTTGCATTTGTTCATCCCATGCTTGAGAAAGTCGATATAAAATCAGGTCAGGGCTTTAGTATTGATGTGGATTGTTAATTTTCTTGTATATAATCACCATGCACTAAGTTATTGTACTGTGAAGCAAGGATGACCCGTAACAAAACGCGAGAATCAAGGGCTAAGGAGATAATGTCGAGAAGAGGTATGTGTATGATGGTTTTAAAAGGATCTGTTTTTGTTTGGGCATCTAAGTTTTTTATATACAGGTCAAATGCAAGTGATGATTGTATATGTTTTTTTAGGATTTTATACTGAATGAATAATGAAGAATGTAAGTTATTTTGGTTGAGTTAGTTTATAGTAGTATTAGGAAAACAAACAAACAAACAAACAAACAAACCCAGTATATCCCACTCAAGAGCAGGGTCTGGGGGGGTAGGTGTAGGTGAGTCTTTCCTCTATCTTGTTAGGTAGAGAGACCGCTTCCAAAGAGACCCCGACTCGATAGCAAAAGCCATACTGATAGCAAGACATCATACAATAATCATACAACACATAGCATACAGTATACAAAAAGCCATATCGATAGCAAGACATCATACAATAAATCATACAACACATAGCATACAGTATACAATAAATCATACAACACATAGCATACATATATCATAGGAGCAGGTAGAATCACCGTTAAAGGGTAGATATGGACTACTTAGACATCAGGCCCCGCAACCAGACTTCAAATACCCTTCGTGCCTATAGGTCGAACTAAAAGTCCTTAATTTTAATTCTATGCCTCCACTCACTCCTATCCTCGATCATGTGCTCAGAGAGTTGCAAGTGTATCATATCTCGCCTAATTACCTCATCCAAAGTCAATCTAGGTCTTCCTCTACTCCTCCCACCCTCTAAGATGATGTTCTCTACTGCTCTAACTGGTGCCGCCATTGGTCTCCTCTTGACATGCCCAAACCATCTTAATCTTCCATCTCGTATTTTATCTGCGATACAAGCTACTTCTAGCTTCTGTCAAAACACTTCGTTTCTTATCCGATCCAATCTTGTGTGACCGCACATCCACCTCAGCATTCGCATTTCCGCTACCTCTATTTGTTTCTCGTGCGATTTCTTTATGGCCCAGCAGTCTGTTCCATATAACATAGCTAGACGTACTGCCACTCGGTATAGCTTTCCCTTTAGTTTTGCCGGAAACCTCTTATCACATAGGATCCATGATGCTGCTCTCCACTTGCACCATCCTGCTTGAACACGGTGCGCTACATCGCTGTGTATTTCTCTGTCCTCCTGCAGTTACGAGCCCAGGTATTTGAACCTAGACGTTTGTGGGACCGCCATACCCTGAATACTGATTTGGTTGTCCTCTTCCGCCTCACCACTAAAGTTACAATGCATGTATTCTGTCTTAGAGCGACTTATCCTTAAACCTTTACGCTCTAGTGCTGCTCTCCACTGTTCTAGCATGTCGTTAAGCATCATTTTAGATTCTGATATTAAGACAATATCATCCGCAAAGAGCATGCACCACGGAACTGGCTGCTGTATTCAATATTTGAGATTGATATATTTTGGATGACCTGTATCTTAGTATTACAATTGTTATTTGAGTGGGTAGGTAATTTGAACAAATGAAGGTGATTTTGTATATGTACGTGTAAGGGTTTTTGAAAATGTGTAGGTGTTGTTGGAAATGTGTAGGTGATTTTGTGAATGTGTAGGTGTTTTTGAAACTGTGCATGTGATTGTGAAAATAATGCAGATGTAATTTCAATTATAGTGTACCTTTATCATATGACTTATTTGATAATATACAAGGTTATGTAGTTTTTGTATATTTAAATCTTTAATGTTTGATTAAGGTGTGAAAGAAAGAAAGAGGACAAATGATGCGATAAATTCACAACCAAGAAAGAAGAAGAAAGGCAAGTTATGTTACATTAATATGATATGGTTGATATTTTGGATATTATATATAAATATTAATGTTTATTACAAATTTAATTGTAGTTGGCATAAATAAAGAGGATGGAACATCAAATTGGTTTGACACCGACAGTGACTTTGAAGATTCAGTTACAAAAGTAGATGTTGTAATTAATAAAGAAGAAATTGATGATGAGGTTAAAAATAAAGATGGTGTTATAAAATTTCATGCACAACATAAGCATATTTTAAGGACAAGATCATCTCCTCGAGCATTGTGTGAAGGCATTAAGTCATTATCTCAAGAACAGATGGAGTGTGTTAGATCAATGGGGTTTGGGAAGATGCTATCTTTTAATGTTGATGGTATACCAGGAATGCTAGGTTATTATGTAGTGGATAAACTAAATACAAGAAGTATGACTATCGATCTTGAGACGGGTTCAATAGAAATAATTGCGGATATTATTCATCAATTAACTGTGTCACACCCTCAAATTCCGGGTCTGTAATTTATCACAGAGGAGTGAATAAAACAGGACCGAACACAGTAGTCACACATGAGATGCAGTTATCTATATGATAAATTTTAGGTAATCATTCCATTGATAATCAGAGTAATAAATATTATGCATAGCGGAAATAAAAGATAAATTGTTCCTTAACAATACGTCTAATCATATCTCAAATAATAAGCAATATGTATCTTGAGATCTTATATGATCCTACGTGCAGGTCCATAAGCTTTAGTAGATACCTGAGAATACATGTAAATCAAGTGTCAACACAGGGTTGGTGAGTTTATAAGTGAGTAAAACATAAATGATAAACCATTAATTATCATCAAGGTAGGATTTACTATAAAAGTGTGAGTATAAACTACCCGCTGGTATCACTTTGTATATGAATAGCCTGTCGGAACCCTTTTATAAGGTGAACCCGCTATTCCACATACTAACTATGTACAAGCCAACAAATCCTTCACATAGGAATTGCCCATGTATCATAGTTTATTATCCTTTTTATGTGTATATTATATTAGTCATAATAATTTCAAATCAGAGGGAGCAAATCCTCCTTTACATTTATCCTCATATGGGTTGTAAGTGGAACTATAATGGCAAACTTTATATAGTGCACATCTGCCTTCTTAACACAGAACAGTCATCCCGAATGATAATAAGATCTTTATGCATCTTGGTAAGGACCACATGTCCAAACCTTTGTGGGGGTAAGTCACTCCCCGATAGTACTATCCAAAAGATCCCTGCTTGTTTATAGTCCAGTATACAGAGAAGGATTTTCATAGTAACCATATGTAATATAAATGTGATTCAATTATTATTTAACATAATACACAAAAATAATTTGTAATTTTAACTACAACATGTATCCTCCCCAAAATATTTAAATGATTAAAAAGGGGAATAGTTAAGTAGGAACTCACCTCAGTTCTTGTGTGGTGTTGATAAGCTAGTAAATTCCTCCTAAGGAATTATAATTCATATAAGCAAATAGATACAAATCCATAACCTAAATAAGTTAGATCTTGAACCTGGTGTTAAATTGATCTAGGGTTTGGTTTTCTGGAATTTGTTATAAACGTATAATTAAATCATTTAATTATTTTTGTTAATTCTTTAATAACTAAAGATTTGCATTTCATTTGATTACTTTAGTAATGATTTTAACATATCATTATGTTCTAAATAAATTTTAGACATTATTTAGATATGTAAATTGTATTTAATTTAGTAAGAGTTTATAATTAAATTTATAAAATCTAATTTGTATTTATCTTATCAAATAAGTAATGTTTACAAGTTTTAATTTATTATTAATCTACACCTGTAATTAGTATTTTTATAATTTTTATAATAATGTTTATAAATAATTTATGAAATTATAACATCTTTATATTTTCCACATTTACCATGTTTTATCCATAACTAAAAATAATACAGTGTCCAATAATGAATTAATAATTTTAAATTATTATTTAGAATCCATTTTAAAAAAAAATGACTATTTATAACATTTATAAATAATATTTTATAAAAATTATTAGGGTGTTTTTAATAAATAAATTTATAGAAATTTACTTAAATACTTTTAAAATAAAGAAAGTTTATAAAAATTATTTTTATAATTTTTAAGAATTTTTCTATATTTTTAAAAGTTAAAAAAAGGCATTAAAAAATAATTGGAGGTGCCCGGGGTCGAACCCGGGACTTCAAGAATAGCAAGGAAGCATGGAACCGGTGAACCAAGGCGCACAGCCGCGGTAGAACCCGGTCCCAATTTCTTTTAACTTGTTCCAACCAAATACCCCTAAATCATACGAACCCTAGATTACAGATCGACTAAATTGAGCATCGAATCAACAATGATTATTGAAATAAACATGGGGCTTTGATTCCCAATGTAATTTCGTGCATGTTCATATATTTAATTTACCAGAAAGATGTCGGATTGATGATGAACACTCGATGAACAGGTCGTGTCTGATGTGAAATTCGATTGTTATCCAAACGATAATGATAATCAAATTGGTTGTACAGGAAGCTTCTAAGGGATCCAATGAGAAAAAGCCCTATGTTAATTTCGTGATATAATGCTCACAGGGTACTGATTGACTTGGTTGCAGGTCGAGGAAGACGATGGTGATCGAACGCGAGGTGTGTGTGTGTTTCAGTGAAATTGAACTCAATGGTAGTTTATAAATGATCAAAAGATTGTAAGTGCGCATTTAATTCAATTATTATTAAAGTTTAGTGCCCGAATTCGTGGTTGGTCGGCCGAAAGTTTAATCGCACTAATTCGACTCCATTATTCAAATTTCAATGGCCCACGAGTTCGAACCATGCACGAGATGTTGTCGGGATGATTGATTTGATCGAAAATCCGATTAAATGTGGTCGTTTGGGGGTCGCCGGAGGCTTGCCGGAGTTGGTGCCGGCGGTTGTCGGGAAAACGGGCGGTGGGTTGGGTTATTTTAAAAAAATTACACATTTGGTCCCTAAGGTTTACATTGTGTGTTATTTTATGCTAAAACTTTAATTATAAGTTTCAAAAATTACAAAGATACCCCCTTAACCTTCTTAATTTAAGTTTTAAATAGTTTTTAGGTTTAATAATTCTTATAAATTATTAATAGTATTATTATTATTATTATTATTATTATTGTTAACATTATTATTAATATAATTGTTGAAATTAACATCAACGCATTTAAACTTAATTTTTTATAAGAATTAACTTTTAATTAATAAAAATTCGAGCCGTTACAGTCTAAACCGGAAATTTTCCGGATTGTCACAAAACTGGCCTACCAAATGGTGGGGATAGGTTTGTGAACAATTCTGGTGCAAAAACAAATAAAACAATCAGCAAAATATGGAGAGGTAATTATGCCATAGCTGAGATCAGTCCTGTAGACATAGTGAATAGGTTGAAAACCTACACGCATGCTGACTGGCTTTTTAGAATCGATTTCCTGATGTTGTTCACAGCAACAATGATAGATTGTCAGAAAAATGGAAAATGTAAAATGTCTATTCTTCCATTCTTGACAGAGGACAAAGATGTTAGCAAGCTTGATTGGTGCTCGTTAATATTTTCTACTATACATGAGTGTAAGGATGATTGGGTAAAAGATAATGATAAGAGTTACTTCACTGGTCCGCTAACAATCTTAACGGTTAGTGAATAGGCCCTATATTTTATTTGTTATATGATATATGTGGCTATTGCTCTAACTTATGTTTTTCTATAAAATTTAGTTATTGTATGTTGAATCAACAACATGTAATGATGTACAATTTCAAAGAAATAAAATTACTTTGGCGGAATGGGATATGGACAAATTGAAGAAAAGGCAGAAGATGGAGCTAGAAGATGGAGCTAGAATCTGGAGGATTTGGTAAAGGGAAAATACATCCATAATCTAAGTATATGGTGGGTATGGGAAATGTGTAGAAAGAAGTTCTATATATGTCACATTATAGTGTAGGAATTTTAAAAGGTTGAATCCATGTGGTGGTATGTACTGAATAATTAAAGTAGTTCGTAGTACACTAATAAATTATTGAGTTAATACTAAGTTTTTTTTACTTAACATAGTTTGTATAAAATCTTGCTAACATCAATTGAATTAAAAATAAAAATTAAAAAGATTGATTATGTGATAATCTTACCTTGTTCGCTAGTGATAGGCTGAACACTTTCGATAACCGGCGTCTCAAGATCCTCAATAACTGCAAATACGCATAAATACATAAAGGAAAACACAGGGAAAAGAATACATGGGTGATTGAAATTGTTTAGGAGCAACAAGCAACAGATAAAAATGTCCTACATCTGAGTCATAAAATGTGTAGGTTGTGATTATGGTGAAATTTTGATTAATGTATACGTCATCATTTTTAATTCATTTATGATGCGGAAGTTAACAAAGTCCTGCACATGCAACATAAAATGTGTAGGTTGTGATCATGGTCAAATTTCAATCATGTGGATGGAAACAAGTGATGCCATAACAATTTCACTTTTAAGTTAACAACTAAGACAAACTTACCTTGTTCGCTAGTATTAGGTTCAACACTTGACTCTCCAATGAATGTCATCTCAATATCCCGAGTGACTGGAAACGAGAAAACAAATAATAAAAAATAGCAGAATACAACAAACCAAATTGAGCACATTACTTGTTAAAAAAAAACCCTATCTATTGTTAACAAAGACAAGATAAACCCATAATAGTAATAAATAGGGAATTTTTTTATTACAATACCACCTACACAAATAAGTTATTTTGTCAAATTGTCCTACGCATACAACATAAACCAATGTGTATGGATGCAAATTAACATTACATGTGTTGCTAACATGTGTTATTATGTAAAAGTACAAGGATATACACATGTAATTCACGGGATTGTAAATTTTCAAATAGCATATACATTTGAGAATAAAAAAACTTCCTACACGTATAAAATAACGAATATATAAATATGTTTCAACAATTACGAACATGAATCCATATGTACAATTAATTACTTATTTGTATAGTTTCAACGTTGGTACTGCATTTTATCATATAAAATGTTAATATTGACTATTGCATCAAGCAGATACAGCCATGACAAACAGATAGGAACAGAGTAAGCACAATATAAATTCACATAACCAGGCTATGTATACAAACTCCACTGGCTAAAGCAGAATCATACAAGCAGCCCTCAAGCATCCTATCAAGCATTGCCACAGATCACAGATGCTATTGATAGTCAATTCTACAATTATTACCAGTTATCAGAACATCACATCCCGTTTTAGAAAACAGTTCAGAGGAACTCACCTCAATCAATCAAGTCAGTGATATCGTCTTCTCAGGTTCACTGCTATCATGTATTATCCTATAGGCAAAATAACTTTATTTAAGCTATATTCTAGCTAGTAATAATTTTAGGGATAATTCGTTATCTTTTTTTCTATTTGTTGGTTTTATTCGGGCACTTTCTTTTATCCTATGCCAACCCTTTGGTACAACCCTTACTAGTTGGCATAACTGGGGCGTTTCTATCATACTCGAGCCAACCCTCGGGGTTACCCAATACCTTCCTAATGATAACCTTAAAGTCTAATAATAATAATAATAACAATAATAATTACTACAAAACTAAAAATAATAAATAATAATAATACTAACTATAACAATAAAAATAACAACTAGAATAATAATAATAACTATAAAGATGATAATAATTAATAATAACTATATTAATACTAATACCTATAATAATAATAATAATAATAACTATAATAATAATAATTAAACATAACCTTAAACAAGGGCGTACCTGAAAACTATCTACGACAATTTGATGTAGAGTCTCCCCTACTCGTGCTCCTAGTCGCGCTCCTACTCGAGTACCAAAACGACTACTAGCAACACCCAACGGGGTATTGAAAACTCGGGATTCTCTTTATATTAGAGCGTTCCCAAAGAAATTTATGTTTTAAATTTAACCTTAAGGCTTCTATTTATAAGGGAGCAGAAGGCAGGTGAAAAAGTTTCAAAGGCGATGTGGGATGAAGTTCAGATGGAGTTTCGATGTGGGATGCTACGATGCAATTGCAATTGCAATTGAGTAATATTATTATATTATTATATTATAATATATTATTATATTATTCTAATTAATTCAGCTGCTTAACTCGTTTTTCTCTTATAACTTTTAATATATAGTGTATTATGAAATTTTAAATATGTCATTGTGACGAGCTTATTTTTCTCTACGAGTCCACCTAAGTTTCGTAAAAAAACGGAGCAGGTTCGAATATAATATATTATTATATTCAAACGGTCTCTTATAACATAAAAATTTCATCTAAAACTTTAAACTTTAAATAGATAATTTACTCATTATTTACTCATTTGATAATATATAAAATGCGAAGTTCATATGACCCAAACGCACGGGTTGTTACATTCTCCTCCCCATAAAAGAATTTCGTCCTCGAAATTCGAAAGTTACTCGAACAGTTGAGAATATTTGATTTTCATTTCTTCTGCTAATTTCCAAATCTTTTCGGGTCCTTTCTGATCTTGCTACTGGACCAATACTAGTGAAATTATTTTCTTTCTTAATTTTCATTCTTGAGAATCAAGAATCTTTATCGGTTTTTCAGTAAAGTTTAATTTCTCGTCTATTTGCACGTCCTCCAATGGCATTGCTTGAGTCAGATCTGGCAAACACTTCCTTAGGTTCGATATATGAAAAGTATCGTGAATACCTTTCAAAGTTTCAGGTAATTCTAGCTTGTATGCTACTGAACCAATTCTTGCGATGATTTTGAACGGTCCAATATACCTGGGACTTAACTTCCCGCGTTTATCGAATCGCATTACTCCTTTCCATGGTGAGACTTTCAATATCACATAGTCTCCTTCTTGAAATTCTAAAGGTCTCCTTCTGTTATCTGCATAACTCTTCTGTCTATCCTGAGAAGCCTTTAGTCGTTGTCTGATTTGTTGGATTTTCTCAGTTGTCTCGAGAATATTTTCGGTTTTGGTCAACTGATCATCCCCTACTTCTATCCAACAGATGGGAGTCCTACCATATAAGGCTTCAAATGGTGCAGCCTTAATGCTGGAATGGTAGCTGTTGTTATAAGAAAATTCAATGAAAGGCAAATGATCATCCCAGCTACCTCCAAAATCAATCACGCAAGCACGCAACATGTCTTCTAAAGTTGAATTGTTCGCTCACTCTGACCATCGGTCTGAGGATGATATACAGTGCTTAAACTGATTTTGGTTCCAAGTTCCTTTGGAAACTTGTCCAGAATCTGGAAGTGAATCGGCTATCTCTATCGGAGATAATGGATAAAGGCACTCCGTGCTTACTTACTATTTCATCAATATATATCTTGGCTAGTTTTTCTATTGGATAGCTCTCACTTATGGGTAGAAAATGTGCTGACTTGGTTAGCCTGTCAATCACGACCCATATAGCATTATATCCTTTTCGTGTTCTTGGAAGTTTTGTGACAAAATCCATGGTCACTCTATCCCATTTCCATACTGGCAACTCCAACTGTTGTAACTGACCGACTGGTTTTGATGTTCAATCTTAACTTGCAAACATGTTAAGCATTTCTCAACGTACTGGGCTATGGATCTTTTCATATTAGGCCACCAGTAGAAATTTGAATATCCTTATACATTTGTTTGCTCCAGGATGCATTGTGTATTGGATTTGTGGGCTTCATCTAATACTTTACCCTGAATACCTCCAAATTTTGAGATCCAAATTCTCTGACCAAATCGTAGGACTCTATCCATTCCTTGAGTCAATAATTTCTGGTTACCCATCATTCTTTCAGCCTGAATATTCTCATCTTTCAACGCTTCAGTTTGAGCATTCGTGATTTGGTCTTTCCAATCAAGCTTGACATCTATCTTTAATGCTTTTACCCTAATCGGTTTAACTCTTTCTTTTCTACTGAGAGCATCAGCGACTACGTTAGCCTTTCCTGGATGGTATTTAATTTCACAATCATAGTCATTGAGAAGTTCCATCCACCTTCTTTGCCTTATGTTTAACATCTTTTGATTAAAGATGTGTTGTATGCTCTTATGGTCTGAGTATATTACACACTTAGTACCATACAAGTAATGTCACCAAATCTTTAAGGCAAACACTATGGAATCCAATTCAAGGTCGTGCGTAGTATAGTTCTTTTCATGAATTTTTAGTTGTCGTGATGCATAGGCTATAACCTTGTCACGTTGCATCAACACACAACCTAAACCATTATATGAGGCATCACAGTATATTGCAAAGTCTTCATTACCATCTGGTAATGTAAGTATAGGAGCACTACTAAGCTTTTGTTTTAGAAGGTTGAAAGCTTCTTCTTGCTTTGGTCCCCAGTGAAACTTTGCATTCTTTCGAGTCAAAGATGTTAAAGGGGTAGCAATCTTGGAGAAGTCTTGAATACACCTTCTATAGTATCCTGCTAATCCCAAAAAGCTCCTAATCTCACTGGGATTCTTTGGTGATTCCCATTTCATCACAGCTTCTATCTTAGCTGGATCTACTTGTATTCCCTTCTCATTTATTATGTGATCAAGGAATTGAACTTCTCTTTTCCAGAAGTCACATTTAGAGAAGTTTGCATAAAGTTTTCTTGTCGAAGGGTTTCTAGAACCATTTTTAGATGCCTAGCGTGATCATCTTGGTCCTTAGAATAAATAAGTATGTCGTCTATAACAACAATGACAAACTTATCCAAGTATGGCTTGCAAACTCTATTCATCAGATCCATGAATGCTGCAGGGGCATTGGTTAGTCCAAAAGACATAACCAAAAATTCGTAATGCCCATAACGCGTCCTAAATGCGGTCTTAGGAATGTCTTCCTCGCGCACTTTCAACTGATGATAACCTGATCGAAGATCAATTTTTGAAAAGTAGTTGGCTCCTTGAAGTTGATCAAATAAATCATCTATTCTTGGTAAAGGATACTTGTTCTTAACAGTTAACTTGTTTAATTCTCGATAATCAATGCACATACGTATTGAACCATCTTTCTTTTTGACGAACAATACTGGAGCTCCCCAAGGTGAGGAACTCGGTCTAATAAACCCTTTTTCTAAGAGTTCGTCAATTTGCTTCATAAGTTTTTTCATCTCTGAAGGGGCTAGACGATAAGGAGCCTTCGCGATTGGTTTAGCACCAGGTACTAAATCAATACGAAAATCTATCTGGCGATCAGGTGGAAGTCCTGGTAAATCTTCCAGACACTACAGGTATTTCATTCATATGCATTTCCTTTTTAGCATCTACCATGCATAAGAGAAAGGCTATGCATTCTTTCTAAATACATTTCACTACCTTCATTGCTGAGATGATACTGGTCTTGGGGTTTCCATCACTACCATAAATTAGTAGCTTTTCCCCATCTGGCTTACGTACAGTCATCGTCTTATGTTCACAGTCGAGCCGAGCACAATTCTTATTTAACTAGTCCATCCCAAGAATAACATCATATTCACTTAAAATGGTCGGCACTAAGTTTACAGAGAATTCAGTGTTAACTAAGGTGATAACACAATCCCTAAAGATTTGACTTATCTTATCTCGCTCACCACTGGCAGTTTCTACAATATATGCACATTCTAGAGTTTGTGGTACTAAGTTCAAATAAGGTACTAAGGCAGTTGAAATGAAACTTCTATTTGCACCAGTGTCAAATAAAACTCTAGCATATATGTTGTTAATGAGAAACGTACCAGCTATGGTTTCATCTCCAACTTCTTTTAACACATACACTCGACCCTTGGACTTGTTCTGATTCTCCGTAGGTTGTGCTTGTGGAGGGTTCTTGCAATCACTTCGGAAATGTCCATACTCCCAACAGTTAAAGCATCTAATTTTTGGGCAATTCTTTCGTGAATGATCACCTGTTGGGCATTTAAGACATTTGGAATCTTGATACTTTCTCCAAGACTCATTTTTATCGTTCCTCCACGGTTTGTTGACACAGTTCCCTTCATTTCGTGTGATTTTATGTCCTTTCTTGGCGTCTGGTTTCCATCCTCATTTCTCTTTCTTTTGTTGTTGTTGGACCAAAAGAACCAATGAGCCAAGATCAGGAAAACCTCTAAGTCCCACATGTCACTGCAACAACTGCTGAAGACTCCCATCAGTTACAGTGTTCTCTTGCTTGAATGTCAGACTCGAGAACATCTGAAGACTCCCATCAGCTATTGTGTTCTCTTGCTTGAATGTCAGACTCGAGAGCATCGTAGCCCCAGCCTCAGCTGTTATGACAAAGTCTGAAGAACAAAGATTGAAGATCAAAGAACTGAAGAACAACAGCTAAAGACTCCAAAGTACAGAAGACCAAGTACTGAAGTCTGAAGTACTGATCATTCAAGTACTGAAGACTTCAAGTACTGAAGACCAAGTACTGAAGTATCAAAAGCTGAAGAACTAAAGAACTGAAGATCTTCTTCCGAAGCACAAAGTCTGAAGACAAAGACTGAAGACAACAACTGATGATATCTACTGAAGTCATCAGTTGTTACATCTTCCGAAGCTGTTCTATCTTCCGAAGCAAAGTCTGAAGAAAAAGACTGAGGACAACAACTGATGATATCTACTGAAGTCATCAGTTGTTATATCTTCCGAAGCTGTTACATCTTCCGAAGCCAAGTCTGAAGACCAAGTACTGAAGACTCAGAGTTTGTCACAACAACTGAAGAAGTCTTCTTCAGTTGTTGTGGTGGTTTTTCTTTTTCCGAAGTTTATTTTGTTTCAGTAGTTGTACAACAGCTGAAGAGCATGTTCTTCAGCTGTTATAGTGTCAGTAGTTTATTTTTGTCAGTACTTAGGAAACTTTTGTAAGAAGATGTCAGCTGTTGACATCTTCAGTAGTTTTATGTTTTGTCAGTTGTAATTTTAATATTCAGTTGATGTCAGAAAAAGGACATCAGCCCATCCTTTTGCCGGCTATAAAAGGATGGGGAACCATACTGTTTTAATTGCCGAAACGTGCGAAGCAATTAACATTTATTATTTCGCAGAAAAAAAAATGTCAAATGGTATCAGAGCTATCTGCCTCAGCCTAGTCAAACTCAAGCACCCCCGACTCAACCACCTCATGCTCTTCAAGAGCCTCATTCTTCCCAATCTCATCACCACACACAACCTCAACAACAAAGCTTTTTCACCCCAACTGTTGTTGACTGGAGTAGTCTACCAGAAGAGCTATCTGGTCAGGATCAACTACTTCAAGGTGCTGGTCAACATGGTGGTGACCAACCTTTTGGAAATCTTGCTCTGATGGCCCTTGATTCTGCTGAAGGGTCATCATCCAATGCCTCATCTCAGGTATCCACTGAGGCAAAAGCCAAGCTTTGTTCTGAATCATGCATAGCAGCATTTGCTTCTATTAGAGAAGCAAATATAGCTTTAATAGATAAAAATCTTGAGCTTGAGCAAACAATTTCCAAAAGAAAAGCTGATTTGAGGTTGTTCTAAAAGATAAAAATGATGAGATTTACAAGCTTAAATGCCAAATCAAAGATGATAAAGCTAGGGAAGATGTACTTCTAGAGAAGTACAAAGACCTCAAGGAAACTCTTGCAACCACCCAAGTTGAGTGTGATCGATGGGTGCAATCATGCAAGGGTTTTGAAATGCTTCTTAGCAAGCAATCAGCTTCCAATGTGAAGTTTGGCATTGGTTATAATCACACTGCTCCTCCCACAGATTTCACTTCAAGAGCAGAAGTTGAATCTGATGGGGAGAGCAATAACCAATCCTTCTCATCATGTGACTTACTATCCTCTGAATCAACATCATCAGAGATAGATGTCAGCATTTACTCCTGCCAAAACCAATCAGCTGATGCTACAACAGCTGATGGTTCAAATGCTGACTGTCACATGACCAAAAGGCTGATCAACTCAGGTGTTGTCACTAGAAGTACTGAAGGTACTGGAGAGCAAGTGACAACATCTGAAGTTCAAACCTCAAATACTATTAGCACTAAAGAGAAGAAAACTAACAGTAGAAAAGGTTTGAAGACAGCTAGAGAGGATACCAGGAAAGAAGGCACTAGGAAGAAAACTGCTAGTACTGATGACAAACAGCTGAAGAACAAGTCTTCAGCAGTTAAATCCTCTTCAGCTGATGATCAGCATAAGATGAAGAAAAAGCCATGTGAGATATGTGGCTTGTCCAATCATCTTACTGATGATTGCTGGTACAAAAGGGGTTCCAAACTCAACAGAAGGAGAAAATTGATGAAAGCATCAATAAAATGAAGAATGAGTTTGAAACCAAGTTTGTGCTAGCAACATCCAAGCCTGAAATCCCTAATCCCAAGCTAAATCTAAAAAGAAGGTAGGGATTACTCAGGCAACAGCTGAGGTTGCTCAGAAAAAGATGGTACAACATAGGAACTCATCATCAGCAAACTCCAATGTGTCTGAAGAGCTGAAGGCCTTATCACAGAATCAGACACAATTGGTGATGATGGTTTAGCACCTAGTGGGAAGAGTCAACCACTTAGATGCTCCTGTGTTGAAACCACAGAAAAGGAAGTCCAAGCCAAAGGATTCCTCTTCTCTACCATCTTCCTCACCTCAAGCTGTGACACACAACACACCTGTTAGTGCTGCACCTGTAGCTGAGAACAGACCCAAAACCAAGCAGGTTTGGGTCTCCAAGACTAACTAACACATGGCTGTGTTTGCAGGGTTCTTCAACATGCCATAGAAGCATCTGGTATGTAGACAGTGGAGGATCCATGCACATGACAGGAAGCAGCTCCCTTCTTAATGACTACTCTCAAGGAAAGAAGGGATTTGTTTCTTTTGGCAATGATGCAAAGGGTTACATCGGCGGAAAAGGCTTTGTTTCCAATGGGGAAATAAGGTTTGATGATGTTAACCATGTGGAGAATCTCAAGTACAACCTCTTGAGTGTCAGTCAAATGTGTGACAAAGGCCATGTTGCCCTTTTCACAAGCCAGAACTGTCGGATTCTGTCATCCAAAGTTCTGAGTTTGATTGACAAGGCATTGGATGAACACACTCTCCTGAAGGCCAACAGGACAGGAAGAGTGTATGCCTTAGATCTTTCTAAAAAGATGGATCTAAAAGGCCATCCTTGCCTATTCTCTAAGGCATCTCCTCAAGAGTCTACACTATGGCATAAAAGGCTGGGTCATGTTAATTTCAAGAACATGAATCAGCTTATAAGCCATGGTTTAGTAAGAGGATTGCCTCTGAAGGAGTTCAAGTGTGAAGATGACTGCACTGCTTGCTTGAAAGGAAAACAACACAAAGTTTCATTCCCTTCAATAGAAGAACCAAAGTCCACTGCCTGCTTACAACTTCTGCACATGGATCTCTTTGGTCCTGTCAGAGTAATGAGCATGGCAAAGAAGAAATACTGCCTGGTAATTGTGGATGATTACTCCAGGTTTGTATGGACTTTCTTCTTGCACTCCAAGGATGAAGCAGCAAAGACAATAATGAACTTTGTGTTACATGTAGAAAAGCAGTATTCCCTACAGGTCAAGTGTGTGAGGAGTGACAATGGAACCGAATTTAGAAACCACACACTTGATGACTTCTACCTGTCCAAGGAAATTAGAAGGCAGTTTAGCATTCCTAGAACTCCTGAGCAGAATGGAGTGGTGGAGAGAAAGAACAGGACCCTCATTGAAGCTGCAAGGTCTATGTTGGCTGACTCAGGGTTGCCACTGACCTTTTGGGCTGAAGCTATCAATACAGCTTACTATGTACAGAATAGAGCCTTAGTGAATAAGAGGTGATGAAGACTCCTTATGAAGCTCTTCATCATTTGGCCCCTCTTATTTCATTCTTTAGAGCCTTTGGGTGTCCTTGTTTCATTCTCAACACTAGCAACCCACTCCATAAGTTTGCTAGTAAGGTGGATGCAGGGTACTTTGTTGGTTATTCATCAACTTGTAAAGCATACAGAGTCTTCAACTGTAGAACCAAGGGGGTTGAAGAAACTCTGCATGTTAAGTTCAATGAATCTCCAAAGGACAAGATTCCACAAAACCCTATGGAGTTGTTTGATCTGGACATACTGCAATATGTTCCTTATCAACCTCCATCTGTTGAGCCTGTCAACAGATCTCCACCTGGTGGTACTGATGATGATGTAGTCAGTACTCACCTCTTCAGGATCAGTGACAACCTGCCTAAATCCACTGAACCTGATGCTCCTGTAGCCTCAGCAGCTCCATCCACTACAAATGCTGATGAGATTTCTGCTTGCTCTACTTCGTTTGAGCTGCCATCCTCTACATGGTTTCAGGAATCTCCATCACCATCTGTTGCTGCTGATGGGTCTACAAACACTTGCACAGATATCATAGTTTATCAAGAGCTCAAGAATCACCCCACTTCACAAATCATTGGTGATATCCATGCTGGAGTTTCAACCAGGAATCAGTTGTCCAACTTCTGCTTCTATGCTCTCTTCATCAGTCAGCAAGAGCCAAAGAACTATCATATTGCTTTAAGAGACAATGGATGGGTGGAAGCTATGCAGCTTGAGCTTCTTCAATTCAAGAAACAGCAAGTGTGGGAGCTTGTTCCATTACCCAAAGATAAGTGTGCTATAGGCACCAAGTGGGTATTTAGGAACAAAACAGATGAGAAGGGCCAAATTGTCAAGAACAAGGCAAGACTGGTTATTCAAGGGTTTGCACAGGAAGAAGGCATCGATTATGATGAGACCTTTGCACCTGTGGCCAGACTGGAAGCAATCAGACTCTTCTTAGCTTATGCTGCCTTTCACAGTCTTAAGGTTTATCAAATGGATGTCAAAAGTGCCTTCCTATATGGGAAAATAAAAGAAGAGGTCTATGTGTGTCAACCACCAGGCTTTGAGGACAATAAACATCCTGATTGGGTGTACAAGCTTGATAAGGCTCTTTATGGGCTGAAGCAAGCACCTAGAGCCTGGTATGAGACACTCTCAACCTTTCTTCTAGAGAATAAGTTCACTAGAGGCACCATTGATAAAACCTTATTCATCAAGACTGTGGGACAACATAAGTTCCTTGTTCAGATTTATGTTGATGACATCATCTTTGCATCCTCTGATCCAAAGTTGTGTGATGAATTTACAAAGCTTATGAAGCTGAGATTTGAAATGAGTGCTATGGGAGAATTACATTATTTTCTGGGTTTGCAAATCAAACAACTGGATGATGGAATCTTCATCCATTAGTCCAAGTATACCAAAGAGTTGTTAAATAAGTTTGATTTACAATCCTGTAAGCCCTGTTCTACTCCCATGAGCAGCATCACACAACTAGATGTAGATCAGAAAGGTAAAGCGGTTGATGAAACCCTTTACAGATGTATGATTGGGTCCTTGATGTACCTTACAGCCTCTAGACCAGACATCATGTTTGCAACATGTGCTTGTGCTAGATTTCAGGCTGCACCTAAAGAATCCCATTTGATTGCAGTCAAAAGGATCTTTAGATATCTGCAAGGTACCCAATCACTAGGTCTTTGGTATTTAGCTGGGCATTCTTGCAAATTCGTTGCTTTCTCTGATAGTGACTATGCAGGATGCAAAGTCACCAGAAAATCCACTTCTGGTGGTTGCCAATTCCTAGGCAATTGTTTAGTTTCTTGGCAGAGTAAGAAACAAACATCAATTGCTACATCCACTACTGAAGCTGAGTACATTACTGCTGCAAGTTGTACATCTCAGATACTCTGGCTTCAGAACCAACTCTTGGATTATGGCATTACAGAGACTAAGACTCCATTATTAATGGATAGTGCTTCAGCTCTTTGCATTGTCAAAAATCCAGTCCAGCACTCTAGGACCAAACATATTGAGATCAGACATCATTTTATTAGAGATTGCTATGAGAAAGGTCTGATTGATCCTAAGTTTGTGCCTAGTGCTGATGAGCTTGCAGACATTTTACTAAGCCTTTAGATAGTGTCACATTCCAAATTTGGTACTAAGGCTTGGTATGCTGCAGCTTGACTGATTTGACCTTTGCTGATGCTTTACTTCACAACTACTGATGAGCATTAGGTCAAATACAAGTACTGATGAGTAATTTAGTCTTCAGCTCTTTCACAACTACTGAAGACTAAAATAACTCAAAGTACTGATGTATATTATTTATTGAAAAACAACTGATGTAGTGAGGTGGATTACAACTACTGATGTATGATTTTCAAATAAATAAGTACTGAAGAACAAATTTTGCTTATAAGTACTGATGTGTAATCTTACACAAATACTGAAGACAAAATTTGTTCACCAGCTCTGAAGAATATTTCATCAGCACTTGTGAACATCTGATCACAAGAGCTGAAGGCATAAATATTCACAAGAGCTGAAGGGTCAATAAAACATCTGAAAGTCAACCAAAGAGCTGATGAGTAAGTGTGGAGGCTAGTATAAAACAACTGATTTGATGGAAACAGCTGATGAGTAATTTCTCATCAGCTGATGACAACAGCTGCTGTTTCATACCCAAACAACTGGACAAAACCATGTCTTCAGTAGTTTCACAACTACTGATGGCTAACACCAAGTTCTCAGTTGTTTACAACAACTAAAGCAATACCATGTCTTCAGTAGTTCATAACTACTGATATCAGTAGTTCACAACTACTGAAGACTAACACCAAGTCTTCAGTTGTTACAAAGTCTGAAGAAGAATATTAGGTCATCAGTAGTTCATAACTGCTGAAGACTGACAGTAACTCTTCAGACGTTTAAAACATCTGAAGGACAAAACCAAAGTCTAAGTAGTTTCAACTACTGAAGACCAACACCAAGTCCTCAGATGTTATAACCACTGAAGGTTAAAACCACGTCATCAGTTGTTACAACAACTGATAACTAACACCAAAACCTTCAGTAGTTTTCTTTCAACCTTTGACCTACCCTATAAATACCCCACTTTCAGAGCATTTACTCCTCACATTGACCTAATCCTTCCAAACCTCTGAAATTCCCATACACCATTAATGGCGACCATGCAACTGAAACCTCGACACAACTGTGTCGCCCATCTTACAAAATCGCCATTATGGCCTAAGTTCCACCAAGCCGTAGATCTTATGAACGACTCACCCTACAAAACGGCTTTTCTCCTGAACCCCACTATATACACCGACTCCTTGGCGGAGTTTTGGACAAACGTAACCGTCCAAACCGGAGAGCAGGATGGCGAGGTCTCTCTCCGGTCCTCCGTCAACGGACACCCCGTGGTTATTACTCTAGCTACCCTACGACAAACCCTAAAGCTGGAGGATGCCACCCACCCAATTTCCTACCCCAAAGGTACCCTGGATCTCTCATTCACATCCAACGACTACCAGGGTAACCTCTCAGCCTCCACCTTGTTGAAGAAACACTTCCCTGACCCTCAACGACTGATCTTCCACATGGTGAACGTGTGTCTGGCTCCCAAAACCTCTTCGTGGGACCAGATGTCCACAAGGTGGCAACAGGTATTGTTCTCTATCCTTGAAAAACAACCGTTAAACTTAAATGATTTACTATTTTTGGAAATAAAGGATATGGCCACAAAACCAATTTCTAACCGATGGATCTTGTATCCTTGGTTCATTATGGCCATAATAGGGAACCAGCTTCAGGCTGAGGGACTAGTTGGGACTGGGGTCCCTGCCATGGCTGTTCTAGCCGAGGTATACTCCAGGCACAACACTGACCAAACACTCAAACAGGCTGGCCGGCTGCGAAAACCCACGCAGCTGGAACCCACAGCCTCCACCTCTAAATCCAAAGTCCCCACCAAACCAAAAGCCAAAAGGAAGCCCAAAAAGGCTACTCAGGGAGATGAGTCCCCTGAGGATGCCCCTGCAACATAAAGGCAGGATGTGCCTGCTGGTTCGATTCTCCCAGCAGGTACCACGACTCCACCCACCACAACCGCACAAGGTTCCTCTCAACAGGAGCCTGATGCAACCAATTTGGGGCAACCACATTACTGGGGTCTTTCTCACTTGAGAAGACTGCCATTGAAGAGCACAGTCCTCCCCATGTGCACACTGCTTCGAGCCCATCTCTTGATGAGACCGCCCCACTAAGCCCAACATTGGCAATAGCCAAAGTGCTGACCGGTCTGAGCACTCCACCCTCTCCCCAGAAACCTATTACACCTGGGGAGACTCCAACCGAAGAGGGGGTGGGTACAAGTGCCGATGGGAGCCCACAGCCCAGAGAATCTGTTCAATCTCCCAGTGTGGCTAGGGAGATAGAACAATCTGGTGAGGCTGCCACTTCCCCTGCATCAACATCTGAGCAGGGTGCAGCTGGTAACATCACTAAGACCTCACCAGAGGCAATGGCCGATGATGGATCCAATCCGGAGGCCAGAAGTCCCCAGTACCATGAACAAGGGGCACATGTCATTACTGAGCCACACTCAGGACATGTACATCCTGACAATGTCAGGAGGTCAGGTGATTCAGCTCATGCTGATGATGACCTGAGCTTCTTCTATGATGTAGTTACTCAAAACACTATCCTAGAGGATGAGATAAGCAGACTCAAAGAGCTGCTTGCTCAAATGACTCAGGATAGAAGTCCATCTGCCACCACTACCCAACATATGGCACCTTTACCCGAAGGTCTCACAAACACTGAGCCACTCCCACAAACTCAGCCACCAGCCCCTACTTCTGGCACCAGCTCCCAGGGTCAGAACCCCCCTGAGCAGCTGGATGCTATCCTCCAGAAATCCCTGCCTCTCATCACACCTATCCTTAAAGACATAGTTATTCAGACCCTTGATGAGAGGCTTCCCACATACATACAACCCATGGTGAAGGTTGCCATAACTAAGGCGCTTGCTGATAGTCAAACCCCAACCAATGCACCCAAAAAGGGGGAGACGTCAGTGCAAGCCAAGAGGAAGAGGGGTGAGGAGGAGAAAGAGGCAGAGAAAGAGGTGGTGGTAGAGAGGGAGTTGGTTGAGGAGACTAGGAAGGTGAGGGAGAAAGGGAAGAGGAAAGAGAGGGAGGTTGAGCGAATAGAAGTGGCTGAAATCCAAAAGGATTTCAGTGCCACTAATAAGAAGAAGGGAGAGGAGAGAAACTGGACTCTGATCTAGCAGCCCTTGTCAAAGAGGCTGAAGCTGAACACAGCAAATCAATGGATTCTGCCATTGATCAGCTGTTCAGGCAAGGCTTTGACAAGGACACTGCCTTGCTAGATCAGGAGCTCAGGAGGATGGAAACCAAGGAGATTGAATACCGATGGTCTACTTATAGCCAAGAGGACCAAAAGAGACTTGAGGCTATGAGTAGATTCATTTCGAAGTATTTGGGCAGGCCAGTCCTTGACATTAAAGCATGGTCCAGGGACAGAATCTTGGCTATAGCCGCCAAGATCTGTTCAGCTGGTGATTTCACAAAGGGACTGGTCGCTGAGGCTCTCTCCGAAGCCGGTGCTGGGAACAGGACACTTCTAGTAAAACAGACTAAGCCTACTCTCATATCTAGACTACTAGAAGTGCCTGCCAAATTCCCACACCAACCACCAAACCACAACCCACAAAACCAACTCCTTTACCACCAAAACCCGCAGCCAATGATCCACCCTTGAAGAAGAAGAGAAAGGTGCTGAGGCTGCAAGATGAAGAAGAGGAGGATGAGGAGGATAGTCTGCCACTTTCAGCAGTTATACCTCTACCCAAAGCCAAACCACAAACCATCACTCCCACCTCACAGAAGGACACTGTGAAGGTAAAGTTAGAAGAGGAGGAGCAGCAAAGGCGACATGATGAGGAAATGCTGAAAAGCATTGACAAATGTTATGCTGCTTCTACCTCTATAATAAACATGCAGAAAGAAGCTCTGAGATTATTCACCTTAAAACAAACCTATCAATATGAAAGGGAAAAGGTGAGAACTTGGCCTGACACAAGGGTATCTCACAGGATAGTCAAAAAGGACATGCCTGTGAGATACAAGAGCCAACTAAGAGAATCGTAGATGAAGTGATCTCTGTGGCTTTTGTAATAACACCCTGGGAAATAGTAGAGGAATTCGAGAAAGCCTATAGAGCCGGCCAATCACCCTTTACAATGCTAGATGATAGGGTGGTTAGGAAGGGTCTGGTCTTTAAGAGGCTTGAGAATTTCTATAGGAATGAGCTCAACCTGTTGTTGGAGGGTAAACATCCTGATGAGTTTGCATACAGGCAAACCACAACACTTGAGCTCAAAATGGAAGACAGGTCAAGTTCATCTCAGAGCTGTACGGTCGGGAGGGATTGTTTGATGGTGTGCCTGAAGATCTATCCAAAGAAGAGCAGATGATCTTTCTTCAGGCCTGCACCGAGAATCCTACCGGCTTGTACATGGGAGGTAGATCTCATGGATGGGACAACAGCTCTGTGTCCAATTCCCTAAGACAGAGCTCCCATCCATACTTAGCCAAACAAACACTAGAGACTACCTCTCAGGCCAGTGCTTATCTGGGTCAACTTCTAATCTGATCTAGAAGGAAATAGACCAATCATTATGCCACCAATAAGTGGGACAACAAATAATTAGAGGTTTTGGCTGCATTGGTTCAGGGGGAGTTTGTTGGACCAAAAGAACCAATGAGCCAAGATCAGGAAAACCTCTAAGTCCCACATGCCACTGCAACAACTGCTGAAGACTTCCATCAGCTGTTCTGACAAAGTCTGAAGATCAAAGTATAAAGATCAAAGAACTGAAGAACAACAGCTGAAGACTCTAAAGTACTGAAGACAAGTACTGAAGTCTGAAGTACTGATCATACAAGTACTGAAGACTTCAAGTACTGAAGACAAGTGCTGAAGAATCAAAAGCTGAAGAACTGAAGAGCTGAAGAACTTCTACTGAAGCACAAAGTCTGAAGACAAAGACTGAAGACAACAGCTGATGACATCTACTGAATTCATCAGCTGTTACATCATCTGAAGCCAAGTCTGAAGAACAAGTGCTGAGCTCAGAGTTTGTCACAACAGCTGAAGAAGTCTTCTTCAGTTGTTGTGATGGTTTTTTCCTTTTTCAGTAGTTTATTTTGTTTCAGTAGTTGTACAACAGCTGAAGAGTTTTTTCTTCAGTTGTTATAGTATCAGTAGTTATAAACGACTGAAGAGTTTGTTCTTCAGTCGTTGTAGGATTTCAGTAGTTTTACTTTTGTCAGTACTTAGGAAACTTTTGTAAGAGAATGTCAGCTGTTGACATCTTCAGTAGTTTTATGTTTTGTCAGTTGTAATTTAATATTCAGTTGATGTCAGAAAAAGGACATCAGCCCATCCTTTTGCCGCCTATAAAAGGATGGGGAACCATACTGTTTTAAATGCCGAAACGTGCTAAGCAATAGAACATTTATTACTTTGCAGAACTCTTTTCTCTCTCTATGCTTGTACTTTTACATGCAATATCTTTTATGTTCTTGCATTAATCGCTAATTAATGTGCTAAATCCGCTGCAAACATAATCTGATTGATCAAACGAGAGGCTGAGATCCTGTCACCCGTTTTTATTTAATTTTAGCCCATTAAGGTTTTCTTGGGGATTAAGTTGTAAACCCTAATTTTCTCTATTTATATTGTATTAGTGTACTTGTAATTCCTCACGAGTGAGGCAGAAAGCAATAAAAGTATTATCCTGGTTGCAGCCCGTGGACGTAGGTCACATCGACCGAACCACGTAAATCTCGCGTGTTCATCTTTGTTATTATTTTCTCTCGCAGTTTGATTGTGTTTGTGTGTCGATCTAAACCGGATCCCTACCACTCATAATCGGTAGGGCCAAAACGAGCATAGACGGCCTTAGAAAACTCCACCAGGTCATCGGTCCCCTAGATTTTTGAGCCACCTATGCCACTGCAACGCAATGCCATCGAGATGAAAAGAAGCTAGGTGTACCCTGTCACCATCTTCGACCCGCTGAAATGCAAAATACTGTTCCGCTTGATAAAGCCAACCACCGGTACGGTTTCGAGGGTTGGGAAACGATTTTGCTGCTGCCAGAGGGTGACCCGGATGATCTTTGATCACGTTGTGCTTGCAAGGAGGCATTAAGGCTTTACATTTCAGCCAAAATCTTTTCAAACAATGCTTCATGTTGAGCGAAGCGATCTTGGGTTTGTTGTTGGAACTCGGCATTGGAGACTTTACGGGTTTCCATTGGATCGACTGCTCTGATACCACTTGTTGTGGACCAACTGGGTAATTCAAATGGCCAAGAAAGTAAGAAAGAAACTTGAGAAAATTAAGGACTTGGAACTAATTCTTCTGCATGCCTCATGCATGAAAGAAAAACATAATTATAAAGAGTACAAACCTAGCCCAACAACTACTACTAACCCACTACCAACAAGAACGTGGGAGCATGGGGCATCCCCCTCTACTGCCCTTTATTTAACACATGTGAATTAAAACCAAAACTAAAGAAATACTAGAATTAAAACATATAAATTTGCATGCATAAAGTGGTAAAGATGATGACATGGCAACACACATCATAGTCTTATAATAGCTTGTAAGTTCAAGATCTAATAATCATTTTCATGGCATAACTTGTTCATAAAAAATGTATCTTGTACCAATGAAACCAGAATATAAAGAAATGTTTCTTACTTTAACATAATCAGCATGTCCTGGACAATCTACATGAGCATAATGCCTTTTAGCAGTTTCATATTCAACATGAGTCTGCATAACCAAACAAAAAAAATGAAAGGCATTGATCAAGTTACTCAACCACTCATGGGTATGACTATATCAGATAAATAGAATTATAACAATACTAAACTGTTGCAATTGTAATTCCCCTCTTTTTCTCTTCAGGAGCCTTATCAATTTCGTCAAAAGCTATAGCCTTAGCCTTTCCTTCATCCGCCAGCACCTAAAGAAAGCACGTGACTTAACAAAAATTATATTGCCTTCTTGAAAGAAATAGAACTCATAACAGATAGTAAAGGAACTAAATGCCAGATCTATCAATTCAACCTTTGTGATAGCAGCAGTCAATGTTGTCTTTCCATGATCAACATGTCCAATTGTTCCAACATTAACATGAGGTTTTCTGACATAAAGAAATACACCATAAGATACATTATACATTCAAAGATGTTCTATTTAATTTCTACATAGTATTCAACCAACATTGAAGGTTTCTTGATCTGACCCGCGTGTGTGAAGGTGGATTCAACTTGGTAACCCTAGAAGGTTACGGGTTGTATCTTGTTACTGATTCTAAAATAACTTTGTAACCCTAGAAGGTTACGAGTTGTTGTTCCTCTTGGTTTTCTGTGAGTCTTGTAACCCTTGAAGGTTACGGACTTCACTCGCTCGGCGAACCCTATCTTGGGAACCCCTCATTGTGAGATCTTTCCACCCTTTTATATTTCCTGTTTAGTGCTAAAATAACCCTGTAGTCTGCTCTAAAATATATATATAGTCCTTTCGTCTAGATTGCTTGGCTGGGTTAGGAGTACCAGCATTCTGGTTTAAATAGGGAGAGCCATCCCCTATTCTTGTGCCTGTTACAGTGTCTTGTGACTTGATATACTTCAGCTGTTGGTTTTGATTGTGTGTTACCTGTGTTTTGTTGATCTTGCGTGAGTGACTGCTTTTGTTTATGCTTTATTAGTGTGGCAACCTCTTTTTAAGGTGTTTCTTGTCACGCTGAGTGAGTGAAGTATAATAGGTAACAGGAGACATTATGCTACCCCTAGATCATGTTCGGTGACGAGAGATGCAACTACAGGGAAAAAGGGTTATAGATTACGACTGGCATCGTGGAATGTAGGAACCCTTACTGGTAAGTTATTAGAGTTAATAGATGTGGTAAAGAGACGTAGGGTTCAGATAGCGTGCCTCCAGGAGACTAGATGGTGGGGTGGGAGGGCAAAGGAGTGTAATGGGTATAAACTATGGTATTCAGGGTCAGATGGAACAAAAAATGGAGTAGGTTTTCTAGTTGCCAAAGAACTTCAGGATAATGTAGTGGAGGTTAGAAGATACGAAGATAGACTTATGTTGCTAAGGATAATAATAGGGGATGAAGTAGTGGCTGTAGTTAGTGCGTATGCACCACAAGTTGGATTAGGGGAAACAGAAAGAAAGAAGTTCTGGGAGAGTTTAGATCACGTTATGGGAGACATACCACGACAAGAAAAAATATGCATAGGAGGAGATTTTAATGGGCATATCGGTAAGGACAACGATCATTTTCCGTTGGTGCATGGAGGCTTTGGGTACGGTCTGAGGAATGATGTCGGTAGGGAGCTTCTTGACTTTGCATTAGCGCATGAACTAAGCATCATAAATTCGTTTTTCAAGAAAAGAGACTCGCATCTAATCACATTTAGCAGCGGCGGGAGACACACACAGATAAATTATTTGTTGATGAGGAGGGAAGATCGTAGCTCATGGAAGTACTGCAAGACAATACCGGGACAGACAGTAACCACCCAACATCACATGTTGGTGGCAGATCTATGACTGAGGAGAGCAATGGTCCAACCAACTAAGAGAAGTAGACCGACGATCTGATGGGGACAACTCAAAGACGAAAAGATTACCATCTTTAGAGATAAAATCATACCAATGAACCTGAGTGGGCCATAGGAAGATGCCAACCAAATGTGGAGGCTATGGCAACTCGAGTCATACAAGTAGCTAAAGAAACGCTTGGGACTACAACAAATAGGACAGTTGGTCGTAAGGAATCCTGGTGGTGGAACGAAAATGTACAAGAGAAGATAAAAATTAAACAATAAAGTTTTAAAGAGCTTCTTCACTGTAATAATGAAGAAGAACAAGCCGAGCTAAAACATAAATACAAAGAGGCTAAACGAGAGGCGAAAAAGTCTGTGTCAGAGGCAAAGAACACAGCATACGAGAGGATGTATAAGCGATTAAAAACGAAAGAGGGTGAATATGACATGTTTAAGATTGCCAAGGCAAGGGAACGTAGAAGACAAGACCTGAGAATGGTGAAGTTTATAAAGGCCGCGGATGGTAAGGTCTTGGTGAGGAAAAAGACATCAAGGGGAGGTGGAAAACTTACTTCGATAACCTTTTCAACATAAAGAACCGTAATCAACAAACGGAAACCGATGAAACAAATCAAACGACGCAACAAAACAAGTGTTATTGTAGAAGCATCACAGTCGATGAAGTTACGAGAGCTTTGAAGAAAATGGGAAGGGCTAAGGCGGTGGGGCCAGACAACATTCCGATTGAAGTGTGGAAGTGCCTTAGAGATGAGGGCCTACAATGGCTAACGGACTTGCTCAACACTATCTTTAAGACAGGAAAGATGCCAGAGCAGTGGAGAAGCAGTGTCATAGTCCCCATATATAAGAAAAAAGGAGATGTCCAATGTTGCGCAAATTACAGGGGAATAAAGCTATTGAGTCACACGATGAAACTATGGGAAAGAATTGTTGACACGAGAATTAGAAGAGAAACTCAGATAGCGGTAAACCAATTTGGATTTATGCCAGGACGCTCTACAACAGAAGCTATACACATCATAAGGAGGATAATGGAGTAATATAGAGAAAAGAAAAGAGACCTACATATGGTATTCATTGACCTAGAAAAAGCATATGACAGTGTGCCGCGAAAACTCATCTGGGAAAGTCTACGACTTAGAAGGGTACCAGAGAGGTATATCAAAATAATACAGGATATGTATGACGGGGCAAAAACGTGTGTACGAGCACCTGTCGGAGACACATACTTCTTCCCGGTGGAAGTGGGACTCCACCAAGGATCGGCATTGAGCCCATTCCTCTTCACAGTAGTGTTGGACGAGATGACCAACTCTATACAAGAGCCAGTCCCATGGTGTATGCTGTTTGCGGATGATATTGTCTTAATATCAGATCCTAAGACGGTGCTTAACGAGAGATTCGAAAGTGGAGAGCAGCACTAGAACGCAGGGGCTTAAGGATAAGTTGCTCAAAGACAGAATACATGCATTGTAACTTTAGTGGTGAGGCCGAAGAGGACACCCAAATAAGTATACAGAGCATGGCGGTCCCCGGACGGGTAGGTTCAAATACCTTGGCTCGTATATACAGGAAGACGGAGAGATACACAGCGATGTAGCCCACCATGTGCAATCAGGATGGTGCAAGTGGAGAGCAGCATCAGGGATTCTGTGTGATAAGAGGTTCCCACTAAAACTAAAGGGAAAACTATACAGAATGGCAGTACGTCCAGCTATGCTATACGACACAGACTGTTGGGCCATAAAGAAATCGCAAGAGAGACAAATAGAGGTCGCAGAAATGCGAATACTGAGGTGGATGTGTGGACACACAAGATTGGATAGGATCAGAAATGACGTCTTTCACCAGAGGCTAGAGGTGGCATGTATCACAGATAAAATACGAGAGGGAAGACTAAGATGGTTTGGGCACGTGAAGAGGTTTTGGCAAACAAACACTTGAGACTACCTCTCTGGCCAGTGCTTATCTGGGTCAACTTCTAATCTGATCTAGAAGGAAATAGACCAATCATTATGCCATCAATAAGTGGGACATCCAATAATTAGAGGTTTTGGCTGCATTGGTTCAGGGGGAGTTTGTTGGACCAAAAGAACCAATGAGCCAAGATCAGGAAAACCTCTAAGTCCCACATGTCACTACAACAACTGCTGAAGACTCCCATCAGTTACAGTGTTCTCTTGCTTGAATGTCAGACTCGAGAACATCTGAAGACTCCCATCAGCTATTGTGTTCTCTTGCTTGAATGTCAGACTCGAGAGCATCATAGCCCCAGCCTCAGCTGTTATGACAAAGTCTGAAGAACAAAGATTGAAGATCAAAGAACTGAAGAACAACAGCTAAAGACTCCAAAGTACTGAATACCAAGTACTGAAGTCTGAAGTACTGATCATTCAAGTACTGAAGACTTCAAGTACTGAAGACCAAGTACTGAAGTATCAAAAGCTGAAGAACTAAAGAACTGAAGATCTTCTTCCGAAGCACAAAGTCTGAAGACAAAGACTGAAGACAACAACTGATGATATCTATTGAAGTCATCAGTTGTTACATCTTCCGAAGCTGTTCTATCTTCCGAAGCAAAGTCTGAAGAAAAAGACTGAGGACAACAACTGATGATATCTACTGAAGTCATCAGTTGTTATATCTTCCGAAGCTGTTACATCTGCCGAAGCCAAGTCTGAAGACCAAGTACTGAAGACTCAGAGTTTGTCACAACAACTGAAGAAGTCTTCTTCAGTTGTTGTGGTGGTTTTTCTTTTTCCGAAGTTTATTTTGTTTCAGTAGTTGTACAACAGCTGAAGAGCATGTTCTTCAGCTGTTATAGTGTCAGTAGTTTATTTTGTTAGTACTTAGGAACTTTTGTAAGAAGATGTCAGTTGTTGACATCTTCAGTAGTTTTATGTTTTTGTCAGTTGTAATTTGAATATTCAGTGATGTCAGAAAAAGGATATCTGCCCATCCTTTTGCCGCCTATAAAAGGATAGGTAACCATACTGTTTTAATTGCCGAAACGTGCGAAGCAATAAAACATTTATTATTTCGCAGAACTCTTTTCTCTCTCTATGCTTGTGCTTTTACATGCAATATCTTTTATGTTCTTGCATTAATCGCTAATTAATGTGCTAAATCCGCTGCAAACATAATCTGATTGATCAAACGAGAGGCTGAGATCCTGTCAGTTGTTATCAGTCATTATGCCTTCTTCTTCATATGCAATGGCACTTAATGCGATTGCAGACTCATAGGTTTTAGGGGCAGACATCTTAACTAAGTGTCGAATATGAGGGGGTAACCCCGGGGAATGTTATGCATTGAATATACAGAACACATAGTAATCAACGAGTACACAACGGAAGTCTAACTTTAATTATACATCAAAAGCGTATAATACATTTGTTATAATAGATAATACCATTACATCAGTTTAACTATACTAGAGATCCAAATGTTTAAAACATTCTAGAACTTTATTTTCTCATAAACTAGCTCGTAATCTTCAATCCCTACAATCACTTGGCACCTAGAATGTGTGTCCATAAAATAGAAAACATTTGGGACTCAGCATAAAACTTGTGAGTTCATAAACATGGCATTCTTCAAAATTCAAAACATGTTAATATTGACTATTGCATCAAGCAGATACAGCCATGGCAAACAGATAGGAACAGAGTAAGCATAATATAAATTCACATAACCAGGCTATGTATACAAACTCCACTGGCTAAAGCAGAATCATACAAGCAGCCCTCAAGCATCCTATCAAGCATTGTCACATATCACAGATGCTATTGATAGTCAATTCTACAATTATTACCAGTTATCAGAACATCACATCCCGTTTTAGAAAACAATTTAGAGGAACTCACCTCAATCAATCAAGTCAGTGATATCGTCTGCTCAGGTTCACTGCTATCAGGTATTATCATATAGGCAAAATAACTTTATTTAAGCTATATTCTAGCTAGTAATAATTTTAGGGATAATTCGTTATCTTTTTTTCTATTTGTTGGTTTTATTCGGGCACTTTCTTTTATCCTATGCCAACCCTTTAGTACAACCCTTACTAGTTGGCATAACTCGGGCGTTTCTATCATACTCGAGCCAACCCTCGGGGTTACCCAATACCTTCCCTAATGATAACCTTCAAGTCTAATAATAATAATAATAACAATAATAATTACTATAAAACTAAAAATAACAAATAATAATAATACTAACTATAACAATAAAAATAACAACTAGAATAATAATAATAACTATAAAGATGATAATATAATATTAATAATAACTATATTAATACTAATACCTATAATAATAATAATAATAATAATAATAATAATAATAATAATAATAACTATAATAATAATAATTAAACATAACCTTAAACAAGGGCGTACCTGAAAACTATCTACGGCAATTTGATGTAGAGTCTCCCCTACTCGCGCTCCTAGTCGCGCTCCTACTCGAGTACCAAAACGCCTACTAGTAACACCCAACGGGGTATTGAAAACTCGGATTCTCTTTATATTAGAGCGTTCCCAAAAAAACTTATGTTTTAAATTCAACCTTAAGGCTTCTATTTATAAGGGAGCAGAAGGCATGTGAAAAATTTCAGAGGCGATGTGGGATGAAGTTCAGATGGAGTTTCGATGTGGGATGCTATGATGCAATTGCAATTGCAATTGCAATTGCATCTAAATGATGCTTAACGACAAGCTAGAGCAGTGGAGAGCAACGCTGGAGAACAAAGGATTAACGATAAGTCGCTCTAAGACGGAATACATGCATTGTAACTTTGGGGGTCACGAGGAAGAGGACACCCAAATCAGTATCCAGGGTATGCCGGTCCCACGGAAATCTAGGTTCAAATACCTGGGCTCGTACCTGCAGGAAGACGGAGAGATACACAGCGATGTAGCTCACGGGTCCAAGCAGGATGGTGCAAGTGGAGAGCAGCATCAGGGATCCTATGTGACAAGAGGTTTCCAGCAAAACTTAAGGGAAAACTATACAAAGTCATGGTACGCCCAGCTATGCTATATGGAACAGACTGCTGGGCCATAATGAAATCGCACGAGAAACAAATAGAGGTTGCGGAAATGCGAATGCTAAGGTGGATGAGTGGCCATACAAGACTGGATCGGATAAGAAACGAAGTGTTTCGACAGAAGTTAGAAGTGGCTTGTATTACAGATAAAATACGAGAGGGAAGATTAAGGTGGTATGGACATGTCAAGAGGAGACCAATGGCAGCACCGGTCAGAGCAGTGGAGAACATCGTCATAGAGGGTAGGAAGAGTAGAGGAAGACCTAGGCTGACTTGGGAAGAGATAATTAGGCGAGATATGGCACACTTGCACCTCTCTGAGCACATGATCGAGGATAGGAGCGAGTGGAGACGTAGAATTAAAATTAAGGACTTTTAGTGGTTTCTGTAGCTACGAAGGGACTTTCATTACTTCTTACGGGGCCTCATATGTATGTAGTACACTGCGACCTTTTTAGGGAAAATTTGTTGCTTCCCTGATGCAGGCTTGTTCATTTTATATTTCTTTTTGGTGATATCTTAATGTTTACTGTATGATGGGTACGGTATCATATATCATATAGCTTATATCATATGTTTGATTATATGTTGATTTCCTAGCTTTATTGCTTTTGTTATCGAGCCGGGGTCTCTTTGGAAGCGGTCTCTCTACCTATCGGGATAGAGGAAAGACTTGCCACCACCTACCCTCCCCAGACCCTACTCTTGAGTGGGATATACTGGGTTTGTTGTTTGTTTGTTTGTTTATTCTAATTAATTCAGCTGCTTAACTCGTTTTTCTCTTATAACTTTTAATATATAGCGTATTATGAAATTTCAAATATGTCGTTGTGACGAGCTTATTTTTCTCTACGAGTCCACCTAAGTTTCGTCAAAACAGAGCAGATTCGAATATAATATATTATTATTATATTCAAACGGTCTCTTATAACATAAAAATTTCATCTAAAACTTTAAACTAAATAGACAATTTACTCATTACTTACTCGTTTGACAATATATAAATGCGAAGTTCATATGACCCAAACGCTTGGGTTGTCACATTAACGTTCCCTTTTTATTGTGATTTATTATGATTTTATTTCACATTAAGAAAAATATTATATGATATTTGAAAACATTTGAAAATCCTTACGAAAACGATATGATTGTTTCACTTGAGACGTAGATTACATCTATCACTTATTTTAAAATATTTATATACTTAAGATCTGACTGGGTCAGAAGCTGACCCGGTAAGAAGTTCTGACTGAGTCTGCATCTGACTGAAACTTGGCTGTTTGATTATGTATCTGACTGACTCTGCTGAATGAAAAAAATAACCTCTATATACACTTCTGTTAAATTTCTCTGTTAAATTTCTCTGTTAAATTTATCTGTTATTATTATTATTATTATTATTATTATTATTATTGTTATTATTATTATTATTATTATTATTATTATTATTATTTAAAACCCCTTCTCACCACCATTTAACACCCACCCCCCCCCCCTCTTTCTCCTCTCTTCTTCGGTTCTTCCTCCACACACACACACACACAATCGAAGGTGCAGGCCGACGGAACCATCTTCTCCAAAACCAAAATCATCTTCTCCAAAACCAAAATCATCACAGAGAGAGCTTCGAGAGAGAGCACCGAGACAACTTCTAGAGTTTGATTAGGGCTCGCGCAGGTCGATTAGGGCTCGTGCAGTGAAGGTGTCGATGATGATGATTCGATGGAGATGATTGCTGGTGTCGATTGGAAGATGATCGAAGGTGAGGTTGCGGTGGTCGCACAAATCGCGAAGGTGTCGATGGGTCAGCCGGTCAAATAGTGAAGGTGTCGATGATGATGATTCGATGGAGATGGATGGGTCAGCCGGTCAGCTATAAAAAATCTCAGGTCCGGGTCAGCTCATATGACCCGGTCAGAAGCTGGTTTCACCAACAGCAAACGGGCTGACCGGTTGACCGAGTCAGCGGGTCAGCCAGGTTAGACGAAAACAAACAGCCCCTTAAATGTGTTTGAAAATATCAGTTAAATGTGTTTTATATTTCACTTGAGACTGGTATATAATTTCCTAAAATAGAGGAGTTACAAAATTAATTAGTTAATTAATTTGTAATGAAAATTACAATTATAACCTTCTAAAAATTTTAATTAGAAAATAGAAAGAAAAAATATGATTGGTTGGTTGTTGTTGTTTTTGTTCTCAAATAATTTTGTATTCTCGTTTGAACTTCATCCTATATATATATATATATAGAGTCACGATCGATGAAAAATCCTCTAGCTTGGCCAAATTACTCCGTTCTTGATAGTTATTTACTCTTTGAATAATATCTCAATTCCAGCTGCCATACGTTGAAATTTCCACGTTTTCTAGCAGATGGTTTTAAATTGATTATAAAAGAACCTATTTCACCAAGTAGTGCAAGGAAGAATACCGACTCCTGAGGATGCTCCAGAATCTTTTCGGTTGTTCGTTCTCTTCCTGCCAAAAACAAGGGACCCACTTCTCATCCTAGGTGCGGCGGTAGCTTGTCGGACACACACACACACACACACACACATATATATATATATAGAGAGAGAGAGAGGGAGGTTCCCCTAAAAAATAAGTTTTTCCTAAGAATACTAAGAAGTAATCTTAGCCTTCTAATTTTTTAATTAAGGGCTAGGATCAAAGTGTAGGAAAAATAAGTAATCAAGGGTAGTTTAGGTATTTTATAATATTACCCACAATTGTTGACTTTTTAAAATTTTTCCCTATTTTTTTTTAAATGATAATAACTTTTTCATACGACATTATTTTTTTTAAATAAATTACACCATAAATCAAGCATTTTTTCTCTTTAAATTGAGTATAACATTGCTATATTTTTTAAAAAAAAATCAAACTATGTGACATTGTGCTACATTTTTAACGTTTTTGTGTTGTATTTCGTAAAACAGCACAAAGTCGTGCTGTATTTCGTAAAACAGCACAAAGTCGTGCTGTATTTCGTAAAACAGCACAAAGTCGTGCTGTATTTTGTAAAACAGCACAAAGTCGTGCTGTATTTCGTAAAACAGCACAAAGTCGTGCTGTATTTCGTAAAACACACAAAGTTGTGCTGTATTGCGTAAAACAGCACAAACTTGAGCTGTATTTCGTAAAACAGCACAAAGTTGTGCTGTATTTCGTAAAACAGCACAATTTTATGTTGTATTTCATAAAAAATAACATAATTTTGTGTAGTTTTACGTCAAACAACATAGTTTTATGATGTATTTCATGAAAACAACACAAATATATGTTATATTTCATAAAAACATCATAAATTTGTGCTATTTTGCGTTAAACAACATGTTTTCAAATGCTGTTTTAAAACACATCACAAATCTTGTTATTTTTGCCATCAAACAACTCATTTTATGTTCACTATTTTGCGTTATAACACGTTTTTTATGTTGTATTGCTTTAATACAACAATGTATGTAAATTGTTTTGTTTCGTTTTTAACAAAGAAGACGTTGTGTGTTGTATTAACTCAAATATTTGTGTTTTCAAATGTGTTGTTTTATGACAAAACATCATGAATTCTGTTCATTTACCGTACAATCTAGCACTTCAAAAAATTCGACACAATCCAACATTTAAAATAACTCAGCACAATCTAGCACGTTAAAAATATAGCACAATATAGTATGTCAAAAAATATAGTACATTACATTCGAATTTGTGCTGCATTTTGATAAAATATAAAAGGGACTAATGAGTGTGTCTTAGGACCATAATACCCTTTAACCCTAATTTGAAGAGTGTCACATGTAATCTTCTTATTCCTTCTTAGCCTATTTAGGCAAAACTTATTTTTTATTTGAACCTCTACCTATATAATATATATATATATATATATATATATATATATATATATATATATATATATATATATATATATATATATATCTTCCTACTCTAATAAAAGGGTAAATGGGTGTGCCACATGTTATCACCACATTCACTCTCATACAACTTTTCCCGCTTCTCTCTCCTATTAAATAACCATATTAATTACTAATAATATTATCTATTTATTTTTATATTATAATGAGTTTTTAATAGATTAAGAAAGAGAACTTTTTATTAATGTTATTTCTATAGAGATAGTTTTTTATAAAAAGAATTTTTTCTAAAAAATAAAAGTATTTTTATGTAATATTTTAAAATTGTTTTTTAAATAAAGTTTTATAAAACAAAATAATTAAAATAAGGAGTTATAGTAAGGAAATTTTTAAAAATAAAACGTTGTTTTAAAACAAATGTTTAATTTATCTTTCAAAAAAACAAAAGAAAAAATTAAAAGTTTCATATTATTATTTTATTATTTATAATTATTACTCATACATAATTTTAATCATATCATGTCTTAGTCTATCTTTTTATAGTTAATATTTTTTATTCTATTTAATATTTTATTTATTCAACCCGTGTAATACACGGGTTTACTAAAGCTAGTATATAATAAAGGAGTAACTAGGATGACACATGTCATTCTCATGTTACTCCTTAAAAAATTTTCCCGCCTAAATTAATATATTATTTTAGTCAAGTTTTTTATTTTAAGAAACTCAATTAATAGTAATAATTCATTTTGTTTTAAATTTAATATGTTATATTATCAACTTAATTGTGTAATCATATTGTTTTGAACTATACATATTTTTATAACTAAATAAGATTCAATTTTAAAAAAATAAAAAGAAAAAAAATTTATTGATATATTTATTTATTTTAAGTTAGTGTGATTTTAAGAAAACTGATTTTAATTTTACATGGGTCAATTATATATTATATTATTCAAAAAAGTATTTTGAATATTTATAATTTATAAATGTAACCTTTTATTTTTTATTGTTATTGTAATACGTAATTTAATCATACGAAATATTTATATATTTATGAATTATGTTGTTTTCATATTTTCAACCCGTGTATCACACGGGTTTGCTAAAACTAGTATATATATATATAGGGAGGTTCGCCTAAAAAATAAGTTTTCCTTAAAAATTAAGTTTTTCCTAAAAATACTAAGAAGTAATCTTAGCCTTCCAATTATCTAATTAAGGGCTAGGATTAAAGTATAGGAAAAATAAGTAATCAATGATAGTTTGGGTATTTTATAATATTAACCACAACTGTTGACTTTTTTAAAATTTCCCCCCATTTTTTTAAAATGCTAATAACTTTTTCATATGATATTATTTTTTTAAATAAATTACATCATGAAATCAAGTATTTTTTTCTCTTTAAATTGAGTATAGCATTGCTATATTTTTTTTTACAAAAAAATCAAATTATGTGAAATTATGCTACATTTTTAACGTTTTTATGTTGTATTTCATAAAACAGCACAAAGTTGTGCTGTATTTCATAAAACAGCACAAAGTTGTGCTGTATTTCATAAAAATAGCATAACTTTGTGGAGTTTTTCGTCAAACAACACAGTTTTGTGATGTATTTCATGAAAACAACACAAAATTATGTTATATTTCATGAAAACATCACAGGTTTGTGCTGTTTTACGTTAAACAGCACAGGTTTGTGCTGTTTTGCATTAAACAGCACAGGTTTATGCTGTTTTGCGTTAAACAGCACAATTTTATGCTGTTTTTATCAAATAATACAGTTTTGTGTGGTTTTTAATAACATGTTCTATGTTGTTTTACTTCAAAATAATAAGGTCTCATGTGTTGTTTTTTGTGGTGCATTATGCCAAAATATCAAATAACATATAAGCAACATTTTTTTTACTATTTAATGTTCACTATTTTATGTTAATAAAACACGTTTTTGTGTTGTATTGCTTTAATACAACAATCTATATATTGTTTCGTTTCGTTTTTAACAAAGAAGACATTTTGTGTTGTATTAACTCAAATATTTGTGTTTTCAAACGTGTTGTTTTATGACAAAACAACATGAATTCTGTTCATTTACCGCACAATCTAGCACTTTAAAAAATTCGACACAATCCAACATTTAAAATAATTCAGCACAATCTAGCATGTTAAAAATATAGCACAATATAGCATATCAAAAAATCTAGTACATTACATTCGAATTTGTGCTACATTTTGATAAAATTCAAAAGGGACTAATGAGTGTGTTTTAGGACCATAATGCCCTTTAACCCTAATTTGAAGAGTGCCACATGTAATCTCCTTATTTCTTCTTAGTCTACTTAGGCAAAACTTATTTTTTATTTGAACCTATATATATATATATATATATATATATATATATATATATATATATATATATATATACACATATATACATATATATATATATATATCAACAAATAAATTCTTTCATAACCCGTTTAAAAATATTATTAGTATTTAACATTATGAAATGAACCATTACATGGACAAGTGAAAATATATCAAGGTGTCTACATAAATCATATCAAGTTAATTGACTTATCAACGTTTATAGTTCTTCCTTTAACGTTCTACTTTCGAAAAATGACAACTAAAGACAGTTTATCGTTATATTCTATTCAAGTGTTACTAACCATTGACAATCATAAAGCATGATGTTAGCATCCTATCATAAGTTTACCATTTTCCATGCACATACATGTATTCTGTCTTCTAAAATTCCTCTAATCGGTACCGATCACCCTCTAAATAATTCTTCTAATTAGATTTATCCCCACTAGTAATACTTGAAATGCATGTTGACAATATTAAAATGATAGGGTTCAAAGTCTTGTTAGTTCAAGAGTTTCATAATATAAAATAATTTAAATAAATAAGATAATTTGTATATAAATACATGATGTACGCGGAAGCACATGATAAACAATTGAACCTGCTGATTCAACAAGTATACTAGAAACAATTCTTCTAACTAACGTTGATTCACAAAGAGTGTCGATAATCAGGATTTCATACTAACACAACAGAATGCGATAGAGAGAAAAAGTATTTTTATAAACTTCAAAAACTAACTTTCTCCCATTGCTTACAGAGAAAGTTTACAACAAAAGTAATAGTTATGCGCGAACAAAAGAAAACCATGAATTCTTTTAAATGTAAAAAGGGTACGGGAATGAAGTATGTCACGTATACGTAATATTATGTCAAACGAAAATTTGTTACGTATAAGTCACTTTTGTGTGACATATGTATTTAAATTTGTTACGCTTTTCATTTGATCACTACCCTTATCTACATACATATATATATATATACATACATATATATACATATATATATATATATATATATATATATATATAGGGAAAGGATCAAATGTTAACCCTTGTTTATTGCGATAACCCATTAACCCAACTAGTGGTCCACAGCAAGCCACAACACCATTGTAACTTAGAGTTACAGTGGTAAAACTAGTGGTCCAAAACGAATGTTAAATTTTTTAGAAAAAAATACAGCAAGACTATACTCAAATTAAAGATATTAAACCGATCTATTTAATGGTGTAATTTGTTTAAAAAATAACGTCATACAAAAAAGTTAAAAACGTTATAAAAAATGGTGGAGTTTTAAAAATGGAGGGAAAATCGTTACATCAGTGGTGTAACGCGATGTAAATGCTAGTTACAGTGGTGTAAGTGTTCGCTACATCAGGGTTAACGGGTTATCGCAATAAACAAGGGTTAACAAAGGAACCTTACCCTATATATATATATATATATATAGAAGACAGTGGTAGAACACATCTATAAATTATGTAATCAATTTTACTAGGTTTTTTTTTGTTTTTCATATAACTATATGGTTTTTTATGAATTATTTATAAACCATCCTAGGTTTATATAAAATGAATGCTTCTAACATCATTATGGGTTTTAAGGTTATTCATATGTGTGTGTATAATAATATTTTGAATTAGTTAATGTGGGTTTTTTTTATCTAAAAGCTGTGTTTTTATAGAAACATATATAAATCTTGGTGGATGAGAATCTTTAAAGGGTATTCCATTTATGTTCTCAAAGAGTACCCATCAAAAAGGACTCTTCTTTCTTTTCATGGGCAACCATCGACTTTTATCCCAACAAGGAAACATGGCCAACAAAAACTATGGTTTTCCACGACTCCTAGGGGTGTAAACGAGCTAATCCGCCTCGTAAGTTATTCGAGATCGGCTCAAAAAAGTTCGAACCAAGCCAAGCTTAAGCGATCTCGAGTCCGAGCTTTAGCTCACATAATGAATCGTTTAATAAACGAGCTCGAGCCCGAGCATTAGATATCGAGCTCTAGCCGCTCACGAGCCTAAATGAACTTTTTAATTATATAACTTTTTATTTGCATATTTAATATATATAATAAATATACATTTACATAAACCATATTATTATATATAATATTATGATAAAAAAATAATAATTGATATATATTATGTTATATAAAAGTATGATTAAAATTAATTATAAAATTTTAATAATTTAACAATAAACGAGCTGAGCCCAAGCCGAGCTCGGGCTTGAAAATTTTCTAACGAGCCAAGCTCAATCTTAACAAATAAAACTACAAACGAGCTCGAGTTTTCTAAAACCAAAACAAGCCGAGCTCGGGCTCGGCTCGGCTCGTTTACACCCCTATAGACTCCTATTTATTGAAAAGTAAGGGTATAAATTACGACAATCATTCGCTACTCAAGATCAACTTCAATATCCTCTAATGTATAGATGAGAACATGTTGTCATTCATGATCTAAAGTGTTTTTAATGTGTAACACATATAATATACTTGAGTGCCTTAAAATGTGGTTCTCACGGTTCATGCATCTATTCATATACATGTTGAATAGCATACGCAATGCCTCATCGAGTTAACGTTAAATATATTGTAATTAAAGCACCAACAAGACTTCATTCTAAATTAAATAAATAACAAAATATAAACTTAAGAAAGGTGGTAAAAGATAATCTTCTTTCTTCTTCTTTTTTTCATTCTAAAATTAAATAAATAACAAAACAGATAAAATAGATTAAACGACAAACAGAAAGCTACCAATCGAGTGATCGGTATTACCGTGCGGAAACATCCGACAAAAGTAGTGTGGCGGCGTAAGCGTGATGGAACCTAACCAACATGGCCCAACCTTATTTTCCAGCGGTTGGCACATGAGGGGGCATTTGAGTTCGACGGCAACACATTTCTAAGGTTTGTTTCGGTGTCGTATAATTTAGCACATATATGTGTAGATCTAGCACATAATGTAATTAAGGGTGTTTTAAAGCAAGAAATTATAAGTGAAACAACAATTATGGTTGTTGGAAATAACCGTCGAAAATAGAGAAGAGGAAAAAAAAGAAGAAGCATGAAGTCTTTTTTATCTAATACAATAATGTTTATATAGTTTACTATGTCTCAGTATAACAACATGATTAAATATAAAGAAAAACCTATTCTTCTTGGACTTGACTCTAAAAGTCTAATTTATAATTTATTTGATAGAACCAAGTGTATTAATATAAATGACTTATATTAGTGGTGTATGAGAGTATAAGAGTAGTGTTCTTGTAATAATTTATACTACGATTCACTTATTGATCTTAATTCGATTAATGGGAAACTAGCTTATGATGCATGAATATGCGATATTACATATGTTTTAAGATTCACGATAGGTAAAAATTGATGGATCGCTTAATTGTTCATCACTCTTTTTTTTATATATTCTTCTTCAACACAAAAGGGTTTGCTTTTGCCATTATTGATCACAAAGAAGAACCTTCTTTTTTACATTCTTTCTACGAAAGTTCTAATTTCTACTCACTTTTACGAATTTATTCCAAAGAGAATTGCATATATGCTTCAAATAAATTAAAGAATAACAATAATTTACTATATTATTCCATTGTTGGTTAATTACTAGCTAGTCTACTACAATTTTCGTCCTCATAAAGATGTAGAGAAGAATGAGAGAGTTATGTTTAATGATAAAGTTATTTGTAAATTAGAGTAGTATAATTATTTTGAGCTCAAAGGGTTTGATTTTACTTATGTCAAAACTTTGTATATCAGTTATGACATAAAATTAAAATTAAGTTATATATATTGTTTTGAGCAGTCCCTAATTTAATTTTAGGTTACTTCAAATTAAACTTAAATCTGCTTCATGTATAAAGTGAGATTCGAGTCAAACAACCGTTGGATAAGACACACCTTTGCCTATGTAAATGTGTTGCATCAAGAATTTTTATTGAAAATGATATTTTTTTGAGAGAGAGAGCTGACAAGAAGGGGTTTTCTTGTTCAACTTTAACAATTGGGTAACCGCCCTTCGCACGGACTGGTTCTTGTACATGGTTTAACATGCAATGCTAAAAAAATTCTATGTGTTTTGTTTTTTCCTAGAACCAGGTTGAGCGATGAAAGATGTCCAAAAGCCCACCCTTGCTAAGGACGGATACTCTAATGTCAAAGTTGAACAAGAAAACCCCCTTTTATCAACTCTCTCTCTCTCTCAAAAATACCATTTTCCAAAAAATAAAAAATATTGCATCAATGATGCTTAGCCCAAGTGGTAAATGTAAGGTACTTCAAGACTTTATTAAAATATGAAAGTTTTTTAATTCAAGTCCAATATGTAATTTAAAAAAAAGTTGCACGTTGGCCAAGGGGTTTTCTCATTTATATTATTCTGAGTTCATTTGAGTAGAGAAAATAAGAAAAGTGGAAAGAAATAAAAAAATGTTGTCTTTCAAAATTTTTTAAATGAAAGAAAATTAAAGAAAAATAAAAAATTGGTGTTCCCGAATTCACTTAAAAATAAAAAAGAAAGAAAATAAAAAGAAAGTAAAAGTTAAAATCAATCCTTTCAAATTAAAAGAAAATAAAGAAACAAGAAAAAAATGAAAATAAGATAAAGGAAAAGAAAAGAAAAATTCACTTCTCTTCTCTATGTAAATAACTCTGGGAACATAACGTTAAGGTTGGTTTCCTTCTAAGTGTGATCTCTGGTTGAGGACTGATTAAGACAAACTAATGTACGAGCTTTTCTTTAGGGACGTAGCAACCTACTGACTCAAGGTTCTGTACTCAAGTATTGAAGATGATCCGATAAGCCAGCGACCCGTCAATAATCTAAATAGCCGTTAGAAAATGTAGATTTTTGCAAATGTAATTGTGTGGGTTGTGAGAAGGGAGAAAGAACAAAAAAAAAAAGGAGAAGAACAAACAGAAAAAAGGAGAAAGAAGAGAAGGAAAGGAGTGAGTGAAGTTTGAGCCTTTGATAGAGGGTGGGTCCGGCGACATTGATCATTGTGAATTTGTGGTGGTGTGTTGGAGTGTTGTTTCCATATTTTCCGATGGTCCAGATGATATTGCCGCCCACCGGACCCATCATCTCCGCTATCTTATTCCGTTAATTCCCGCCGTCGCACGACACCGTCAACCCTCGGTCATCAACTTACATTCTACACTCTCTATTACTTAACGTGCCCACCAACCTTTTCGTTGTGTTATAGGCTTCATCACAATAGCTATTAAAAAAATTAAATAATATCTCAATGTCTTAAACTCTTGAAGTGCGACAAAAAGTGGTCGCAATTGTTTCATCGCCATTTCTCCGTCATATCAGGTTGATATTTTCGTTGCTATACTTGTCGTCGCTATTAGATTAACCTATAGCGACAAATTTTGGTCGCTATACCTGTCATTAAAAGGTTTTCTTTGATAAAGTAATCTTTAATTTTATATATTTAATACCTGTTGCGACGAAAAGTAGTAGCTACTGATAATTTTCATACAAAATTCATAACACCTGTAGCGACGAAAGATAACCTTTAATTTTAAAATAATTTTTTAGATTTTTAAAATAATAAATCTACAAAATCCAAAAATACAAAACTATAAGTTTCAAACAAAACTCCATACAATTCTAATAAAATTAAACGTAGAAATCAATATACTAAGAATTTATATCATATTATGTAAATACATTTATCCAACTAAAAACAAACTAATAACTAATTACACTATCCAGCTCTTGTCATCAAATTTTCGAGTTTAATACCTATAACACCACCTATAACACCACCTACAACAAGGAAGACAAAGCCATAATGCAACGATCAGTTGTAGTATATATTGTATAATAAAGTGAGGAATAAGGAAGAATAAAAGAAAATACAGAAGCAGATTTGTTGAAAGCTTAGAAATTAACCTGCATTGTTTTTCTTCACTAAGGTGCTGTTTGTTTCTGAAGAGGTAAAACATCTGCAGTCTGCAGACCACATCTGCAGACATCTGTAGGAGAAGAGGTGAACCAAACCTCTGCAGTCTGTATTAAGAAGACTGTTTGTTTTGTAACGTCTGCAGACTGCTGAAATAAACTGAAATTAATAAAAAGTTAACATCGAGCATCCAATCATCATCATCATCGAGCAGATTTGAAACAAGTTCAACAGAAATCAAACAAGTTCAAACATCGAGCAGATTTGAAACGGGTCTAAGAGGCACCCAATCATCATCATCATCAACAACAACAGAAACAAGTTCAAACAAGTTCAAACATCAACAGAAATCAAACAGTCAAGCAGATTTGAAACAAACAAGTTCAAACATCAACAGAAATCAAACAAGTTCAAACAACATCATCATCATCAACAACATCGAGCAGATTTGAAACAAGTTCAAGAAATCAGCAACAATTGGATAAGCATCAAAACCCCTTTCCACAATTGTACTCAATAATCAAAATCTCGAATTGCAAAGTCAAGATTGGTTGAAATATAAATTGAACATCACCTCCAGCAGTAGCAGCAAGAACTTTACTGAGCCTCTGGGAAGATGATTCCTTGAAATTCTCGTTGTAAAACCTCCTTGCAGCTTTTGAATACTTGGGTTCTGACGTGATTCTTTGGTCGATTTCACTTTCTTCTTCTCCGGTGAATTCACGGCGGAGAAAACATGGAGGGATCGTGAGGAATAGGGGTATTGTGTCGATGGAAGAATGAATTTGTTGTGAAAGAATGGTGAATTGCAGGGGGATGTGAATTATTGCGACCGAGAGGAGAGAGAGGAAACGGGCAATGTGCGAAAGTGAAGGTGGTTGATGGAGTAGGGTTTGGAGATGTGGAAGGTGGAGTGGCGACGGTGGAGTGGCGACGGTGGGGAGTGGCGACGGTGGGGAGTGGCGACGGGGGGAGGCGACGGGGGGAGGCGACGGGAGCAGACCGATTGTGGGGTGTGGGTGTGGTGATGTGAAGTATGAAACGAGTTGGGGGGTTTAGGGTGATATGTGAAGAAGAGGTGAGAAGACCTCTGAAGACTTTAGTCCACCTCTTCTTGGAGAAGAGGTCACGCAGACCTTTTTTAGTGAAACATCTTCAGAAAAACAAACAGTCTGCAGACCAGAAACATCTGCCCGCCTCTTTTTGGCGCAGACAAAAGAGCTTCAGAAGCTCTTTTCAAGAAAAACAAACACCACCTAACTGATCGAGAAGCATTCTTGATTAAGAACTGGATCGAGTAAAGTTCATTAACAATTCTATTGTTGACTGTAAAATTATTTGGAATAGTTGTAAGATTGAAGGCAATAATTAGTAATGCAATGGAGAACAGTTCTGCATACCTTACAAATGCACTTTAATCTTTGAGATTCCTCTTGAACTAAAACACCAAGGAACCCGCTTTAAACCTTTCTAGTGCCAAACTACCAACATAACCTTGTAACCTCGATAATCTGTGATTTACAACATATTCATGATTATAACAACATACTAACATTTTGTGACCTAGTTTACTAAAAAGAAGTTAACTATAGAAAGTCCAGCATACCTTTTTTGAGCACTCAAATTGGACCGATTCCAAGACCACTTACCTGGATTCAAACTATACGAAATGAGAGACAGCTCACCAAAGAAAAATACTGAATATTGTTAACAGATAAGTGTATGCATTAAAAAGGTTTTAATAAGCAAGACTTAAAGAATAAAGGCATTAAAAAGGTTTTAGTAAGCTAAGCAAGCATATGATAGTTCGTATATTCAATACATAAGCTTTTTGGAAGATGTAAGTAGCTAGGTAGTTGACCTGTTGGTAAGAACCTTCTCGAGTTCCATTCATAACATATATTCAATCATCAAATGATCATCAACAAATTCCTACAATCAAAAGTATAACTACAATCAATCTCCAACCATCCGTTAGTAACCATATTGTTTCTGTAAACCCATATAAATCATGAAAAATTCTAAAACAAAATTTATGAAAAATATCAAAATTTGAGAACAAACTTATATTGCAATCATCAATAAAAGATCATGAAAATTCAAGCTATCATGGAGGGTTGTGATAGTAGTTGTTATGTTATGTGCTTCTTTGCAAAATCAACCCTTCTTATTATACACGAGTTCCTTTAGTACAATAACAGAAACAAAGACAACAAAAAGAGTGAATCTTGTAATGCTTAACTCTAAAAATCCAAAGCCTAAAAGAGTGCTTAAATCTAAAAATATAACATCAAAAGATACACAAAGAAATATAGTCCTTATATGGAGTCTATTTGAGATTACATAATACCTCCATTGCAAATGGAGATACATAGCTAGACTGGCAGTTCAAGAAAATAATCATTCAACTAAAAAAAAGTTAGGCACAATAAGCTCTCACTACACTAACCTACTCAACAAACAAACAAACAAACATACCCAGTATGTCTCACTGAGAGTAGGGTCTGGGAGGGGTAGGTGATGGTCAGGCTTTCCTCTATCTTGGGAGACAGAGAGACCGCTTTCAAAGAGACCCCCGACTCGACAACGATAATGATAACAACCAAATTATAGTGCATATATCACATAAGCATACATCACAATAGAGTCTTGTATATGCATATACAGGTCCATAAACCAAATAACCAGATTATATTGCATGCATCACATACATCACATAAGCAGTAGCATACTCATAACAATCAGAATAATAATGCATACCTCACATAAGCAATTAAGCATACGTCACAAAAGCAAACACAACATCATTGAAATAAGTTTGAGGCAGATAAATTTTACTACGATATTAGGCATGGAATAAGGCAGATAAATTTTATATGCTACTGATAACAATCAGTATAATAATACATACCTTACATAAGCAATTAAGCATACGTCACAAAAGCAAACACAACATCATTGAAACAAGGTTGAGGCAGATAAATTTTACTATGATATTAGGCAAGGAATAAGTCAGATAAATTTTACTATGATATTAACAATACTAATAGGCAGTTAACACTAAGGCTTAACCTACATTGGACAAATAACGTTATGCTACACATCACGTGCGGACTATCGCATCAAGGCCCACCAGTAGTCCCTGACTTTAATTCTACGCCTCCACTCACTCCTATCCTCGACCATGTGCTCGGAGAGGTGCAACTCTACCATACCCTGGCTAATCATCTTATCCAAGGTCAACTTAGGTATTCCTCTACTTATCTTACCATCTAAGATGATGCGCTCTACTGCTCTAACTGATGCTGACATCTGTCTCCTCTTCACGTGCCCAAACCATCTCAATCTTCCCTCTCGTATTTTGTCTGTGTTACAAGCCACCTGTAGCCTCTACCGAAAGACGTCGTTCCTTATCCGATCCAGCCTCGTGTGTCCACACATCCACCTTAGCATTCGTATTTCTGCGACCTCTATTTGTCTTTCATGTGATTTCTTCATGGCCCAGCAGTCTGTTCCGTATAACATAGTGGGACGAACTGCCACTCTATATAGTTTCCCCTTTAGTCGTGTTAGGAATCTCTTATCACACAAGATCCCTGCTGCTGTTTTCCACTTGTGTCATCCTGCCTGAACACTATGGGTTACATCACTGTGTATCTCTCCGTCTTCCTGAACGTAGGAGCCTAGATATATGAACCTAGACGTTTTGTGGGACCTCCAGACCTTGAATAGTAATTAGGTGTCCTCTTTATTCGATCCACTGAAGTTAATTGCATGTATTCCTTCTTAGAGTGACTTATCCTTAAGCCTTTGCTCTCTAGTGCCGCTCTACACTATTCTAACCTCTCGTTCAGTGCCTTTTTAGATTCTGATATTAGCATAATATCGTCTGCATACAACATGCACCACGGGACTGGCTCCTGTATAGACTTGGTCATCTCATCCAACACTACTATAAATAGAAATGAACTCAATGATGATCCTTGGTGGAGTCTCACTTTCACTGGAAAGAATTTTGTGTCTCCGACTGGAGCTCGCACACACGTTTTTACCCCCTCATAGATATTCTTGATTATCTTGATATATCTCTCTGGCACCCTTCTATCCCGTAGGCTTTCCCAAATGAGTTGTCGCGGTACACTATCATAGGCTTTTTCAAGGTCAATGAAGACATATGAAGGTCCCTCTTCTTTTCTCTATATTTCTCCATTACCCTCCTTATGATATGTATGGCTTCTATTGTAGAGCGCTCTGGCTTAAATCCAAATTGGTTTACCGCTATGTGAGTTTCACTTCTGATTCTCGTGTCTATAACTTTTTCCTATAATTTCATCGTATGGCTTAAGAGCTTTATTCCACTGTAATTTATGCAACACCGGGCATCTCCTTTTTTCTTATATTTGGGGACTATTACACTGTTCCTCCATTGATCCGGCATCTTCCCAGTCTTAAGGATAATGTTGAATAACTATGTTAACCATTACAGTCCCTCTTCTCCCAGACACTTCCACACTTCAATCGGTATGTTGTATGGGCCCACCGCCTTTGCCCTTCCCATTTTCTTAAGAGCTCGCGTAACTTCCTCGATTGTGATGTTTCTATAATAACACTTATTTTGTTGCATTGTTCAGGTTGTTTGATCAATCTCTGTTTTTATGATTAGGGTTCATTACGTTAAAGAGGTTATGGAAATAAGCTTTCCATCTTACCTTGATGTCCCACTCTTTCACCAAGACCTTTCCATCCTCAGTCTTTATAAATTTTACCATCCCAAGTCCTGTCTTTTAAGTTCTCGAGCTATGGCAATCTTAAACATGTCATGTTCTCCTTCTTTAGTCTCTACCCTCTTGTACATCCTCTTATAAGCTATGTTCTTCGCCACAGACACTGAAAAGTCTTGTACTAACTTACTCAACAAGCGAAAGTCAAATTACAGTACACAGAAAAAGAATAAAAATAGGAAACCTGAGGAATTTAAGTAGGTTTACCACTTAACGTTTCTCCAACGATGATGGTGGTGGAATGAGTCTCTATCTGATATAAAATAGACGTGAGAATTCATACCTTGAAGTTTAGGGGAAGAACCATAGAGATGGAAAGGAAGGAGCCAGAGATGCTCTCACCGGAGAGCACAAGGAAGGCGCCGGTCGGAAGTCTGGGGCGAGTCGTCGGCAGTAGAGAGAAGCACCAAACCCTTTTGTTGTGTAGAATGAGGAAGAAGAGATGAGAAAAAGAGTTATTAAAATCTGAAGGATATCGCGACTGTGGACCCAGTCTAGCAATGCATAGATCTTTTACATTTTTTTGATTTTTTTATTTTATTATCTCGTCATCTCTTATATAAAAATGGGAAAAAAATATCTTAGAGGTATCGAGACGAAATTCCGTCGCTATAGATTTTTAACAGAGCGCCTATTTTTTCCTCCAACCCGCCAAGATGTATCGAGACGAAATGTCGTCGTAATAGATAATGAAAAAACAACAAAACTAAAAAAGATTTAGCCACTAAATTTCGTCGCAATAGGTAGCCCTTCTGGCTATATTTTCTGTTACTCCACCCATTTCATAAATGATTCGACCTGGTTTAACCATCCCTTCTCTCCCACTTCACACTTCGGAACGTGTCGTTCTTATAGAGATAAAGTAGAGATAAAGGCGCTTTGACATCTTCTTAACCCGAAATGCTTGGGGAGAGCAAATGTTCCTTTTTTAGGGTACTTCCAGGAACAGATCCAGTGGAGACACAGTAGGTCAATAAACTTATGCAAGATTTTGATTTATTTATCTCTTATTTTATATATAGTATATTTACCTGGACTAAAACATGATTTTCTTTTAGTCTTTCTGGGATTGGATCTTATATTAGGGGGTCCTGGAGTAGTATTACTTGTTAACACATCATGTGTGGATTGATAAAGTTACCTTTTAAAATACAAAACAATATAATTGAATAACAATATAGAGAGATGATGACTAGAGACGATGATCTCCATTATACAATCTTTCCGCAACGAGTTCCCCATCGCCAGGGCACATCAGCTTCATCTTCCTCCCTACCAATGAAGCGACAATCTTGTGATTCCATAAATGATAAAATGTTCGAAAATGAAACAAAAATGAAATATCTTATGTAGGTTTCGTGAATGAAATAATAATACATGAATGAAATCTTAACACTAGTAAGTAAACATAAATAAGGATTTTCATTTTATATGAAAAATATAAAATTTCCACTTCTAAAGATGGATGTTTAACATTTCAAATTAACGAAGTTAACTTATTTGGATGAAAATACAACCTTTGAAAACCTTGGAGTGGTAAATGAAAAAATAAATATTTTTTAAATTAAAACAATAAATATTATCAATACACATGAAGAAAATGACAATTCACTTTAAAATTAATTTACTATTCTATTTTATAACTAATGATCCTTAGGGCAACTGGTTAATGTGAGGTACTTATAACATGTAAATTTTAGAAGGTCATGGGTTTAAGTTTTACTCTGAGTAAAATGTTCAGAGTTGACCCAATGTGCTTTCTCAGCAATTAGTTTTCTCCTAATGGGATGTAGTGTGTGGTCACGGCTGGAAAATAAATATGTGAGCTCAATTAAGATAACACATATGTTTCAAAAACAGTGTCACACATTTGAAGTTAAAAAAAGGTTCAAATACAAAGTGTATTTTTGCTACAAATTGTGAGAAGACACAATGAGTAAAAAAAGTCACAAAAAATTATATCTTACAATTTAAGTCGAATTTCAAAAAAATAATTCCGAGCTTTTATTCTCCTAGCCGTCCTCACTAAGAAAAAAAATAAACAAAAAAAATAAAAAAGATAAAAAAATTAACAATTTTTTCTTATGTCATTTATGAAAAACACAATAATGTTATTGTGTAATCATGAAAGAGACGATGACGTTATTGTGGCATTATGAAAGAAACAATGACGTCATTTATCATAAAAAGACATAATGAAATTTTATTTTATTTTAGTTTATTTTCTGAAAGAGGACGACGAGAGAAACATAGACTCCGAATTACTTTTTTGAAATTCTATTTATATTATGAGATATAACTTTTTATGTTTTTTTTATTCTTATTGTGTCTTTTCACAATTTATAATAAAAATACATTTCGTAAAATAAGCTAAAAAAATACTATTCTTTTATAAAATATTGTATGATCAAACCTCTCGACCCAAGAGTTTAATATACATTTTGCAACCTAACCCTTTTGTCCAATAACAAGTACACGCTGGCAACACCACAAATCAGAAACCGACACGTCAGCATATGTCCCCATGACGGACTTGCCAATTACAATTCCCATAAACCAAACCCTCGCATTTCATCGTTTCATCCCCTCCCCTTAATATTAGTTTGTTTTTTCCTCTAATTTTTCCACTCACTATATATACAACCTATACACACACACACATATGATATATTGATATATGTACATCATCATTCATCCCTGTATACATTCATCTCTCTCTCTTAATCTCCAAAATCTCCTCCGGTAGCTAAACTTCCGACCACCATCTGACCACCGTCTGACCGCCGTACACCGTCGGTCCGTTAGAAGGTGAATAGAACATTCTGTTATCATTTCACGTGTTTCTGTTAGCAACTGATATGGCTCCGGCAGCCGTGGCTTCATCGGTGGCCGATCGTATGCCGGTGATGACGCCGGCGACGGCGGTTCCTCCATCGGCGGTGGTGCCGGAGGCGTTCGCTAAGGATTCAATAATCTCGTGGTTCAGAGGCGAATTCGCTGCGGCGAACGCGATTATCGACGCGTTGTGTGGCCATTTGTCGCAGTTTGAAGGCGGAAGGTGTGAGTACGAGTCGGTGTTCGCCGCTATTCACCGTCGTCGGTTGAATTGGATCCCGATCCTTCAGATGCAGAAGTATTATTCGATCGCTGATGTGACGGTGGAGCTTCGGAAAGTCGCGGAGGCGAAGGTAACAGGCGTTGAGAAGATCGTTGAAGAGGATGCTCCGTCGCCGGTGACGGAGTTCGATCGTGAAATTGTGACGGAATCGAACGGAATCAATGGCGGTGGTGAGGCTGTTGTTGTTGATGATGGTGATGATGGTTCAGGCAAGGATCATTCGCCGAAGAGTGAGATCACAGATTCAGGTAACGAATGATTATTGCTTGTTGTTTAATTCAAACAGTTTAATTGCAGATTGTGTTCTTCAGTTCATATAATAATAATATGCAGGAAAAACGAATCGTGTGTCAGTCTGATTGCTTAATCTGCATATTTGATTATGTCAAATTGCATAAACTACCAGATTTCAGATCTCACCGTTAATTTTCTCAATTTTAAATTGGTGAGCATATGCATACATAAATCATTTTCATAATGAACACAACAGTTTTTTTTTGAACTTCATATCTGTATATTTTATATTTAATTCAATAACCATACATAGCAAAATTCAACAACAACAATATTTTATAGCAAATTATTCAATTCTAGAAAAGTATTTGAATTTGATTCCTTATTATTATCTTCCAACTATAGTTAGAATCAGTTGTTTAATCGTTTCCATTGAATTTTAGCGTTGTGTCTTCTTGTTGAGCCGTACGACGTCGTTTCTAGAACGAGGCGTTGGTGGTAGGCAGGTAGGTTTAACCGTCCTTTAATTTGTGACTGACTTGTTTGACTTTAAAAAGTCTCACCTTCTTCACTTGACCATTTTCGATTGAATGAATATGGGGATCTGTGACTACGAGAATTCAATTACTTCTGGTAGTCTCCTGAGGATTTGGTGGGATTCGAGGTCAATTTTCGATCAAAAGTGGCTTTCTAACTTGAGTAAACATAGGCAGTTAGCTTCTTTAGAACAGAGTTTCTCGAGATTTGTGTGGTTTAACCCTGTTTTGCAATTTTGGATCCATTATAGAAAAAAATTTAACCACCAACGAATACTTTTAAGTCCGGTCATCTATAAAAACTCAATGGCGAAAGATCACTCACGCGCGCGAAAACAGACAGCGCTTGTCACCACCATCATTGATCATTTTTTCTTTATTCATTTTAGAAATGTTTGGAATTAGATACTATGATCTAGCGGTGTTTAAATGTGAAGTAAATTGGATTTTCTTTTGAGAGTGGTTTGAGGTTTAGGAGTGATGAGAATGGACTAATATACGAGTTTTCTTTCGAGGAAGTACCGCTTTAGTATCTTAAGGTTTTATACTTGAGGTTTTATACTTGAGGTTTTATACTTGAGGTTTTATACTTGAGGTTTTATACTTGAGGTTTTATACTTGAGGTTTTATACTTGAGTATACTTGAGCAATAAAGATAATTAAGTGAGTTAAATGACCCTTATAGCGATTCAATAAGTTGTTCAGAAAAAAAATAGTGTGAAGCAAGGTATTCATCCTAGTGATATAGTTTTTCAGTCCCATAATAGACATGAATGTAAAAAAAACATGATTACAATTTATGTTGGTTATTATGATATTGACGAAGTCTTATGATTTTCTAGTAATCTAAAATAAAGATTTAGGGATACAGTTGAATTAAAGAGGATTTGCCATGGGACAACAGGAGTAATGGAGTATTGTTTGCTTGGTGGAGGTTTTGACATTTGGTCATTGGATTCTAACCATTGGGGCGACATGGATTCCTCTATAACTCTGTTTGTTGTGTCCTCCGTCCATTTCAGTGGACCAAACCAACTCACACTAATGCGCTAGTTGTTCTAACTGTATTTATTTTTAATATGAATTACAACTTTTATATTAACTATATATCACATGTTTGCATTTGTATTCTGCTTTAGTTATAACTTACAAGTAGAAACCCGAGAAAGGAATTTTGAATATTTCTCTTACTATATACTATAAAACTATTTAGACGCGACATTATTTCATTATTTTTATTTGTATGTGATGTGTCTTATTTTCATGATTTTCATGACTTATTTACTTCTGCTTTTGTCGTACTGTGTTAGTGGAAGGGTGCTAGTCACTAGTGCTAGTGACTCTAACGAATGTTTTTACTTAAAGTTACAAATGTGTTTCGAATCGTATGGACCATCAACCATGGTGGGTGGGGTCCCACATTTTGGGACGTTGGTCATTTCTTTATTTTCTTCTTCTCAATTCTAAAAAGATCCTTGAGTGATGTCAGAAATGGTATGTTGGCATAACAGTGATTGTGACTAATAAAGTTGTCGGGTTAGATAATTTATCTACAAATATAAAGTTAAATAACTTTTATATGTATGTGACCAGGTGGTGGAATCGTAATAATCTCATGGTGACAATTCACGTAGTCAAATTATAAAGAATATGACAATTCACGTAGTCAAATTATAAAGAAAATGACGATGTTAGATATCATATTAATAGAAAATTGTATCGGTGTAAAAGTTAATGACTCTCTTTGCACCCCATCTAGTTTCACTCGTATGTAGACTCAGTTTTGTTAGAGAATATGTATATATTTACAATTATATTCTATGTTAATGATTTCGTTATCTGCCTATGAACCATCAGGATCTCATGAAGTGCATTCGGCGGTAAAAAGCATTGAAATATGCTCAAACCAAGAAGATTGGGAGGCACGACGCGCTGAAATGAAGATAACAAAAGGGTTTGCAGCCAAGGAGTCTGTAAAAGGGCACATGGTAAGTTTTTTTTTAGCATTTGAAATATTATATTTTAACTATTATTACTATCAATCATTGCCACCAATAACCATTTAGTGTGACATACTTATCATTTCTTATAAATATTGTTGTTTTGTTGCCTTAAATGACAAAAAGATTAATATGTAACCTTAACTGGTAGAACCTGACAAATTTGTCAGATGGAACTTATATATACATTGTGGTGTGGCAGGTGAATGTCGTGAGAGGCTTGAAGTTGTATGAGGACATACTTAACACGACTGAGCTATCTAAGTTGATTGACTATGTAACTAAACTCCGAGTTGCTGGCCAAAATGGTGAACTCTCAGGTGGCTCCTGTGATTCGTGATGCTTTTGTAGCTAACCTTGTTCTTTCCTTTTCGGACCGAAGTTTTGAGATAGTAAGGGATTGAACAGGTTTGGCAGTTGATTAATTATCTTTTTAGTTAATTATAACTTTCCTAATATATTTAAGACCTCTTATAGTATTTCAAAATATATAGGAATTTACATCTTGATCATTATTAACAATGATAGTTATTGATTATGATATAATTTCCATTTCATTTTATAACAAAAAAAAGTTATCTTCTTGATAACATGATTTTATAATTCTTGTTCTTGGTTGTTGATGATGATTAGGTGAGACTTTTATCATGTACCACCAACAATCAAAGGCAATTAAGAGAGAACTTATTCAATTTGGAGCTCCAATTTTTGGACAGATCAAAGATGAGGTTACAGCTACAAATAAATTTCAAGAGAGTAAGATTTAAAGTCCCAAATTCTTTTATATGAGTAAAATTTGTATTCAGTTAAATATATAAAAGTGTCATCGTGTTATATATGTTTGCAGACATTATCGACCCGATTCCTGCTCCTCTTGAAGGTGTCATTGACCATCTAATCCAGCTTCACTTGATTTCGGAAAATAGACGACCCAACAGTTGTATCATAAACTTTTTTGACGAGGTATTACTTCTAAATTATCTTGACACACACATAATTCAATACATATAGTTACAATAACCCTATAAGAACATATAACTATTGTTTTAAACCTTATATATACCCCGGTTCTATAACTATGAATCTACAAATGTATAATTGATTATGTTGTCCTTATGTTTCTCTATTAAATTTTATGTTACTTAAATTTTTTATTAAATAAGCATTCAATAAAACCAAACTATGATTAAAACTACGAGTAACACAGTAACCCTTATCCATATTAATTTGTGATACAAAAAGAAATAGAGAAAATGGGTGTATCATGAACATGCTCTCTCATTTTTCCATCCCCACTTTTCATTCTACACATACATGCATATATGTGATTTTTATGAGAATTTTGTTCTATGTAGAACACAAATATTTGTGATTTTTGTTTTATACATGCACTGTCACTGATAAATATCTGAAAATTAGCTAAGTAGATAAATATAGCTAAAACTTTATCTACTAGTCCTAAAACAGTTCTCGGTGTTCATAACATATTTATAGTTTTTAACCAAGCGTGACACCATATGTACATATATGCGTGCGTGCCCACACGTGATACTGAACGTGAACTAATCCATTTTAACATTTATGCAGGGAGAATTTTCACAACCTTTCCTGAAACCACCACATTTAGAACAACCGATCTCAACACTTGTTTTATCCGAATCAACAATGGCTTTTGGGCGGAGTCTAGTTTGTGATAACGATGGCAACTATAAAGGACCGCTCATGCTTTCTCTCAAGGAAGGGTAAGCTGGGCGACCACGCATAATCTTATTGTCGATACTAATTAACTACATCTCTAATATTATCTAAGTAAATAAATTGTATCACATGACAGGTCACTTTTAGTGATGAGGGGAAACAGTGCTGACATGGCACGCCACGCCATGTGTCAATCTCCAACTAAACGAATCAGTGTCACGTTTTTCAAAGTCCGAATAGACCCCTACGATAGAAATCCACCATCAAATGATCCCATGGCTGGGGCCATGACTGTATGGCAGCCCGACCTCGGCCTTTCAGGTCCACTAATCTCACCAACAAGATACGATGTCGTCCCTAAATGGGGTGCCATTCGAGCCCCCCAACTTCTTATGTTAGCACCGGTCCGTCCAATGGTTATGACCCCCAGAAGGTTACCACGTGGAGGGACTGGTGTTTTCTTACCTTGGAACGGTGGTCCAAAGAAACCGGCTAAACATCTACCTCCTCGTGCTCAAAGGGGACGTCTTCTTGCACTGCCGACATCCATCGAGCCACCCAAGATGGTTCAAACCCCTGGTTCTGGCATTAGCGTTGCTTGAGATATATGGGCTCATAAAACATGAGTTTTCTTTTATTTACGGCTTAAGCAGGAAGATAGATTCTAGTATTGGTGATTAGAGTGCATCACTTGTTGCGAATGTCAGTATCTAGAGGTAGTTGTTAAAACTTAAAATCATTAATTTAAAAGGTGTGAATTGTTATTTTTCTTTTTATTTGCTTTACTTTTTTGTTCTTGAGGGTGTTTGTTTTAAATTTTGCATAGGAGTTAAACCGAGTCGAGTCAAGCGTGAGTTCAACGGACAATCTTGACCCAAACTTGAACTCAATTAGAGTGCTAACTTGAAGGTGAGGATTCCAATTTAACTATTGTGTTACGTTGAAATTAATGAACCCAAACACAACTTATATGTTTATCTGTATCAAAAATGTTGGTGATTTTAATGTTATTAAAATACTTTGACATTTTATATATGAGTTAAGAGTTGTAGGGTGTACGATTAAAACAATTCCATCTTGAAGGTGAGATCATTAATTACCCTACCCATAAGTACAACATCAAGCATCAATACCATATCAGTTGACAAATGCGTTCATATGCTTCTGAGACGTTCAAGTTAAAAATCCTATAACCTAAAAGAGTTTGTAAAGATACTCAAAACCGATTTAACCATTGAACCAATTTAACCATTGAACCAATTTTCCGGTTCAATCACCAATCGTCAGAAACAGTCCCATACAACTAACACTTGTCAACCCTTGTCAATCAAACCTGTAAATATCTAGTCTGAGTTTAACCGCTACAACAGACTAATCAATCTAGTCCGGTTTTAACATATTGGGAAAGTGGCATACGCCTTTGATTCTAAAGGCATAATTAATGTTGACAACATCAAATTGTTTACGCCACTCTTTTCCAACGTTTAAAGCATCCACTTTAAGTCTCCAAATAAAAATCAAACATGTGACGAACTTGTAAATTTGTGTTGACTAGACATCCACGTTACATGTTCATTGATGGATTCCATCAACATCACTCTATTTATTCTATTTTATTTTGTTTTTTCTATCTTGTTTATCAACATCACTCTATTTATTCTATTTTACTTTGTGTTACTTTCTTTTTTTTCTCTGGTCTTTTTCACATAAATATGTACTTGCGAAAATTATTAATTTTCTTTAAAAAGATATAACGAGAACTATTCATTGAAAATTTATTATTTTTTAAATTAAATCTTTAAAGCTCATTTTTCTACAATAGTGTGTTGAGTGGATTAAAGTTCATTTTTCCTACTTGGTTGTTAATTAGAATTATCCGAATATTTAAAAAAACACCCCTCATATTTGGAGTAAATGACACATACAAGAGGAAAATTTATATCTTATTGAATGGGAAAACAAATACATCAACATGTCTTTCCAAAAATTGATAGCTTATAATACCCAAACAAGATTAATAAATTCAAATATTCACAGGTCTCTTACTAATAAATAAAAATAGAAAAATGTTCAAATACAAAGTGTATTTTGCTGGAAAGTGTATTTTTGTTATAAAGTGTGAGAAGACACAATGAGTCAAAAAAATATATAAAAAAATTATATCTCACAATCTAAATCGAATTTCAAAAAAGTAATTCCGAGCTTTTGTTCCCCTAGTCGTCCTCACTAAGAAAAAAATAAATAAATTTTTTTTAAAAATAAAAAAATTAACATTTTTTTATTATGTCATTTATGAAAGACACAATGACGTCATTGTGCCAATATAAAAGACACAATGACGTCATTGGGTTATATAAAGACACAATGGAAAAAAAATTATTTTTTTTATTTTTTTCTGAAAGAGGACAACGAGAGGAACAGAGACTCCGAATTACTTTTTTAAAATTCGATTTAGATTGTGAGATATTAATTTTTTTGTGATTTTTTAGTCTCATGTTTGGCTCTCCATCTCAGAAGTCCTTTTTAACTTTTGGAGGGGTGAAATGACAAAAATGCCCCTCCAAATAAGTTAATAAGTTACAATTTCTAGCTTATTGACTTATTTGGAGGGGCATTTTTGTCATTTCACCCCTCCAAAAGTTAAAAAGGACTTCTAAGATGGAGAGCCAAACATGGCCATTGTGTCTTCTCACACTTTGTAGCAAAAATACACTTTGTAGAATAACCTCACCCATAAAAATAAATCCGGACACTTGTCAGCATTCTAGACAATCTTATAATTAGTTTTCTCACTTTTCTCTCCTCTTAATTATAAATGCTATAATAGCTATTTATTAATTAATAACTATCCATAATTAAAATCCCAAATATTTTAACTTTAAATTTTCGAATATGTAATACATAGGTTTATTTAATCTGTATAATACAAAATGTTTAAGACATAACTTTTAATATTATAAACTATGTAACAGTAAATGCATTTATCCAATGTATCACACGGGATTGTAACCTAGTTTTACAATATAAATAAATAATTAAAATCACAAAAATCGGAAAAATCACTGAATTCAAAATCAGAGATTTAGATGATTTTGGGACCTCTAAACCAGGTGAACCGCCTACAACCATTTGTTTAAGTGTCCAGCCCGTTTGAGACATCTTTATCAATTACTTATGTCACTTGTAAGTTGTAACTTTAATCTTTCTGAAATTTATTATTCCTATTTGTTCCAAATATAAGTGTGGACCAATTTAATTGCAAGTGTGTGGTTAAAAAATTCTAGAGGTGTTATAATAAAAATATATGCTTTAATATATTTTTTTCTGAAAGCAAACTGAAAATTCCCGCTATGGGTTGCGTGGTGTTACTCGATAGTTCCATTGTGTCACCTAAATCCCACAAGCCAGCAACAAAGGCGTACCGAAAGGTTTTGTACCGTCTCAAGCATGCTTCAGATAACTATATCATGAATGTAAAATATATGAGTGAGTCAAGATAATACATTTTGGATACAAGCTAAAATGATACACGAGTAACCACCAAAGAGGTTTCATGTTGAATCATTCTTCTTTAGGTTTTTTGTTAGAATTTTCTTGAAGGTCAAATGCATAACACAAACTAAAGCTTATGTGATCATAATGTTAACTAGGTTTTGATAGTCTCATGAGTTTACCGATGCCGATCATGCCATCAACAAATTGCTATCTCCAATTCTAATTAAACATGAAAGAGGTTCAAATATAAAGTGTATTTTTGCTATAATATGTGAGAAGACACAATAAGTCAAAAAAAGTCACAAAAGAATTATATCTCACAATCTAAATCGAATTTCAAAAAATAATTCCGAGCTTTTGTTCCCCTAGCCGTCCTCACTAAGAAAAAAATAAAAGAAAAATAAAAAAAAATTAACGTTTTTTATTGTGTCATTTATGAAAGACACAGTGACGTCATTGTGTCATTATGAATGACACAATAACTTCATTGTGTCATTATTAAAGACACAACGACGTCATTGTGTTAAAAGACAATGATATATATATATATATATATATATATATATATATATATATATATATATATATATATATATTTGAAAGAGGATGATGAGAGGAACAGAGAATGTGAAATATTTTTTTGAAATTCAATTTAGATTGTGAGATATAATTTTTATGTGATTTTTTTAGTCTCATTCTGTCTTTTCGCATAGTATAATTTCGTTGGCCCTGTGCCAACTTTTGTTGTCATATCTCTTTTTTTGTTTTAATTTTTATTTTGCTTTTTCTATTTTGCTTTTTTCTTTTTTTTATTATGTAAATGAAAATTAAGTATTTTAATTTTTGATTTCTTTTTCATTTCTTTTCATATTTAACTAACTTTTTTTGAATCAAATAGATAATTTATTGTTTACTCACACCAACGTTATATTTTTAATATTTCTAATATTACATTGCAACATCTTTAATAACTATGCAACATTGATCTGTCACGTATCTATGTTTTGAAGCCGCTCGAGAAGCACAAATATACACGTATAACAACCCCCACACGTAGTTGTACCCGTGACAAAGCACGAATGACCTCCTAGTATTATCACATTTGTCAATTGATGCATATGTGGCATGCAAGTGGTATTCTATTGCGAATGAGAAGCAAGCATAGTAGTCAATTTAGTTCTAAAAATTTAGGGTATGATTATTGTTAATTTTAAATTTCAACTTATATCTTTTAAGGTTTTGGTCATGTCAACCACACTCACATCTCCGACGATCACAGTTCACCTTCACCACCATGTATCGACCACTTCGTCCATGCTCACCTCCCTCGCCTACTCACCTTTACTTCCCATTTATGAAACGAAACAAAAGAAAACACTTTTAACATCTATAAGACTAAGTTTTACCTCCCGTATCTACTTTATCTTCGTATATCATTCGCGTCCATTATTTTTGGCACAGAGCCATAAAGTATGCAAACATGTTTTTAGCGTCGGTTTATCTTTGTGGATCATCAGCAAGCAGCCATTTAGTGTACTTTGGCCAACAACTGAAATAAATGACTTCTCTTTACTTCTCATATCCACTTAATATCACGCGTCAAAACAAACCTCTAATCTACGATGCTCTAGATGCTCTAGCCACCGTAGATGGTGAATATGTAACACAATTTCACATACGCGCTATAAGATTGTGTATCCACCTCCTTTTCATCTATGAGCCGTTTTCTTTTAACAGCAACGTCTCATTTTGAGCTCTTCAAACTACTACTAAGTTTGAATCTAGGTGGTTTTTTAAAAAGTCCTGATTCCGGGCTACCAACCTAAAAGAACACATTGCACGAATTGGTTTTCACTTTAAGATTCATAAAGCCAAGAAATTGGTTCAAGAATATAACCAAAGTAGCAACATGTGAAAGATGTGTTATTATGAACAAGAATTGATTGCTGTCAACATATGAAATGCCTGTTTTCTATAATCAACATTAAATATATTCAAGGTAAAGACTAAAATGTAGAAACAAATACATGTCAATATTAATCAAAACATGTAAACACAATGCAAAACACCTTAGGTGATCAAATATGTTATGAGTTATTGTTATGCCTCACTTGTTACCTGCTTTTACAGTCTTGATGTCATCATCATCGTCATCTTCAATATCCCAGCTCAAATCCTCCTCATCTTCAGCAGTACTCAACCGCCTGCACAAGTCAGCTTTGTTCGTGGTCTCACCATGAGACACTTTCATGTCGTCACTATTCCCAAGATCTTCGATCTCATCCCATTCAAGATCATCATCCTCCTGAAACGAAGGTTGATCTGATTTAACCACCACATTACTATCTTTAACTTCACCAGATTCCACTTTCTGATCAACCTTTTCATCAGATCTCGACACTGATTCAGCTTTCTCAACGGTAGACACATTTCCACTAGGTTCAGGTTCATTCACATTGTTCTCATCAACACTAATCACATTGGTTTGCATCTCCTTATCTTCATTAACAATCTTAGAACTTTGAGTCTTAATTTCACCACCAGGACTCTCGTTCTTTACAACATCATCCGAATCTTGGCTTTTTGAAGTAATCGATCTTAAATCATCACCTTCTTCTTCGTGTTGTTGTTGTTGTTGTTTTTGTTGTTGTTGTTGTTGTTTATCACGATTATCATCTTCATCATCATCATCATCATCATCATCATCATCATCAACATCCCAACTCAATTCTTCTTCATCATCAACCGACAACGATCTCTTCACAAGCTTAGCTCTCACATCCTCCTGCTGCTTAAGCTTATGCACCTTATAAAAGTACCTACACCAAAACACACCATCATCAACCTCATTCGGAACAACTTTCGCATAAACTCCACTCAAATCTCCATCACCTCCAACCAACTTCTCAATCTCATCTCTCCTATCACCAACCACAAACCCTAACTTCCACTTCCTATAATCCTCCAAATCCTCAGGATCCTCACAATACGTACGTACATCACTCCTAATCGCATTCAATTGAACATCAAACCGACTATACCGCATCAAATCCACACCACTACGATCACTATACCTACGTTTTTCAGATCCATCAGATTCATCAACATCAGAAGGCAGAAGAAGAGCCTCCTTACCTTGTGCAATAATATCCACGGTGGACTTCAATACAACATCAATCGCCGACGATCCGGCGTCGATAGACGACGGTAGCTCCTTCACCGCTCGACTCGCGACTTCACGAAACAGATCGGACTCTTTCCTCAATCCGGTGCCGAATTCCTTCAGATCGCGACGGTATGTTTCGATCACTGATTCCGATTTGGTGGTTAGCGTTTTCACCAGATCTCCGAAGGTCCATAAACCACCGCCGGAGATGCTGCTGCTGCTGCCGTCGTCGGAGGAATTGATGTTTGAAGTGGAATCATCGTCTTCGCCTTCATTGGCTTCGATTTTGGTTTTGGTTTGTTGATGATTTAGTGATTGATTTTGGAGATCATTAGATTGGGATTGTGTGTGATTTTCAGGGGATTTGGGATCTGGATCATCGGCTAATATGGATCTGAAGAAATCCATTGGTGATTGAATTGATCACGACGATTATGGTTTGATGGTTTATTCGTTCAAATCATGAAGAAATTAACAACACTCGATGACTGTAGTGTAAAGTTTAAAGATGAGTTAAATGTTTTTTTTTATGTCTGGTTTTTTTCGGTTTTTATGGTTACGATACCTGTGTTTTTCTTTTGCGGTTACAGTACTTCAACTTTAAAAAATTGTTTGTGTTTTTTTTTTTGGGTTACAGTACTTCAATTTTAAAAAATTGTTAAAACGGTCATTCCGCCCAAACACAGCTACCATAACCAAAAAAAGGAACCGTAACCGCCTAAACCAGACAAAACCAGTGAAAAAAACATTTAACTCTTTAAAGAATAAATAATACAAATTTGGGTCGTACTCTTCTATTGGGCTTTGATATTTAAGGCCTGTTTTGATTGGACCGTTTCATTTTTGTTATCTGATTGTCCAGCCCAGTTATTATCCAGTGAGGTCCAAAGACTCGAAAGAGTACACAAAGTGAGTTTTTTTCAATTGAAAAAAACCGGCCCGGTTAGAAATTGGTTTTCTGACTGGGAAGTGATAGGTTCGGTTTTGGTTTAGTTGTTTGACTATGGTTTGGGTTAACAGATTTTATACTAGTTTGAACAAGGAAGGTTACAAATCAAAGGTTCGGGTTCAACCCTATCGGGTAAATAGAAAAAGCCAGTTACAATACCCGTTATGATTTGGATCGGTTCACTGATTTCGGTGCAAGACTGTTATAGCTCTAGCAAAACCTATCACGTAAATAGAAAAAAGGTGCTTAATTGATGATTTTGATTTAAAAATTACAAAACTTATGTTTCGAGTGTTATTTAATGATGTATGACACACGCAGTCGTTCCTGCTAAGTTCTAACTGCCAAGTTTTGTGTGAGATCTTCGTCACATATCCATAAGACCATAATGCACCTTTCTATTGAGGCGTAACCTCATTTTTAACCATGTATAGGTTCTATCTTCTAAGATGATATTACTTTAGACTAATCAACACAAGCAATGTAACATACCTACACCGGTGTTTCAATCTTGATGATTCAAAGTCTACACTTCGAACCACCATCTAAGTGGCTATGGCTACATGAAAATCACAGCAAGTTACTTCACGCTGACCTAAGTTGCACTCATAAGTATTCGACGTGACACACACAAATAATTATTCTTGCCAATCTTTTGGTTAGTGCGAATGTTCAAAGCTTTACTTGGAGAAATCCATCATACAATACAAGCTTGACATGGGCTTGATAGATTGTCAAGTTAATATACTAATCAAGTAATCAGCATTCATCAGTATAACAACTTCTTTAAAATATTTCTGTTACAACTCTCAAGTCAAATTTATACACGAGATTGATCCAAAAGCTATTCTCTAGGGATATCTGTATTATTTTCGGCCAAGGTTAGTTGCATAGGGGAAGCTTTTATGGGGGTAGGGGGCCCCAACCTCCTCTTATTTTCGCCAGTAATTTTAATTTTCAGCTCGGTAGTGTAAATCAGTAGTGAAAATTTATGGTTCAAGCTCCGCCATTGGTTAGTTGGAAGCCTGTCTCATTTCAATCTATTTTCCGGTCAATGGTTATACACTACTAATAATAACCGTCACAATGTAAACTAAAACACTAACGGTACATCAAAATATACACTTTTAACCATCCTATGTATATCTTCATTGAAAATAACAATAGGATGGGTCTAAAAGCGCCCATGTTGACACATTAGCATAACATATGCATGTGCCTAATATGCAACAAAGCTTCAAATATGATAGTTAGAAACACTTCAATCACCATGACATTTAAGTACGAGATAGTTGTATAAGAAAACAAACTTTACATTTACAACTCTTTCCTTGCGCTGCAAATACGACTAAGAAGACACTCAAACCTGTTTTCATGGATCCATGAACCTATGAAGTTGACTTGAATGGACCGACAAAAACCAACAAATTTCGGCAACGCACTTTGTGTAAGTGTTAGTGTAATGGTTCTCGACGTGCCTTTATTGCTGGTATTTCTCTCTCATTTTGTTCGTAAAACCGAATGCTGCAGATTAAGAACATGAAAAACTTATGCTCCATGTGAGATTTCAAATTCAAAACTTTACCTTTCTACCAGTACAATTCAAGAGGGGTTGCATTGACCAGCTAACATTGTTTGTCCATTTTTTTTAATTTAAAGACATTCAATATGATTACGCAATGATTCAAATTCTTTCAGAAAAAGAACTTCAAAAAATCACCAAATTTTTTTTAACCTTGTGACAGTTTGACTTATGGGTATACACTACAAGTTGGCTTTAACTCGAAAGTATTCAGATATTTAAAATGAATCAGAAACTTAGCTGCAACTTGTACTAACCTTGTAACATTATGAGGTTAAAGCTCGTCTTTCACAGTTGTTTGGTACAATTGTTCATCCCAATAATATGGGAATTTCAGTTTGGCTGCAGTGTGTGGCATCAGCCATTCATCATACATGAATCTGCATTATCGTTTCCCAGATGCATATATATAAGTAATAGACGTTAAACAAAAAGGAACTGAAAGATTTAAATGGATACGATAATGTATCATACAAAAAGAGGAAAGTAATCAAGTACATTGTGACTGGCGGGCGAGATATTACAACCAGAACTTGCAAATCTTCTTCTTCATTGGTGTTCCAGAGCTGCATAAAAGACTCAAATCAACTCTATGTAATAGATAAATCCATATTTATATGAACTCCTAAATTTCATTATTGAAAGAAAAGGATCATTCTTTATATAACAGTTTTAAAATTATTAACTGTATCAACAATATATATAATGAGTGAAAAAACACTGGCAGATCAACCAACCTGTTTTGATCCTTTGTAAAGATCTACCTACTTTGACCCTCACCAAAACCTGCCTCACCCACCCACTCTGCCACCTATAGACGTATGACCAACAATGGTCACCAACCATTTTTGGATCAAGATTGGTGCTATTAAAATTTACATGTATGTAGTAGAGAGTTTCAGGGAGTAAATGGCGATCTAATTCGCAGTTCACACCCAAAGAAAGGAAACCGAAGCAACACAAGTTTGGTTATGACTTATGTATGACAAGGTAAAGAGCAGAACTGTTTACCTGATGAACATCATTAATGGGGATGTAAAATGTGCTATTTGCAAAGATACTAAACTCTTGTGGCTTGCCAGGGGCCTTTGAATGAGAATTTGGGGCGAGATAGAGAGTACCACTCCCTTTTAGGACTACAAAAACTTCCTCACATGAGTGCCTATGAATCGGTGTGTGTGTGCCTGGAGCAAATGTTTGAAGCCATATCTCGACCTGTTCAAACAACGTGTGAGAAAAATGAAATACAAACAACATGACTTGACATACTTTGAACAAGTACATGATGCACCAAGACTATAACAAATGAATTGTGATGATTATTGTAGACTAATTATCCTAAAATAATAAATGTGGGGAGAGAAAACAATGTGAGGAAGAGTTAGTGACTTTTTTCACCTCTTTCAGTCCATGCATGAGTGCACCTGCAACGGTAATGTGAGATAACCCAGGCCTTCCAAAGTTATCTTGTGGCAGCTCACTGATATTTCTCACTACTGGTAATCCTACATAACATATCGATGTAATTTACAAGTTATGTATGAAAATTAGAAACAAATAACATCACTTATTACAAACATGAAAATACAGACAATAGTCCATGACCTACTTCGGTCACTAAATATTTTCCAAAAAACGGTATGTTTTCTAAATAGGAAGACTATTCAAAACTTGCCATCAAAACACGCCAAGAGCCGAGAGACAAGGGGAGATTGTAAACTATAAATTTCTCTGGTTTGACATTTAAGTTTGTCCCATTTGACTCTGTTAAGCTGTGATCCATTGGGAATATGCTGACCTTAATTAGTTTGTTTATTTGGCAAAATTGATTATGATTTTGTAATCGTTCATTACTTTATTCAAATCAAAATAAGTGGCAAAAGCTGTTTCTTATTATGATTATTGAGACTAATAAACCCTAAACTTACCTTTTTATCGCTAATTCAAAATAGACGATCATCATCCATTTTCATTCACAATAGTCAATAGTCATCATCCAAACGCAGTTATTGAGACTAAGAAACCCTAAACTCATCAGATTATCACCAGTTCACAACACACGATCATCTAATTCACAATAGTCATCATCGTCCAAACGCAGTTTAAGATATAACACCAACATCGCTAGCAAATGTCAGTTGTTAGGGCAAATCAAATGTAACAAAACACCAAATACGCATCAAAACCACCATAGCTAATGATTTTAGGCCTCGGATAAGTAATTCAACAACAACGAGAAGTTTAACTATGAAACCGAAACCTAAATGCAATTACAGATATGGAGTTTGTATAGAGTGATAGAGATGGAAGCAACAGACCGTAAGCTGAACATTGTGAGGTGAAGGCGGTAGATATGAACAGAGAAACTGTAAGCAGGTAGACGATGAAAGTAATCTCCGGCATCTTCTCCGGCAAAAATTCCGATGATGAAGCCTCTGGTTACCTTTCTCTACAAGTTATATAATCTTCAATTCTAGGGGTCTTCTATTCTTGAATCTACCAGAAATAAGTGTCGCTACACCACTACATTTGTACGTGAGTAGTGAGTGAGAATACGACTCCAGGTAACGACTTAGAGGTGTTCATTTTTGGATATCCGAATTTCGCATATTCGAAAATTTCGGATAGTGGATTTCACTATCCGAATCCGAATCCGAAATTTCGGATATCCGAAATTCGGATATCCAAAATTTTGGATTCGGATTCGGATATCCGTTCGGATATCCGAAATTCAAAAAAAAATTATATTTTTTAATAAATTTTATAAAAATATAATATATTTTTATTGAAATTTATTTATATATCCAAAGTTTTTGTTAAAATATCCAAAATATCCGAAAATATCTAAAATATTTAATTAATATTTAATATTTTTAAATTTTATATGGATATTTCGGATATTTCGGATATCCGAAATATCCGAAAATTCTCAAAATCACTATCCGAATCCGAATCCGAAATTTCGGATATCCGAATTTCGGATTTTCGGATATTTCGGATTCGGTTTCGGATTCGGATATTTTTGAACACCCCTAGATAACGTTTTCCCTTATTGAGATGAGGTCCTGAGTTTAGTTTAAACCCAGAATAGGTTTATCGTTAAAAAAAATAGGTACAACTCTCATAAATTCTTCATCTTCTTCACTCGTAATCACTTACAACCAACCCTTATGTGCTCTAAGAGCATTCAAAGTTCAAACTAGGTTCTCCTATCTTTTTATTTGAGTATTTTCTTTGTATTATAAGAAATGATTTTAAATGGTTGTGAAGAAAGAAACAGAAAACGTATGGGGATTGTATCGTTGTTTTTAATATTTTGAAAAAATATGATATAACTCTCGTGGATATTTTAATATTTTTAAAATTGGTTGAGTGAATAAGAGATAAAAGATAAAGATAAAATGTAAAACTTATTATTTAATTGAAAAAAATAATAAAAAATAGTGTTTTTAGTATAAATATTGAGATGATGATGGGAAAGCTGCTATAAAAAATGTAAATTGAAAAGAAGAGAGAAAATTATGGTTTATAAAAATAGATATGTTTGCTTTTGTTGATGTAAATTCAATAAAGATTGATCTAAATGGATTGGGATGCATTTATGTTCCCTACCATTTAACTTATTTGTTGACTATCGACCTCAAAACTCTGATCTTTGCTTGTTAACCGGGTATGTAAAATAAAAAACATGTTAAGGCCACCATAAGAAACATAAAAGGAGTGTTTCTTGTGATAACTAATCGGTGTGAAATAAGTTTTTTAATGGAAAACGAAGTGTGTGAAGAAGATGAAATATACATGAGACTATGATGTTGAGAACATAGAAAATATAGTAATATACCACCTTCACTCTTTCATATTTATTAATTTTTTCGTAACCGTATCGGATAGTAACCCGATATCTTACCGGTCCGCTGGTCGGACCAGATTTGAGAACCGGATAAAACTATAATTTTTTAATGAATATATGTAAAAAAAAAGTATTGTAAAATTTAAAAATATATTAAAAAACCGGTTCAACCGGTTCCAACCGCCGACTCGGGATCAACTGATAGCTTCAAGCCCCTTAAAATGAACAAGTAGTGATCGGTTCGGTACGCATAGCGATTCGTGGTCGGACCAGCCGACGCTCACAACATTGATATTTATACTATTCTAATTGTTGGAGCATATATTGTCATATATAGTGTGTTCGTCGCTTGACGAATAGTTTAGGCTTAATGTTATACACCTTGTAAACACATAAAATTGGGTCATTCGCAGGAGCATATGCGAATGAGACTCAGTCGTACGACTGAGCCATGCTAATGGACCAATCGTGCGACTGAGAGATGCGATTGGGGCATTCGTAAGACTGAACCATACGCATGGTCCAGTCGTACGATTGAACCATACGCATGGTCCAGTCGTACGATTGAACCATACGTATGGTCAAATCGCACGAATGGGCCCAGTCGCATCTGATATGGGCCGTATCCTATATACACCAGTTTCATTGTGTAGAAACCTAAGGGTTTTGATATTGTGCCCGGGGCCTAGATGCTGCCGGATGAGATGGGAGATCATGCTCGATCTCACCTTGCCAAAAGTCGTGATTCTTCTGTTTATTGAGCTTGTAATCATTCGGTTTTATTAATGAAATAATTCGATTATGGTTCATACTTTTGTTTATCTTTTGGTTTTTCTCCTTCCGTCAAGAACACGCTCGGATGTCTACCGATCCAGCGACTTCACAATTGGTATCAGAGCCGGTTACTGCTGGAATGATCTAACAATCATTCTATCAACCCGAGCTCTTGATTTCTGGATCTATTTCAGGTTCTTTGACGTTAAACCCACTTTGTGTTCTTCGTGTTTTGCTCAGATCTGGTTACGTGTGGTGCTTCTATGTTAAAATCGAACTCGAAACCACGTTCCCATCACCCCTGCGAATCTTATGATGTCTATTTCGGTTCGGTTCATGTAAAATTCATCAGATTAGGGTTTTTGGCGGCCATGGCGGCTACAGATCTGAAAATCTGCATGCAGACCCGTTCGTACGACTGGACCATGCGACTGGACCATCCGTACGACTGGACCATGCGACTGGACCATCCGTACGACTGGACCATGCGACTGGACCATCCGTACGACTGGACCATGCGACTGGACCATCCGTACGACTGGACCATGCGACTGGACCATCCGTACGACTAGACCATCCGTACGACTGGACCATGCGACTGGACCATCCGTACGATTGGTATGCGACTGGACAGACTAGTCATAAGACTGGACCAGTCTTATGACTATTCATGCTACTGGACCAGTCTTATGATCATTCATGCTACTGGACCAGTCTCACGAAGATATCATTCGTATTATCCAATCACACGAATGTGATAATTGTACTCCATGTCATACGAATGAACGGCGTTCAAAAAAAAGAGGTCTGGAACTACCGTTTGCACAGATTTGAGGATGATCAAAGCACATTCACCTTGAGGTTCTTTTGTCAAATAAGTTCAATGGATACCCCATTATTTATTGGATTTCTAGAATAGGTGATTGTAGTGAGAACACGAAAGAGAGAAGAGAAGATATCAACTGTCGGTGCTGATTTTGTGGGGTAGTCAAGAGCATCTGACTATTTATGGGCTAATCAAGTTATATTTATCCGCACAGAGAGGATTCTCATTCTTAGGGGGAATCCATGTATAGAGAGATTAAAGACGCAATCAGAAAGTGATGATGTGAGCAGGTTTCTGATGATGAATCTACGTGCATGCTGATTTGTTTGATATTTTCAGCTGTGGATTTGAATCTTCAACCTTTTGCCCAATACACCGTATGAAGACGCCAGGTGAGCACAATGTTTATATATTGGGATATGCTGAATGTGAGGGGGAATTTCTACAGTTGTTAATGTTAATCAGGTTAGACTGTGTGAAGATTGAAGCAATGGAAAACTGTTCATGTCATTATCTGGAAAAATCAGTCATATGGGGAATCTTGCTGCTATGATGGTGTTCTGTGAAATAAATGAAAGCTATTGTGCCTAAATTCATTTTCAGGGATACTGTAGTAACCTGACGGATCGGTAACGTTAGCTAAGATGGTTTTTCGTTTGATACTATTGGAAACCAGAGCAAAGATTGACTGAAGATTGTAAGAGGTGTTATTTACTATTCGTAAGCTACGTCCAAGGGGGAATTTGTTGGAGCATATATCGTCATATATAGTGTGTCCATCGCTTGACGAATAGTCTAGGCTTAATGTTATACACCTTGTAAACACATGAAACTGGGTCATTCGCAGGAGCATATGCGAATGAGACTCAGTCGTACGACTGAGCCATGCTAATGGACCAGTCGTGCGTCTGAGAGATGCGATTGGGGCATTCGTAAGACTGAACCATACGCATGGTCCAGTCGTACGATTGAACCATACGCATGGTCAAATCGCACGAATGGGCCCAGTCGCATCTGATATGGGCCGAAGCCTATATATACCAGTTTCATTGTGTAGAAACCTAAGGGTTTTGATATTGTGCCCGGGGCCTAGGTGCTGCCGGATGAGAGGGGAGATCATGCTCGATCTCCCCTTGCCAAAAGTCGTGATTCTTCTGTTTATTGAGCTTGTAATCATTCGGTTTTATTAATGAAATCATTCGATTATGGTTCATACTTTTGTTTATCTTTTGGTTTTTCTCCTTCCGTCAAGAACACGCTCGGATGTCTACCGATCCAGCGACTTCACACTAATTAGGGCTTCACCTTCATGATTACGAGAGGATTTTGTGGTTTCCGTTAGAAGCTCATGCGGTTATGACGTCTAGAAGCTTGTTGATGTGAATGATATCTTTGTCATCGTACTGCAAGTGTCCTAATCGTACTTGCAGTGCGGTCCCCACTAAATAAGTGGATAGTTTTCTTGCCCCTAAAGATGTCAGCCTATGATAAGGGGAATCCCTAAGAAACTTAAAAGGTGATAAATTTTTTAAAAAAAAATGACATACATATATGTTAGGATAATTGCGTCAGGTCACAAATCAACCATGTATTTATCATAATGTTTTTTGAGTTGTTTCTTAAATTCATTAAACAATCATTCTTCGTGCATTTGATACTACCATCATGCACACTTATACTTTCACTTTTAAGTTATATTCTAGGTGATCTTTAATCTCTTTAGACACATTTCACTTTGGGAGAGACTTTAAAGACTCCTAAGAGAAGAGGTGTTTTTGTAAGGTTCCTTGTAAAATATACATTAAAACGCTTATGCTTTATTTTAGGCAAGGGCGAAGGATAAAAGGCTTCCTATTCTTTCGTCGTTGGTGTTAATTTATGGTCTGTTAGTGTAAGTTTTTTATTCGGTAGTGTAACTCTTTATATATATATATATATATATATATATATATATATATATATATATATATATATATATATATATATATATATATATATATATATAGCAAGTTCTCCTCTTAAAAAATTAATTTCGACCCCCGTACCCTTATAGGGATGTTCAAGCTTCGCCATTGATTTTAGGGATGTCATCTCTACCAAGATTAGAGAGGATTTATATGGTTGCACTATAGTTATTATTGAGAAGGTAAGTGGTGATTACCACCAAGATCAGGGAAAAACCAATTACCTCATACTCAAACCCCAAAGGCCCAAACCACTAATATAGTCTTTAGAAATATCTTTCTGTTTCTTCTTAACGCTATACAAATCACAACAAGGGTGGTGATGGGTGGTAACAACATCAGCGGTAGACGGTTGATGGTGGAATGGTAACACCAGCGGTAGACCGTAGACGGTTGACGGTGGTGGGTAACGATGGCTAAAGAAAGTGGGTGATCAACGGTGAGGATAAGAAGACAAGGATATATAACACTTATATATATTCAAGTTGATTTAAGTAAACCATCTATAAATCTACAATTATGAAATGACAAATCGAGTCGGGTCAAATTTTAGTTTTCTTTAGAACTTTAGGTATATTGAAATTTTTATAAAATTATGAAAACATTGTTATGATATTTTTCAGTACTCACAAGGTTCATCATATTCCTTCATGTACCAATAGTGATATATATAGTAAATGTTGTTATTTTTATGTATATGTATCATTACTCGATAGTAATAAGAGTCCTTAAAAAGTAAGTTTCTTAAACTTTTAGCTTTACAACTCTTCTGAAAATAACAATAGATGTCGCAAACCGTCTTTTATTACCCTCTCCTAGCTTGTTTCTAAATCTTACAACCCCTACGTTTTCACTAGTTTTCAAACGAACACATCTTAACGGCTAGAAAACATTATAAACATACGGTCATTCGCATTTATAAATGTTTTAAGCGAATAAACAAAGTTTAATCTCCAGAGTTAGTAAAAGATTATCCTTTTTAAGTCTTGAACATACTTCTAACCAATCCTCTTAATTCATAACGTATGCTTTGAGCTATCGACATCATTAAACAAAAATAAATCATTAATAATTTTTCTTTATTAAATAATTAATCGAATTATGGGTAAATATAATAATAAATGGAAAGTGATAAAACATTGTCGATATGTCCGAGTGGTTAAGGAGACAGACTTGAAATCTGTTGGGCTCCGCCCGCGCAGGTTCGAACCCTGCTGTCGACGATTCAAGTAAGTTGATTTGAATTTTTTTTCTTTATTTATTTAGTTTTTAGATAATATATATTAACCAAATAAATTAAATTTGATAAATGTTTAGGTTCGAAAAACCAGAATCAGTGGCTGTAGTTTTTAAATTAATTTATGATTCAAAGGCTTATAGCTATCATAAACCAGAACCGGGTCAAATGCATCCTTGTAGATGTATTATTTTTTTTAACATCAAATATACGACAATGCTTTGGATGATGGTTGTTATCTTAATCGATCTATATATTCATTTTTCAACCGGAATTGCACCCCTAACTCTCTCAGTAGCAAATCTATTATTGGAAAAATCTTCTGTCTCTACTTTAAGTATTTTTACTTATAGTAAGACATGAACCTATGACCTTCTCCTATTTAAATGTTATGAAGTATCTAATCTTAATCAGTTGAGATAATGATCATTAGTGTAGCTTGTACGTATAACTTGTTAGTTTTCTTTTAGATCAAATGAGGTTAGGCCAAGTCGATTAGTTTTATTTGAAGTTTACTAAATAGACTCTTAAAAACTTTTGATCACTTAGCTTTTTATAAATAATATAATCATGTTTATGATTAACTTTTTGAAGTCTCCTTTTGAACCGGGTCAAAACTCAAAAGAGCTTACTACTAGCTTAGATCAAGTTTATAATGTATAATACACTTTAAAGTGTTTAACCGCGTTAAATATGTATGAATATAAACAAATATTGAATTATTTCATTATTTTGTAATAATATTATTTTATAGTTAATGATTAAAGTGGAGGCATGGAGGTGGGAATAATTGAGTTTGATAATGACAGAAGATACATATTATTCGTTCCTATTTTCTGTAAACATAATCTCGACTCTTGTTTTTCTTCTTCCTTCTCTCTTTTGTTTTTTAGTAAGTTTTTTCTATTTAATATTGATCTCACGTCTTTATTTTTATTACCCTATTATGAAAACACCAACCCCATGAGCAGTTCCTTTCGAGATTTTGGAGATTCGCCACATGATTTTTTAAACTTTCCATTATACCCCCCTGTATTTTGGATGTTTGACAGCCTCGGGTTGTGTGTTAGCCTTTAAACACCCTCAGATGTTAGATTGTGCCGGTGGTGGGTTTTCTGGTTGTGGTGTTCGTCTTCGTGGGGTTTGTTGGTGGTCGCGGTGGTGGGTTTTCTGGGTGTGGTGGTGGATGTCGGTGGGTGCTTGGTGGTTTCTTGCGTCGATGGATGCTCCGATGGACCCTTGTATCGTCGCCTTCAGGGATGGTGGTGCATGTTGGGGTCGGCTTAGATCTGACCATTTCGAGGCCGCCAGTGGTCCATTGACCTGCTTTGGTGGCGTCTACGCGACCGTCACCATTGCTTCCACCTGCACCGCCACCGTCTACCGCCTAGCAAAGGCAACGGCTGGGTTTTTGGAGTTTTGTGGTGGTGGCCGGCCGTACCAACGGTCACCCTCGCGAAGGCGCCGACAGCGGTTGTTGTGGCGTTGGATCGACGCAGCGTCGGTTGTTGTGGCGGTGGCCCTGTTGCCGTTTCGCCTCCCCTCTGTGGTTGAGGCGGGGCAGGCGGCGGTTATCCGCGGCTCAGTATCCGATCAACGTTACCGTTGTCGTCGGTGTTGTGGCTGTACCAGCGACGACGAGGAGGTTATTAGGACTTTGTGGTGGGAGATCGTAGTAAATCACCGTCGTATTTTTGGGGGTTTTCTCACCGAATCTGGTTCCTTGACCACCAGCTGTATCGGTGGTGATATGCCTTTGATGTCGCCCACGCATGGTTTGTGCACCACTGTTTATTTTCGTTGTTACTTTGTACTGCATGTGCGACTCTGTGTTAAAATCTTATTTATTTCTGGTTTTTGCCGGTTTGGGTTCGTGGTTGTGTGTCGGCGTTCATACGTCCGTGCTACCCTTCGATGACGACGAGGGTTGTTCGTCTGAGATCACTGTCCCTATGTTCTATGTGAAGGAAGTTCAGATGTTGGTGCAATGGTTCATAGAGCCTTAGGGTTTCCTTTTATTTGGACTGAGATCTTTTGTTTGGTTTAGTTGTTTACGGCTATGATGATATGTATAAACCGACAGGTTCTTTGGCATGGCAACCATTTTCGGTGTGCAGCCGGGACCGGTCATGTCTTTTGAGCCGTGTTGACAATTGCTTTAATGTTGGGTATACCATTTTCGGTGTGTAACCAATTGTTTTTACTTTGATTTTACCAGTTATCTTTTGACTATGATGGCAAAGACCTATGTGTAAGACTCGATTTCAATGTTTTCATTAGACGCGCAACGCGCGTCAGGGTTTACCACTAGTTAGTTATATATACTGCAAGTTATATATATATATATATTTTTTTCACGGTTGTGCATTTTACTTTTAGACAGGCCAACGGCTTTTTATTCCCACGTAGTGCGTCTAGCATCTTTTTTTACAAGGATAAGATAATTATTAAAGTTTTAAATCCTATATAAATTTATTAAAATAATTAAGTGAAAAGTTTTATATTTAGTTTTCTTAATCTATATCTATACTATATATAAAACATATGAAAAAGTTATTTTAAGATAATATAAAGTTAAAACAATTTTTTTATTATATGCATAAGATACAACCACTTTTATGAGTAAAATAATATTTTTAATATTATTTACGGATTAACCTTTACAATTAGTTATGTAATAACCTTATTATAACTTACATAAAATTTTATATTATTTACCCATAAACAAAAAAAAAACTTAATTTGCTTTAAGATTCCAGCTATATCTTTTAATTTATCATATTTAAAAACATTTTGAGACTGTGAAAAAAAAAACTTAATTTGTTTTAGGATTTTAACTATATCTTTTAATCTCTTATGTTTAAAAACTTTTTGAGACTACAATTATAACTTGTGTTTTTTTAACGTTTTGTTATAAATTTTTTGCTGAATCGATCTGAAATTTATGAGGGTACAATAAGTTAATGCGTAAATATACAAGTCGTTGTGTAAAACCCATATTTTGGTGTTTAGAAAAAATATAATAGACTTTTGTAAAAGTATTACAATAATAACAAAAATTAGAAACATGTAGCAGATTTAAATGTCGCCTCCGCCACATTGCGCGGACACCCATCTAATTTTAATAAAAGTAGCTGGAATTTTAATGTTTATAAGCACATCAAAACGAGATCAACATAACATGCCACATTTAAAGTCGATACATAAGTAAAAATAAGATAAGAGAAGTATAATGAGTATTTCACTACGTTGCCCTCCCTCGTTTTCTTCATGTATCTCTTTAGCCATATCGATAACTACCAACGTCGACGAGTACTAACCTTCAACGGGTGGCGCAATGGTAATTAAGCGTCTAATTCTGCTATATTATAGGTGACATGTTTGATATCATGTAATAACCTATTGAACGATTTATTTGATGTTGTAGATTAACATGGTATTGGTGGCTCCAATGAGTAACCATCAACGGTCCTTATTTTAAAAATAAATAGTACTACGAGTACCATAGCATATAATTACATTTTAAATGTAGGAATATTATCATAAGGTAAAGGAAACGTATTAAGTTCTCATTATGAATGAATCTTGCTTGAAGCGAAGAAGTTGTACCATTTTTCAAGGTGTAAGTTTGCATTTCGAAGGCTTTGGGTTTGGACATTGGAGTTTGCATCCGATGTGATGATTAATTATCTTAGATAAGAACAAAAAAGTTCACTTTAAGATAAAGAGTTATTTAAAATAATTAAGAAACTATAAAATTTGATACTCACAGCTTATTTGTTTTTTTAATTTATGACTTATATACAGTGCTTTTATAAAGTAAATTAAAAATTAAAACGCGTTGAATCACCAAAATTAAAAATTAAAACACGTTGAATCACCAACACTTCATGTCAACCTAAAGCAGATCGCTTAGCTAAATGTGTTTGTGGATTTAACCTGAAAGGCTGAATCTAACATCAACTCATCTAGACTAAGACAAAATCCATGAATTTCAGTGCTAGTTATTATGGAGCAACTGCTAACACAATGGTTTTCACCACCGGATCGGACCAGCCGGTCCGACCGGTTCGACCGGCCAGCTATCGTTTGGTTTGATCTGGTTGAACCGGCCGGTTCGTCCGAACCGATGGTCGGACAGGGGAACCGGACCGGTTCGGACCGGATTTTTTTTTTTTGTTTTTTTGATTTTTTTGGGTAAAAACAGGATGTTGAACCATAAATTAGTGTGTTAGATATACAAGTATAGTTAATTTTTATATATAACTATAAAACACATATATAAATCATATATAAATTACTTATATTTGATTATATATATCTATATATATAATATACTATATATATAATTATGACGTCATCCGGTTCTTAAATCCGATCCGACCGGTCCGACCACCAAACCAGTAAGACGTCCGGTTCGACGTCCGATCCGGTTCTAAAAACATTGGCTAACGCTATTATATTTTTCCTCTCGTTTCAAGACTGCTATATATCTATTTTGAAATATTATTTAACGTTATAACTAAATTAACCTTCATTATTAATAATTTAATATAATTAATTGAAAGCTGCTTCTTAAATGAACTAGTCGATGAGTCGATCTAAATTTAATTAAAACTAGTTGAAATCCGGTACGCGCGTTGCGCGATATTACACTGCATTTTGCATTCATTTCGTACTCTGTTTGATTTCTTTTGTATGTAAAACCTCATAATATCAGTTACATTCAAAAGTTTGAGTTCATGGGCTTTCATGCATGTTGTTGTGCATTGTATTGTATCTAACTGTGTTGCATTGCTAATGGTTTTGGATAAACTCTAAAATCACAAAAGATGGTGACGTTCATAGTATCAACTATTAATTTTTAAAGATACTTCAAAACAAAGAGTACGCAATCTACATAACGAAAGAAAAACAAAGAATCGAGTTAAACCAATCAAACAAAAAGCACAAATTAAATTAGAACCCGAGACATAGTTGAACCGATGTTTCATATGGGTAACCTTCATCATCATCAACATGTTACCTAACGACAATGTTTCATCTCAGATGAGGTAACACTCATCATCATCGACTGTACCAAACAACAAAACACCAACAGAGAAAACCAATAAGCCTGCAAACCAACCAACCAAACAAAGCACAAACCAAACCGAAACCCAAAACATAGTTAAACCGGTGTTTCAGATGAGTAACCCTCATCATCATCAACAGATAACCTAGCGACAATGTTTCGTCTCAGATGAGGAAACACTCATCATCATCAACTGTACCGAATAGCCTGAACATCACGCCTACCAACAAAAGGTCAACCATAGGAGGAAGAGGAGGTAAGTTAGCAGCGGCTCCGCCTTAGTAGAGGCGGTGGCAAAAGAACCACCGAAACCCCTTCTCGGCAAAACCACCACCGTAACCCCCTCTGTTTACAACCAAAAATGCATCCATGGAGGCCGTTGGTAGGACGGTCAAGCTCTGCCCTAAGGCGGTGGCAGGTGCGATGTCAAATCCAGCACCAAAACCCTCTTCTCGCCAAAACCACCACCAGACGTAACAACTGAGGGTCGCCTTGCCGGAAGGGGCAAGCAAAAGGGGAATGCCTTCACCCGATGACAACCCGAAAAATCCATCACAATTAACATCGGTGAGACCATGCATCGACGGCGATGGAGGTAGATGGCAACAGAGACAACGGCCGGATGACCGATGGTCATCGCCCGACAAAAATTTCGGAGACGAAATGACATTTCTGTTTGCCTGCGTCGCAACCACAATGGTAAACGGATGTGTGACGCAACCGGCGGTCGTATCCACCGCTGTTGCAGCAATAACTGTAAACGGGGAGCCGAGAGCACCGCCTCCATCGCGACTGGCACAATAACACAGATCCGCACGCATAAACGGGCAGATCCACCTCGAGCCTACCTCCGTTGTAAAAGGGAAGCGGTGCCGGTGGAGCCTCCATCACCACCGTAACATCACAAACTGAAAGGATGTGACAAAAGGGTTAACCAGACTGACCATCACCACCGTCACCACCGGAAGCATAAAGGGGGAAAGTAAGTTGCAGAGAAGATAAAAGGAGCTGTAGGGAGGGGGATAAATGAAAACCCCTCAATGCAGAGAAGATAAAAGGAGCTGTAGGGAGGGGGTTAAAATGAAAACCCCTCAAACATTTGTGGTCAAACCAATAAAATCCAAAGAACACTACTCATGGACTTTGCAAAATTCATATTATGTAATAATATTAAAAAACAAGCTAAAAGTAAACTTTACAACGAATTTGACTACAAAAGTCAACTAAATTAATTTGAATGTCGTTGTAGATAAAGTCCTGGTGGACAATGCATTGGAGAGGCGTACGCCTTATTTTAGGTGACGTGGCTTCCCATGCAAGAATACTTTGTTTTCTATGGTTCAAAAAACCAAATAATAATAATAATAATAATAATAATAATAATTATAATAATAATAATAATAATAATAATAAATAAATAATAATAATAATAATAATAATAATAATATAATAATAATAATAATAATAATAATAATAATAATAATAATAATAATAATTATAATAATAAATCATAACTTTCAAGTTCAGTTTTATAAATATAACAACATGTTATTGAAAAACTCATAAAACTCTAACCAACAAGATTAAATAAATTATAATTTGTGTTGGAGTAATTGCCTTTAAAAGATTATGACAGAAAATTAAAAGATATTAGATCATTGTTAAAAAGAATCAGTAATCACATATTTATCGATCGCTCCGCCACCCTTTAAGGTTATAAGCATCAATTTAGTGGTACTTATTTCTATCGAAAGGTCTAAAACCTTTATTTTAATATATAATCAGTAAATAAGTGAATTTTTAACAATATAAAGTTGCAAAAGACTGACAACTCAATATATAACGTCATTGTAGTTAGTAAATAAGTGATTTTTTACTGTGGTCTATTTGAGTTTATAGATGAATTTACTCGATTAAGTTCAATAATTTTATTAGATTGAAGCATAAAATAAACCCTAAATGTAACTCAAACAACCACAAAATATACTCATAATTTATATTATATTAATTAGCAACCTCTCTATGTATAATGGTGTTGTATCTTATGCATATAGGGTTTTTTAAAAAAAAATTGACTTTTCATTTTTAATAAAGGTATTCATATTTTATAATATAACCTTCTAAAATTTGATTATTTTACTTTAAACCTAAAACTATTCATATTTTGCAATTTAATCTCACAGACTTTTATACTTTCAACTTTGATGCTCTCTACTTTTCATAGTTTATAAATTTTCGTCTTATGTTCGTTATAGGTTTTGCAACACGACACAGACATGAATGTGTGATTCACCAATTTTACGTTTCGCTTTACATTTCATTCTAAATTCCATGAGTTAACACAACGTGCGTAGTTTATCGTTTTTACGCCTATTTTCCCCTTTAGTAGGTTTGTCGCAACGCGTGAGTCTTAAATCGACTTAGTTATATTTTTATATGTTTTACGCTTTGATCTTACTTTTTCGTATTAACATACTGTAATTTCAGTATTACTGGTCATTAATGGTGATTTGACATTGGTATTATTTTGTACGGTTTTACACCACACATCATGTGGACCTTAATTCTAGTTTACACTATTTACTTAGGAGGGGACGTATACCACCGTTTCAAAATAACACCATAATATATTGGTATCATTAAATTATACATCTTTTGATTAATTTATCCTTTAGTTATAATACTTCTCTAACGCGATGGTCAACCAAGAACGTCAATCGCATCTTAAGTTAGAAATTAAATATTTGTTTTTACCAGAAAATGTTTATAATCTTAAACTAACAATAAACTATTTTGAAATCCCTTCTATAGAAACTGGTAAAAGTTTGTAGATAACAATATGTCCCATTAAAAAAATTGATCGATAATATAACAAAGTGAGATTATTGAGAATTAACTTAACTAATCAGTTTCAATATTATATGTGCGTAGTTGTTGGGTTTCTCATTTTCCAATAATATCTTTTAATAAATTATTATAATTTAATTAATAATTAATCCATGTTTCAAGGCTTCTTATTTCTTCTTCTTGCGGGAGCAGTTGGCATCTTCTGTTTCTTTGTCTCGATCCAACACATATACAACTAGAAGAATCTCATCCAACCACCTTTTTCCCAATAAATTATTTCCATTTTTAATTGGTATTTATTATTATTATTATTATTATTATTTTTGCTCAACTCTTTTACACAACACAATTGTATGATTATCGACTTCAATAATTGAAAGAGCCAAACATTGAATATTTAGCTCGTATAAGTAACTCGTGCGTAGCAATGAAGTTGTTGATGTTATGTTGAATCTGCAACGTTCAGTTTAAAATAACTTCTATAATGAGATAAAAATAGAAATAAAACATTTACAACTGTATATTCAAAATTTAACAAATTAGAATATTAAACCACATGAGTTTTATAAAAAATGAAATGCTAAATCAGTTTTTGATTACTTTCATATTTGTACTTCAATTATAATTTACATCGAACGTATTATAACTAAAATTGAGTGGGAGGGGGTATTATGGTCAAACTTTAAAGAACAAAAGTTTTGAATCTGTTTTTAAAAAATAATAAATTAAATGTATATTATAATTTAATTAAAGTGTGCGAAGTGACATACAATTGTATAAGAACTTAGGTGTAAACCCTAAACATGAGACAACAAATCAAAATGAATTTTCAAGAACTATTAAACTAAATTTTATCCTGATTAAAAAAATCTTTGTTATAGAATATAACTTTGGTAAAACCATCATTTTTGACATATGGCTGGTGAAATTCAAATGCATTATTACTGGTAGATAATATCATACCATCACATGGCCTATAACATTTCCTATTAAATGTCGAGGATACCCATTCAATATCAACTATTAAATCATCAATAGTATCACCAACATAACAACGTAACATAAAATTAATAAAAGATATTATAAAATTATGTAACTAGTATATTAAAAATTATATTTGCTGAATTCAAATACATATAAAAATAATATTTATAAAAAAACTAAACATTTGCTTGAAAACCTTAAATCACGTACCATCATGTATCTAAAGCTAAAGTATTACAATCCAAATCATATGGAACAATGTACCTCATAGAATGTTAAACACATGAATTCAATTACACATCAACATTTGTATTCACAAATTACAAAACAATGCTTATAAAATCACATTTTAAACTAACCTAATTATATAAAACTAACGTACTGAAGTCACAAGTGTGGATCTATAAACAAAATCAACAAATAATCCCACTTCTAAATCAGTACAATGTATTGATTTTCAGAAACCTTATATGATGTAAAAAATAATCATATATGTATTGCATATAACAACAATCAAGCAACAAATCACGTAATCTTTTTTAATGGGTGGAAGAGTCGCTTCGATTTCCTTAGTTTTTCCTGAATGACACATCAATTTTCTTTATTTCCTTTAGTCTTTATATACTTTCCCCGCTTTGAAGGGTGTTATTCTAGTTTTTTTCTCAAGTTTTCTCCGTGTGACTCGTGCCTTTCTCCAACGTTCAAATGAGGCAATTTGTCTACTCGTGAGTATTGATGAATTTTCACTAGCTCAGGAGGCGTTATTTATTAATAGGTTAGCGGTCCGGGAACATGTATTCCCCATCCCTCTCTGGTTTCCTGGTTCCCACTTCGTATGATACTATGATCTAAAATGTTAAAACCCAAAAGACCAAACTACCCTCGTTCGTAAATTAAACATTAAACATGCCTTCTAATCCAACAGAGTATGAAAACAATACATTAATTTCATAGAGTACCTTTAAATTATTGCCAAATGTCACCCAACTTGTTTCCCATATGACCCTTTATTAATTAAAACCTTCTCACTACTAAAATCCCCACAAACCCACAAAACCCCTCAATTAAGAGCATTCACAGTCCATTCCTTATCTTTATCCATATAATTACACTAAAAATCACTACTTCTTCTCTCTCCTTTCAATTAAATAATATATTTTTATACCTTTTTCATTACCTTTTCTCTCTCCTTCACTCACAACCACTTTCAAAAATATTAAAAAATTTATAAGGATTGTACAGTGATTCTTCAAATATACCAATCCACAATAACATTTTCTCTCTCCTTCACTCACAACCACTCAAAATCATTCCATATAATATACCAAACACACTCACATAAATATAAGGCATGGGTTGTGAATGCTCTAACACCCATCACAACTTCTTGAATCCTTCAACTCTTAAGTTTTAACCAAAATTTCACTATTTCAATCAATTCACAAACAACACACAATATAAAGATTCATCTTTTCTTCATCACAAGCTGTAAAACAAGGATCAAACCCTAAACAATGCTCAATATCTTCAACAAAAACTTCCGGCGACTCTGCTCAAAGCTCCGGTGGCCGGTGCGCCGCCGTGCAAAGCCCAAAGTCATCATCAAAAGGTTCGGAAAGTCAAACTCTAGAGGTCAAGATTCATCAATCACAAATGGGTCAGCGACAATTCACCCAAATAATCATCTGGGTGTTTCAAAATCTGAAAACCCAATTCGAATTGCAACGTTTAATGCTGCTTTATTCTCCATGGCACCAGCAGTTCCAGAGTTGACTAAAAAAGGCTCAAGCTTTGACTATGGCGAAGATGATAAAGATTGCACAAAGGTAACCTCTGATTCTTCAGTTTCTTACAGTAGTTCGAGATCAAGATCAATGGTTGATCGACCCAAAAGTATATTGAAACAATCACCATTGCATTCAAGCTCCATTGGTAGTTCAGAAACTCAATCAAAACAGCAGAAATTTGCAAAGTCAAAGCTGAGAGTGTCTATAAACTTACCTGATAATGAGATCTCATTGAGGCGAAGTGGGCAACTGAGCTTTGTTGTAGATGAAAACGAAACTGACCCGAGTTCGAAAACTAGTAGTTCTAAGGGTATAAGCAAGATTTTGAAAGGAAAGGGTGTTTTGAGATCACAAAACAGTTTTTCTTCAAGAGAAGTTGAAAGTCAAAGGGGAAGTTATCGGTCAACGAAGACCGTTCTTGAGGTTTTGAGAGAATTGGATGCAGATATATTGGCTTTACAGGATGTAAAAGCTGAAGAAGAAAAAGATATGAAGCCATTGTCTGATCTTGCTGCTGCTTTGGGTATGAATTATGTTTTTGCAGAGAGTTGGGCACCTGAATATGGTAATGCAGTGCTATCGAAATGGCCGATTAAACGATCCAAGATTCAGAAGATTTTTGATGATTCTGATTTCAGGTATGAGTTTTCACACTTTTGTTCAATAAGATGTTGTTTGAATGAGTTAGTTTTTATGAATAAGAACAGAAGATTATCTGAATAATCGGTTCTTAGTGTTTTGTTATATACTACTGCTTAAGATTATGCAGTTGTTTAAGTTATTTTTGAGTAATTAGGGTGATACTATGATAATTTAATAGACTAATTACTTTCTTAAATTATCATACTATGTTAAAACAATCAACACGAAGAAATATGCTGAATACAACTTCAAGCAGTAAAACTGTAAAAGGATTTTCAAGTCTTAGATTTTTTTTTATCAGATGATTTTAAAAAGTTTTTTAATATTTTGATATTAGTTGGATGATTTTAGTTGCGAATTATATTTAAAAAATTATTATATTTGGGGATATTATTAAATTTCTATGCCTACTATATACATATTTTTATTTTTCCTACTATTTCATTTTTATTTGTCTAGAACGTGAGCTTTTTTTTCGTGTTGTGACGACGAACTGTTTCTTGCACTTTTGACTACCTAGTGTTTTATTACATTTGAATACTGATTATTGAACGTCACACTATATCGTTTAATAAATGCATAGAATCAAAGAAAGATTCTTTTGATTATTGCATGGTTTCCTGTTCACACAATGTTGTTTAAGTAATAATCTTGTCAATTTAATAATTAATTTTTATATGAATAAGAAACAGAAGATAAATGTTTGGGTTCACTCATGGGTTCCCCTGAGGGGACCATGGCACCTCTTTTCCAAAGAAGCAAAAGTTTACTATAATGTGAAAAGCCATAAATGGATCCTCCAAATAGATATAGTTCTTCAAACAGACAACATATGTTAGAGAGAAATTACATTCCATTTACATGAAAATGTATCAACTTAGATCATACTTCAACGGTTTCGTGTCAAAATAATTAAACGCGAAAAAGTTAGCCATAATATAATCGAGTTAAAGCGTTTTTTTGTTCATGAGAACTTGTTACCAGTAAATTCACAGGATATGTCAATACCCTGCTAAAAGATTTAAACTTTAGCATGTGTTTATCACTGCACCACCCCTTGAATGTCGCCTTCAAAGTGTTTTACTGGTTTTCTTGACTGCTTTATTCAAATAACTAGATCATTATTTTTACAATGGCAGTCTAACACTAACTATATTTGATGTATTAATTATTTATAAAATTACAAAGATAGACAAAAAAAACATGTCATCATTTTCCATTTATGTATGAAAGTCATTTATTTTCTCCACAGTTTGATGTTGATATTTGAAGCATTTTAGTAATGACAGTTTTTCTTGTGGTCCATGAATCCATGGTTTTTTTACGTGGATGGAGTCTCTTGATCGAATTAGTTCCAGGTTTGGTATGATAATATTTATAAACAAAGAGTCTGTTAGTGTTTAAATTTTTTGATGATACTGATTTAGGTATTATGTGATTGATGTACTTAACTGTCTATGATATGTTATAAAAAATACTTCTGATGGTTACAATTAGCCAAATTTACAATGATCCGGACGTATCTTGTAGGTTTTGTTTGGCATAATGTTTGATGCTTCAAATTTAAGTTTTTTCTTGATTTTTAATGAAAAAAGCTGGATAAATGAAAGAAAGAATTAGTATAAAACTGGAAAAATTATATTATGAGATTGAAATCTTGTGATTGATTTGATTTAGTGAAAGACAATAGCTGCCATGGATTACATATGAGGTTGACTGGTTTGGGTCAAAGTGGGTGGGTCGGGCTGGCTCACATGTAGTCTATAAGTGTCAAAATAAGCGGGTCAGGGGTAACGGGTCAAAATCTGTTCTTCTATTACGGGTCATGTCTTTTTTGTCCAAACTTTTTAAATATTTAATAAAAAATACGAGTACAAAGACTATCTTACACAATAGAGATCTAACTTTTCGAATGAAATGATTTAGAAGGTTAGATGCATTATAAACATGTTGTAGACTTTTAGGGGGGTTTCCAACTCATTTGACATCTTTTCTTTTTAGCTGAAATACCATTTGGCCCGTTAAAAATAAAACACAACCTGAATCAACACATATATAAGGATGTCACCTCCAGTGACATTTATATTAAAGTATGAGAGGTTACATCAACATCAAGAAACGCAAGTTAACATTTTTTGTTAATGTATGCAGGAATGTTTTAAAGGCGACAATTGATGTTCCCCAAACCGGAGAAGTTGATTTTCATTGTACCCTTCTTGATCATCTTGATGAGAATTGGCGAATGAAACAGATAAATGCAATAATCGAATCTAATGACAGACCACACATCTTAGCCGGAGGTATCAACTCTCTTGATGAAACAGACTACTCGCCTGAAAGATGGACCGACATTGTTAAGGTGCGTAATAATCCATCCCTCGGGTCAAACCAGACTGATACATAAACACTTTTTTGACTTATTTAAAAATTTTAATTCATAAATTAATGTTTTTTTATGACCACAAAAACAATGCTAACAATAATAATGATTGTGGGCGACTTTTAACTTGTTTGACCCGTTTGAGATTAAACACAACTCAAATCAACCCTTTCATGTTCTTTCAGTACTATGAAGAAATGGGAAAACCAACACCAAAAGTTGAAGTGATGAAGTACCTAAAGGACAAACAGTACAGCGACGCTAAGGATTGTGCAGGCGAATGTGAATCTGTGGTCATTATCGCTAAAGGCCAAAGTATGAAGTTCTGATCTTTATCTCCTAAAGATTATGGTTCTTGTTCCGTGTATCCTAAAAATAATAACTTTAACGATTTAACGCAGATGTGCAGGGTACTTGCAAATACGGTACAAGGGTAGATTACATATTGGTGTCCCCTGATTCTCCCTACAAGTTTGTTCCTGGTTCATATATGGTTCTATCATCAAAGGGTACTTCTGACCATCACATAGTCAAAGTTGATGTAACTAAGGTAGATGAATCTGGTCAACAACCGTACGTTAGGAGGCCGCAACGACATCCTAAACAAAAGGTTGTGAAGATTATGAATTCTAATTCATCAAAAGGGGTATGGAAAATGCAAACTTTAGACAGATAGTACTGACAGTTAAGTTATATACATTAGTGTACTTATAGGTATATCGCGTGTGTGTTTTGGGTTGGATTGAGCTTTGTGTTTGTTTAAGGTTGAGGAAGATGGAGATCATCTTAACCATGTAAAAATTTATGTATTTGTGCAGTTTATTTATGATATGATATTTTTTTTGTTTTTTTGATTTTAAGAAAGACATAAGGTTTCTTGAATATATTTGATGAATTGTCGACAATGATGTGCCGTTTGGTCCCAATTTAATATGAGACTCTGACTTGCCTAGCATGTGACAATTGCGAATGGTGTTCTCGTCATTTATTGTCATGTTCAGTCATTTATATCTTAAGAGTAGATAAAGTTACTTAAATTGTTGAGATTATGTGATTATGATTGTTTTAAATGATAACTCATGTGACAAAGAAGTTTGGCTCATACAACTCGTTTCTTCATAAGGCGAGTACAATTTGAAGAGCCTCGGCTCAGCTCCAATACACGTTATGCAAACATCAGTCAATTAAGGCTTAGCTTCAATACATCTATACTTAAACTATATATATGTTATTTTTTACTTTAACTTGGCCAATTAATAGTGTTTTTGTTAATCAAAACATGTTACAATGCGTCCCTAGATGTTAGAATATGTCTTTTTTTTTTGGGTTATGATGTCACAAAATTGGGTTTGGAGTTTGAAAGCTCATAAAAACTCATTTTGGATATGATATGAAGGCGTAAGATTGTGCGTCCTTGTAGCCAAGGTTCATCTGATGTGTGAATCTTGACGGTCAATTTGGTTCAACGCGTACCATATAACCCTCGAGCTTAAACCTGAAATGATAATGTTTTATAAAAATTATATCAAATCAACTATAACTAGATTTAAGACATGCTACTGGTGGTTTAAGAGGTTGAAGAGTGTAGTTTAATTATACTATGGATTCGGGGCCTAATTAATTCAGATTCCAAGTTTGCATTCAATACATATATTTCAGAAACTCTTAATTATCTTATTTTCATCAAACTTTAAGCACTTACAAATTAATAAACCATAATATTACATAACGTTACAACTTACAAGGATTCAAACACAATAACAATAAATGAATATTACAGTGCAGGAAGACTTCGTGCCACACCATGCAATCTTCACATTCTGGCACCGTAAGTTTATTAGACTAACTTGAAACAAGAAAGTAACCTTATATGTAGTTACAATAGTGGTATTTATAAACCGTTAAAACCAACCGAACATGTCAAAACCGTGAAAGGTCGACGAGCCTGGCTCGTTTGAAATTTATGTAGTTTGGTTCATAGTTAGGTTCTGGTAAGTTGATGGTTTAACGGTTTGATCGACTTTTTGGAATTTGGAACTCTTTGTGTAAGCTTGACAAACCGTTTTACCTTTGATATTTATTTATTTTTCATTTTGGAATATTAAGTTGTCCCGTTACGTTTATGAGCATTCTTTATTATGCTAAAATCTTGAGGGCAAACTATCGATTTGATAAAAAGAAAAAGATGGTTCGAACCGTCAAACCAGCAAAAACGAGTCAATCCATCCGACTCACTTAACCTAGCTGATTTGGTTGGTCATTTCTCAAAACCATGGTTAGACGTTCAATCCCGGACTTCCATCAAAATCAACTTAATCGTACTGTAAATCCCCCTAAGTTAGTAAGTATAAAGTTACATTGTTACAAATGAGCTAGGAGAGACATAGTAAAAGCCATCACCCCAACTCCTTTAGGGTTAAACTATATATAGAATAAAATTCGTGTATAAACAGAAAAAGTAAGTGTTAGCAGGACAATTCAACACAGCGCCGCCCATTTTTACCGTAAATTCCAACCCTACTCAGTTTTTTTTTGTAGGTGTGTAAATTTCCTACACGACCCCAAACACAACACGAAAATAATAAGCTTTTGGGTTGTCATATCTAACCCGTTTAATAAACATATCGTATTGGGTTGACCTGTTTAACCGTTTAATTAAAAGTTGGGCCCGCCAACCAATTCTACAACATATTTATCCCATTCTTTACAAATCATCAACCTGTTTAACACGTTTACAACCTGATGGCAATCTAATACCAATCCGTTTGACTCGTTTAGATACATGGGTTAAACAAGTCGTGTTAGGGTTCTATGATCCTAAGTGCCTCCGTATTAAAATGATGACTTTGACACAAATATATATATGGGTCGTATAATAGAGATAGAGAGAGAGAAATACCATGGTGATAAATTCTGGTAAATCAATTATTAATGGCAGCTTGTATCTGCTCCAGAGTTCTTCCTTTTGTTTCAGGAACCATAACGATAATGAACAGGATACCAGCTAAGTTTATAGCTGCATATACAATGAAAGTACCTGAAAAGGCATCCATAAGATGGTGTTAATACGATAAACGTTAAGAACACTCGAAATCATGAAGTATTTATGAAATCGTTCAAAGTTTACCGTACGAACTCCAGCTTAAGAGAAAATTGAAGGTGAATGATACAGCCCATGCACCGAACCAGTTTACAAGTGTTGCTAGGCCTCCAGCAGCACCCTTGATATTTATAGGGAATATCTAAAGATGCAGGATATTGCTAAATTAGAGAGGGAAGTTCAAAAACTATTAATATGAAAATGGGTCGATTTTGGTTATATGTTGTTGATGGGTCAAATGAGTAAAACTAAAATATTAAGCTAGAAAAAAAGGTGGTCAAACATAATTAAATGTTTACAACGTCTTTTTAGTTTTTTGATATAGTGGTTTGAATTTTTAATAATAATTCCCGTAATCATTGTTATTTTATTAATTATTAGTCACAAATATTTCTCCGCTTACAGTGGACAATTTTAAAACAAGATAACCTGAAAGTTGGGTCAATTTGGGTTATATTTATTATTGAGGGGTCAAACTTATAAATTTTGAAAAATGAAACAAGAAAACAGTTTAAACTTTACAATCTCCCAAATAGTTCAATTTGTAGCAAATGGATAGTTATTTAAATATAATCTTGTAATCATAGTTGACTATTAATTAGTCACAAAGATACAAAAAAGCAAAAAAGGGATGGTCTTGAATCAACCCGACCCATGCTAAAAATGTATACCTGAACCCATTTTGTACTAGGGTACCTAAAGGAGAAAATTGTATTGATGTTAAAGTATGTACCTCAGACATTATAATCCATGGAACTGCTCCCATTCCTGCTGAGAAAGAAGCTATATACAACTGCATTCAGGAAACAAGTAAATAATAAATTACCGGTATATTAATTCATAGCTTGGTTTTGTAAATGGTATGTATTTACCAGTATGCCGGTTACAGCTAGCGCTGGTGCTGCCTCTAGTCCTATTTCGTAAGTCTGGTACACAAAATGAATGTTAGACCACAAACATTTCAAGTGCTCAAAGCCAATAAGGTACTCCGTCCAAACATTAATGTAAAATATCAATCAAGAATACCTCAAACTAGATATTCCAAATGCCAAAATTGGCAGGCCAGCTGGGTTTAGTGACGAGTCAAACAGGTAATTTCATATAGTTCAAAACGGGTTATGTCAGGTTGGGTTGAACCAAAACGCTTTTTGTCCAAAAACTTGAACTTTTTCATAATATTTAGCGTGTCAAGTAGGATATCAAAAATTAGTTTTTTCAATAATAATAAAAAATTTTGAATAAAATTATTTAGGAGATTTTGGGCATTAAATAGACACCTTGTGTGACTTTCAACACATTTCCTTTTAAGCTAATTTGTTTTGATTTTACTATTTTGACCAGATAGAGAAGACATCACCCGAACCGACCAATTCACAAGTAAATGGATCCAGATTGCCACCCTCTAGACTCTAACCATTAGTAATCAATACAAACTACTAGCGGCAGCGTTATATTTGTTCTGGGATAGAGGGATTAGAAATCTATAGGGTTCATTGTCTTAAGATCACCTTCAAGTAGAATGAAATTGCTGTTAGTAAACAACCGGTGACAAGTCCAGCTCCTGAAACCTTAAAATGAACTTGCATTTAAAAATAAGGCCTTGAATAACTATTACAATGGATTGTTAGTATGAACACTCAGATATACCAGTAACAGTGGCTTTCTACCGGCTTTGTCTACAAACAGTGCATTTAGTGCAGTAATAATGACCTGCAAAAAGTTGAATTATAGAAGGAGATATAAACACTTATTGACAAGTAATTTGTCTACATAAGGGATTCCAGATTTAAAGATCATGTAATACAACTTTCATATAACCTGAACAATCGCATAGATTATTGTTCCAATATCAGCAGAAAATCCTGAAAGGTTATACATCAATGTTAGTGAATATGTTTTAAGTAATTATGGTAATTCAACATTATATGAAATTATGAATGGGATGATTTTCGTTGTAGGTAGTCCCTAACAAGTCGAATGAGTCAAATCGAATGTGTCAGCTATATATGAAACATGCCAAATAGGTTGAAAGTCTCCAAAGTGTACTTTTAGTTCTTAGAGCCTCTAAAATAGCTCCCTTCTAAATATGAAGATCACCACTGTAATAACTAAGGTTCTCCAAAGTGTACTTTTAGTTCTTAGAGCCTCTAAAATAGCTCCCTTCTAAATATGAAGATCACCAAAACTAATACATTAACTTTTCATTAAAAATGTACAATAATATTTTCACATCCTATGAGACCAAACCCGCTTGTGCTAAAAAGTAAAACAACTAGTTTCAAGCCAAACCTATTTTGGTCTGACCCATCACCTCTACTCCATGCGGATGCACTATATTGGTTGTTATAATGATGGATGGAAGCCTGAAGTACAGTAAGTTTCAGATTTTATACCTGCAGACTCAAAGATGCTGCTTGTGTAGAAACAGATTCCATTGATTCCTCCAAATTGTTGACAGACCATTAGTCCAACTCCAATCTTCCCAATATAAATGGTAACAAAAAGGAAGAGTTATACTGAATGATGAAATGCCAGAATTGTCAACTAAAGATCTGGTCAACAAAGAATTGATAAGATAAAACTTACAGTGACTGATCGCAAATATCTTCTTTGAAACAGATCAAATACTTTGGTTTTAGGGAGCTTTTGTAGTGTTTCAATATAATCCTAAAAACAGTTGCCAAACCTCATCAATAAACCACACATTTTTCAAGAATTTAATCATATAAGAAAGAAGGTTAAGAGATATGAAATGTAAACCTGGATTTCATTTGCCTCCTCAGATATATCAGCATCCTTCCCTCTAAGTTTTCTTAGGGCAGCTTCAAACTCTTTTTGTTTTCCTATCTTTGCCTGCATGCATTGCCAAAAATAATTTCTAAAAGCTCTTTTTTTGATAACCATGAGAACCCATTAAATATAAACTCAGGGACCCTACCAATACCCTACTAACCAATAGGAACAGGTAACTCAACTGGTGGAAGCACCTATCTAGAGGGGTTCAAGCGCTTAACATTGCGCCACGCCCTTGAAGGTTAGAAGCTTTTCATAAAGATAAACATCATAATACATCATATTTTCTTCTAAGCCTTACCAGCCATCTAGGAGATTCTGGAATAAAAAACAGCCCCACTAACAGAACAACACAAGGAATCAATCCTGCAACCAAATCACTAGAGTCTGTCACCTAACAAGGTTTAAGTATATGCTTTCTTTTACTTGTTTTTTCAAGGTATAACTATGATATGTCATTATTGGGTGTTTTCATATTTCCTTTTTGTCAATAGCAATAAACAGCGGTTAGTTTGATTGTTAAAACCTGTCAAAGCCAAGATCCTCCATGTTAGCACCGTTCCTATAATGAAGGCAACCGACACCCCTGTGCATATCATGAGCTGCAGAATAGGGAGGAGCTCAGAATTATCCCAAACATCTCATATATAGACTTTTTAAGTGCACAACTTGTGTATGATTGAGATTTTGTATAGGAAATTTAAGACCTATTGTGATTGAAACCTGATTTGCAGCTGTTAATGCACCTCTTAAATGTTTGGGTGCTATTTCAGCAATGAACACAGGCACCTTGCAATACAAACATACATATATCATTTTACTCAGAAATGTATCATGTAAATAAAAACAATCACACAAGTTTAACCAACTTGGACTTGAACTTTGGGTGGACTGACGTACCACATACGAAAAGACACCCATTCCAAATCCTGTTGCTAGTCTTCCGATATCCAAAGGCAGAGACCCCTTTTATAATAAAAAGAAACTGTATGATCATTCCATGTCAAATTGAAGTATGCTTGCTTAATTAACTCTATGACTAAAAAATTATGTACCTGAGCAAAATAAATTGCTAGCCACCCAGCTGTACAGAAAGCAGTTGATATTCTCAATGCCTGTTTCCATTGTCAAGTGAAGAATTTGGTTGTTTGAACTTGCAGTGAACTAGAATGTAGTCCAAAAACAATGGTTGATAATGTGGAATATAGCCTTAACTTACCCCTTTGCGACCAAATAAATCGGCCATGGGTCCGCTTGCAATTGCACCGATCATTGCCCCGAATGTCAGTATGGACCCAAACAAAGAATACTGTGAAGAAGACAATAGAGGTCATTGCACAAAGTACAGTAATGACTAATGAGTTAAAGAAAGAGAATAAAGGTATTTTATATGATTGTGCTGACTCCAGTTCTAGGATGCATCATGCTTTTAGATCTTGTCAGTTTTGCTTTTTCAATTTTTAACTCAGAAAACAGATTGAACATTTTCTACCAAACTTCAGAAGTGTCTTAGGGTGCGTTTGTTCGTGGATATTATTTGAAAGTATTAAATTTTAAATTTAAATTCGTAAAAAGATCTGAAATTTAAAGGAATCAGAGTCGATCAAAGGAATTTGAATTTGTAATGCATTCATAAATGAATTGAAATTTATCACTAATGCCATCACCTACCACACCACCGCCGCTGTCACCGCCCCTTGCCTGCCACTACCAACCCCACTTACCGGTCACCACCATGCCACAGCCTGACGTAAGCCGCCGGTGGCAGGGGAAGACGAGGTTGGCGGCGGTGGTAACGAGGTGGTACAATGGTGGCGGGGTGGCTAATGGCGGTGGTGGGGTGGTTGGTGGGTCAGCAACGGGGATGTGGCGGTGCAAATTTGAGGAAATTAATTCGAACTCCATTTCCAATTCAGTTCCCAACCGAACATGTTAAGAATGTAGTTCGGTCTAAATTCTGCGAATGAATTGAATTCCCACAAACCAAACCGGCCCTTATCAGTTTTTGAATAAGTTAGCCGATTCCCTTATCAAACAATAATTTACTTCTTTCCGATCATGTCCATTTCTGTTACGGTTACCAGTCTCTATCATCATTACTAAATACAACAACCCTCATTCTCATTTATTCATTTCAATTTCATGTTGTGTGTTCTAAATTCTTCAAATTAAATATGCTCATTCCTGACCATGCAACCAAAAATCATGTAACACAGATACAAAACCTGTAGGGAACATAAGCTTGCTGCATAAACTAACCTCTGCAAGAGACAGATTTAGCTCTTCCCTAATAGCAAACTGCGTGGGTGACGAATAACCTGCCTGAAAAAAATCAAAATTCAAGCAAAATCACCATCATCTGAACAAAATTCCTAAAAATAATATACATATGAAGAAGATAATCTGAAATCATCATCATCATCACTCACACATGATCCAAATGCAAAAGAACCACAAACAGCAACAAATGTGCTTAAATACACCATGAAATTATTCTCTTTCCCCTTTTCATCTTGATCAACCAACGGAGCTCTCATCATCTCAGTGGTTTCTGTTCGTTCTACATCCTTTTCAATAGCCATAACAGCAGAATCTACAGAACATTAATCAAAACTCAACCTCATAGTAACTAAAAACGCTCAAAAATCTGCATAAACAAGTAAACAACAGTAGCTCTTAAGATTCACCACACCTCAAACCTAACCAGATATCTTCAACAAATCAACAATCCTTACTGTTTCAAAAGCAACTTCAACTATCAATTACACAATTCAACACAGATTTCGAACGATTTCATTCAACAACAAGTCAATGAGTCATCAGATCTCAATTTCAGCACAGAATTCGAAATCAACACCAGCTGATCGATCATGCGATTCAAAGCGATTGAATAGCAAACGTGAAAATCAACAGATTGACGAATGTTTTTCTTCGTATGAATTGAACGTACCTGCGTTAGCACCTTCGGATTAACGTATGAATCGTTAGGTTCTGTAGCAGTAGTCAGTTGGAGATACGTAAGTGAGTTAATAGCATGTGTTAGTGCAACTGTCAATAATGGTGACTGATGGTGCAGAGGAAGACGATTGATACGTTGGCAACTTGTGCTTAGATATTTGTTTTTATTATTATTTTTTTATTTTTTTTGGAAGGCATTTTGTTTTTATTATATACTCAAATATAATCTAAAAGAGGTATGTGTTTGTGTTATAGTGTGTGATGGGTTGGCAAATATAATCTAAAAAGACGATTGATACGTTGGCAACTTGTGCTTAGATACTTGTGCTTAGATAGAATAATTATATAAAATTTTGGGTTAATTGTGTGGATATGTTTATGTTATATGGTCTCAAACGATAGGCCGAGGTCAACCATTTACGTAAAATGTACAACACGAGATTTTTGACTGAACTAATGTAACATCCCAACCCGGGTAGGGCTGCCGTGTCACACAAACAGTAAATCAGAGGTTCATAACGATAAGATTAAAGTACTAAGATACACACAAATCCTTACATAGATCCAAATAACTTAAATAAAGTCTTAAAATCAAAATACTATTAAGTCTTTTTTGATCCAATTATTCTCATCCTAACTTCTTGAGTTAACACTCTTCACTCGTTCCCCTGAGCCCCTTGAGTACCTGCTATAAAAATAAGAGAAAACAACAAAAGAAAATACGGCTGAGCCAAAGAATGCTCAGTAACGAAAATAAACAATAGCAATACAATGATCAATAATGATAACAATGAGATGATCAAGTTGAAAATCAAATGATAATGATCATCTAAAAGGAATACCCATATGAGCCAATAACAATAACACTTAACAATGTGTACATTAGCTGCAGTTCTAATGCACCAATATGTGAGATAGGAATGTGGGCACACACACCTAACCATCTCACCAATAAACAATAACAATGATATCCTAGGATCGATCCATACGCCTCCTTTAACAATAATCAGTATGTGTAACAACTTAGCACATAATAATAATGTAGAGACGCTGTGGTCTAATCGCTCTGCCACGGATAGAGCACGTCACTTGTGCCACAATGACGCCCTATGTCCCCATAGGTGGATGTGCTCGGGTATGGAGGTCAATAATACAATCAAGTCAATATAGCTCAATAAGTTACACTAGAGCTCATAACCCTTAATCAAGGTTACTAGCTATAATCAATCATTTAGGAAGCATGTGACAATGAGTACAAAGCAGATAAAGGCTATCACATGCAAACAATATCAACTATGCAATAAACACTTATAACAATAATCTTATGGATTTAATAACCAACAAGTCAAGTTAAGAATTCAAAATACAGATTAAGAACGAGAGGTATTCATGCTACGAGAGGGAAAGGTCGGAATCCGTACCTTGTACACGAATGACAATAATCAGAAACAAAGTCTAGGCTCGGTTAACGCCGTGAGAACCTACGATAACGTAACGCAAATTATAGTTTGAAAAATTCCAGTTCTGCCTCTGTCTTTTCGCACTCGTTAAAAATACTAAACGACGTTTAAAAATTCTGAAAATCTCCAGTTTACTAGATTAGTGAGTTCTGAACAACTTTCATTTAGAAAAGTTTCTGATTTGGATTACCGAAATACGAGAAAAACGTGGATCTTTACAGCTGCGCAGAACTGCTAGCTGTTACGAAAACGACTATTTAGAGGTCTAAACGAATGAGTTTTTCGATGTTTTATATATCAACGGATTCGTCTTTAGACGAGCTTCGTCATGGACATAAGGTTTAACTGATTTGAATCTGTTATGAAAAAGTTATGGCCTCTGTAAGTTGGCTGTAAAATACGGGACTATATCGACTATTTGAAGCTTATTTTTAAACAAAAATTACTATTTACAACGTTCGTTAACAATATATATATAAGAATTGTTAAGGTTTTAATAAGCTAACTTACAGAAATTAATTAGGTACTTCTATAAAAGATGTCTTGTATTTAATTCGATTCTTAACATTTATTTAAAAGAATCCATAAAAACAATTAAATAATTGTCCTTGTTATATAATTTTATAAAGGTCTAGGCTTAAAGAAAATTACAGAAAAATTAATTGGGCACTTTTAAAATAAACAGAGTTTATAAAAGTTGTTTTTATAATTTTTGGTAATTTTTACAAAATTTTAAAAGGTTAAATAGGGCTTTAAAAAAATATGGCAGGGGTTCGGGTTCGAACCCGTGACCTCCTGCCCAAAATCCCTCACACTAACCAGTGAACCAAAGGCATAGAGCCACATTAGAATTCAGCTTTTAATTGTTTTAAGCTGTCCAAACCAAACACCCCCAAATCATTCGAACCCTAAATTGATTTTGGATCAAATTGATCCATCAATCAGTTATGGTAATGAAATTAACTATAGGGCTTTTAATCCCTGCATAAAAACGAGTTTGTAGGTAGCTTCAATTACCTATTTAGATGCTCGAGATGTTCAAATCGTCGAGGAACAGATCGCGGCCTTGGGAAGATTCAAACGATGATCAAATGTTGATGATAATGAAATTAACTTCACAGGAAGTTTCCAATGACCCTAATGATCAAAAGCCCTCTATTGGTATCGTGAAATACAACTTAGAAGGTGAAATCGAATAAGTTGCAGGTCCGCGGATGAGAGAAGGATCGAACGAGGTGTTTGTATGTTTTTCAGACGGATTTTAGTGTGTAGATAGATTAGGAATGATTATATGATTGATTTGGTAACTTTAATTCAATTATTGTTAAGTTTCGAGTGGGTTTTTGAGTTGTATCGTGAGGTGTAAAGTGGATTCGATTTGTGGTGGTTGTGAGCTGTAATTCCGGATGATAATGCTCAATTACATCGCGTATTGTAGTGGGAATCTTTGTTACGATCGCATTGGTGTAAATTGGAGACAAAACCGCGGCTTAAAACCGGGTTTTTGTGTCTCGCCGGAGCCGCCGGACTTGGCCGGAAGAATGGCCGGAGCAAATCGGAAAAACGGGAGGGGAGGGGTTGGTTTTTAAACCAATTTACACACTTGGTCCCTGTGGTTTATGTTCTTTTAAATATTTACCCAAAACTTATAAATTCAAGTTATAAAAATAGCAAAATCACCCTCTATACTTTTATTTCTATTATTGATATTATTATTATTGTTATTATTATTATTATTATTTTTACGGGTATTATAACTAATCTTCTGGACGAATGACCCGTCTAATCTTTTTTTATGAATAACACCACTTAAAATTGAGAAAGCTAGTTAAAAGTCGACTACAGTTTTAACTTTTACGCGATGTAAGTAACTTTTTCCTTTAGTGACTTTATTTGTTTTTAATTGAATTTAGTGATATAATCCAACCTGACCCAAAAACTTTAACGTCGTGTTGATAGAAATCTAGAGCTTGAAAAACGACCGGCATCGGTAGAAAAAATCTTGGCTCTGTTTGTGTCTATGCATATACCCATGGATGCAACATGTTTGATTTTTACGGGTCACACATTCTTATATGTAGGAAGAATGTGTATTATAGTGTTGTAGTTAAATATGTGTTTATGAAAGAATATGTAAAAACTTGATTGGTTAAATATGATAACTAAGCTTGAGAAGGATGAATTCTAGCATTGCGGAGTGTTATGTGATTTAATTTTTATTTCTTAAAACTTAAAAGGATCAACTATACCATCAACACCTCCAATCTAATCCAACACCATATGTAAACGGTTGTTTGTAAATGTGCAAAATGCTCGTTTGCATGTTATGTTAAGCTCATTACCCTCTAAATTTTAATTAACCGTTTGAGTTTGTTGTCGAATAGCGGTTTGAGTTTGAGGGTGACGTATGGGTCTGGGGACCTTTGAAAGTTTACAAATTTGATCATGATTGTTGATACAATAGGTGGTTATATTTTCACCAAGTGGGTCCACCAACCTAAACAAAACTTGGATGTTAAACAATACTTAGAGCATTTACAGTGAAATTTTTAAGAATATGTTAGTGTATTTGATATATTATATGGAATGATTTTGAATAGTTGTGAGTTAAAAAGAGAGAAGATGTTATTGTTGATTGGTATATTTGAAGAATCAATATTGAATCCCTATAAATTTTTTAATATTTTTTAAAGTGGTTGTGAGTGAAGGAGAGAGAAAAAATGAATGATAATGATATAAAAAGTATTATTTAATTAAAATGAAAGAGAAAGTATAATAATTTTTAATATAATTATATGAATAAAGATAAGAAATTCACTGTGAATACTCTTAATTGGTACTCACATAAACAATCTCGTAGCCCAGAGGTAAAAAAGAAACAGATCATGTTAAAAGGTGTTATTTTTTTTTAAAACATCATAAACTTAGACTCATATCATATTAGATAACATAAATTTTTGGACTTGGTAGTAAGAAAATTCTTCTATGTATTATAAACTAAACTAAATGAGTAAGAAAATTCTTCTATATATTATAAACTAAACTGAATGAACAATAAATCGGAGACATTTTGGTAATTATGTTTATGTTTTCACTCTCGGATCGGACCGTCTTATTCGGTGTTACCGGTGGTCCGATCTATCCTGGTTCGTTTTGTATTTAAATTAAGTTTAAAATCTATTTAAGATTTAAAATATTAAATAAAATCTTTTTTGGTCCAATTTAAAAGAAAGCAACACTTGTAGCTATTTAAGCTTCGCGTATTAGAGTGGTGGGAGCGCTTGCACCGTGTGCCCGCGTTAGGGCCAGCACCACGCGACAACATCGCGATCAGTCCCCCATGCCGTGAACTACCCACGCCAATCGACACCCGATTGCCTAGCCACACCAAACAAATTATGACTGTTGAATGATCCATTTTTTGACTATTGAAGAGTACCCCCACCCCAATGGCTACAATGCCAAATTAGAAAGAAAAAAAATTACACTATAGTGTAAAATTCAAAATTCGTTGTTTATAATATACATATACGATTTTAATTCAAAATTTAGTTCAGAGACTTAACAAAGAGCAATTACATTTCATAATTATGATAGTAACCTGAAACCATATTGAAAGTTTGAAAACTTGTTGAGTTCATAAAAGATGCCTACAATTTTACTTAAAAATTTAGTTCGATTTTCATTCCGTCACCCAGTCATCCACTTTTGCTCTTTAGTTGAGTTCATAAAAGATACCTACAATTTTACTTAAAAATTTAGTTCGGTTTCCATTCCGACACCTGGTCATCCACTTTTGCTCTTTTAGTCTTTTTAGGCTTTTACTTGAAAGTATACATTTAAACATCGCAATCGCAATGCTAAATGAGAACCGAATAAAAGTATTTAGAAAATTTAGCCAACAAAGAAAAAAAATTAATGAAAAAGATACTGGTGTATGACTACATTAACTCTACTAGCATAGTTCGGTGTAAGGTGGACGTATACTCGACATATTACGAAAGAGGTTACATACTCGCGTATGACTACCGTATATGAATGTAATATTTATAAGTTTATGATCTAAACACAACTCTCATATCAATTTCCCACACGAACGCTTCACGTATCTATAACAACAGTAATAACTTATTTAACAGATAATTGGACAGTTAAAAAGTTATTCATTCAATGTCCCTTAATGATTCGAATATCTCAATCTGAGGTTTAAAATCCTTAAACCCTGTTAGTTTATCTCTTTCACTTTTGAAAGTATTTTCTTTCAAATTCACTTTACTCTTTCATCTTTTTTATTGTTCTATCATTTTAACCAATCATTATGAATATATGCAAATCAATCGTGGAAATAGACACAATGACACTATCAAATTAGGCACAAAATCCACGTGCCATATAAGGAATATAACATTTTGTTGTATACTAGTTCAAGGTTTGTGTACCTACATTTTCCCTTAGATCTTCAAATCATAAATTCTTATCCTCACTTTCAGACCCTGCTTCTAATGGGATATGCTGAATATATTGTTGTTGTTTGTCTTAACAAAATTTCTCATTAGTACGTTTGTTTTGGGCATAACGTTTTATCATGGTTAAACACTTTATCAATGAATTCAAATCCATTGACCCCCAATTATTTTAAAGGAAACCACTTGTTTTGCATGAAACTTTTAACTCCACAATTGATCACTTCTAAATTCTAATTGCACATTAAACACTAAAATACATTTAAATAGGTACAGCTGATAATTGAATTATGTTAAAGGACTCCAACAAGACAATTTTGAGTCCAATTTGGCTTAAATAAATATTTTACAAAAAAATCATCATTTTCACATATTAACGTCACATATATTAAAATTCAATTTAGCGGTGAATTTAGTTAAGTCTTACAAATTAATGATGATTAAAATATTATTTTTTCAACTAGAAACCACATATGAGATAAATTTTAGTCTAATTTCTTAAGAACACATATAGCTGAATTTTTCAGTTAGGCCAGTGAATTATGTTAATGGACTCCAACAACACATAAAACACATCATTAAAAAAAGTAGCATAAAACCACCAAAACCAGTTCTAACAATTTGTTAGTTATAATAAATAATTAAACTTGCGTGGAGGTTATGCTAATCTTTTCTGTATCGTTCCATTTTTATCGGATAGAGGTGTTAGGTCCAACGACAAACCTGTTTGCAGTTAGAGCAATAAAGCTTCTCCTGGGTCAAGGTTCGCCCCACTTTGAGTGATTGATGTAAATTAGTTGTGATGTTGAATTAATATTATGTTAGATGAGTATGCGTTCTATAAAAAATAAACTACATTCATTCTATCATTTAATAATCACCAGTTATGATGATGTTAAGTTGTTAATTAAAGACCATATAGACAGGGTCGACCCAACATTTTTTGGGACCCTAATTGAACTAAAAATTGAGCCCCTTTTAAAAAACGCAATCTAAATAAAAGCAACCTAATTAAATTTCTTTGAACAAAACCAATAAATCAAAGAAAATTAGGTATACTAACTTGAGTCCTTAATTGTTGGTTTTTTTGTTCGTTGATTTATTTGAACAAAAAAGGGCTAGCCGATGTCAATTAGATCAATCGGAGAAGAAGAAACTTAGAAAGGGTCGTTTTTTGTGAATTATGTGAGTGTGTTTTATGTCAGAGAAGAAGAAACTTAGAAATGCCCCTTAAATTAGGTGCACGTGAATACGTGATGGCTACTTAACAGGTAAATAAACGAGCTTAACGAAATTGGATGAAAAATGCAAGTTTTTTTAATGTCAGGGATGCATAGGGAAAAAAAGTTTGTTTTTGGATGAAATTGGTTAAATGCATCAAACCTCGCGTTGTCATGACAGTTATCACTCACATGTAAAACCTTAAACCATCCGCTCTCGTAAAAGCTACGCTCACTCAATATTGTTTACATATATTTTGCGTGGTTTGTCAGGTACCTAAACTGTATCGACAATCGCTATCGGCTAAGACATAAAAAATTCTTGATTTTAATACGTCTCCGTTTAAAAAAAAATATTATCGTAACATGAACAAAAAAATCTAAAAACAAATGCGTATTTCTTTTTTAAACAAGATGAACGAACAAAAGTTATTACAGAAAAATAAAATCATTTTAAAAGTAAAATGGGTTAAAAACGTATATATTATAGAATAAGTCTTGAAAATAGAAATTAAAAGATATAAGTGACACATGAGTACACAACTTTAATGCCCATTTTATATACCCAAAAAAGTTGATGGAAAAAGTTATAGTTATTTAAAGGATAATTGATTATCATAGGTTCCAAATATAGCTAATTGGTAACTAAAGGTTCCAACTTTCAATTTGATAACCACAAGTTGATAGTTATATGTTATTTGTTGTCATAGGTTTCCGTCTACCAGACCCTTAACACCGTTAGGGTCTGGTGACGTGGCGTTCCAACATGGCAGTAAAATGGTGTACCCATATTTAGTAATCAAGAGCGACAAGTGGCACACCTGATCAAACCATTCTCATTGCAATTTGGGCACCTAATCGATCTCCCTTCATCTTCCTCAGAAACCTTCCTGCTTCCGCAGCAATTCGGGCATGGCACGAATCTTGCATCCCCACAACTGTCACAAACAACCCCAGGATCAATAACAGGAAATCCCTTCATAAAATCGAATAATTTTCCTTCGTCGTGAAGTCGTTTGATCTCATCTGCACCACCAATAAGCTTCCCCTGATGAACACTTGTGGCAGAGTGAATCCTCTGCCCTCAAACACACTCTGCGGCTCCTTTCTGTAACTTGAATCCATCGATATATCGCGTTCATCAACAAACACGCTTCAAAATCAATCGAATTTCACAACAATCTTCATAAGTTTTCCTGATTCCTCTCAAACTGGTGTAATACAAAACAATTCGATCCTCACAACCAGATAAACAACAAACCCCTTTTGAATCAGGGGTTTCAGTAACAGAGTGAGCTGATACTTTCGATTCATGTTGATGATCTAATTGCTTAGAAGATAATGCTTTATTGTAACTTGAAATCAAATTAGAATCCATTTTCGATAACAGTGATTCTTCAGATAAATGCTTCCACAAGGGTTTGATCTCTGAATACTCCACCAATTCGTACGGACCACCCAATCCGAACGAAACATAGAGTTTATATTTTTCCTTCGATCCATTGATCAATCTTCCATTATACGAAGTGGGTTTCTTCAGATTCTTCTGATTATAATCAACATTCAATTCGATTTCTTCATCTAATCCTTCCATGAGCTCCCACGTGTTGATCACAGAATCTGGAGACGAAACAGGGTATTCCTCTAGGGTTTTGCTGTTGTCGGTGGTGGTGGTGGTGGCGGCGGAGGGTGTCACACCCCAACCTTGACGGCGGAAACGTCGAGGTGTGAAAGTTAAGATCGTTCACAGCCACATAACGCTATTATTAAATCCAAATATATTATTCATAAGTTTCAAAGGTAACATTTCAATCATAAGTTTTAACAATGAACTAATATTTGACATGACATAACAAGGTACAATCATTTAATTTTATCAACTAGGTCCAAGTCCTAGATTATGCCAGCAACATAAGTGCACTTCAAACTTGGGAGTTTTCCTGAAACATGATAAAAGTAAAGGTCAACTAAAAATAGTTGGTGAGTTTCCAAGGTTTTCATACATAATATGAAAAGATTACAAGTAGCAATTCATATCATAGGTTATAAGCTAGTAAGGTTATAGAACACATATCGTTACAACCAAACCTCGACTTGATTACAAGTATATAAGATTGGCTAAGTGTATTTGGTTCCCTAGTGCACAAGCATACGGCTCCTAGGAGTCGGCAATACATCGACTTTAGCACCAAATAGGTTTGTCAGGCCCAAAGATCTAAGACGTCGCCAGGCTAGCAATAGTTAATGATTGTAAACAAACTATGTGTCTCATATAATCACTTACAGCACACAAATAACCATGGCAAAATATAAAGATGAATTGCAAGTGCTTTACAAGTCTCAAACGTTTATAAGTGTAAGTTGTATAAGTATCATGTTTCATCCCAAAGTGTGAAAATATATAAAAAGGGGCATGGAAATACTCACATGTCAAATAAGTATGCAATGAAGATTAATAAGAATAATAAACGTCGTTCCTAAGATGAATCGTCATAAGGCACCTATATATATATACATTCACAAGGTTAAAGTTTTAATAATAAGTTTAACGCTTTAACAAGAACTATGGTTTCAATGAAATTGTGGGGTTTTGATAAGTAAATAAATTTATATAATGAAATTATTTATATTTTGGTCCATTGAAAAGAATTATACCATTTAATTGTTTTAATATAGAAAAGAAATTAGGTATTATGATTGATAAGGTTTAAATATAAAATGTAAATAAATATTTGTAATCTTCTGAAATAAACACTATTTAACAATGATTATAATAACGTATTGACCAACAATAATTTATTAATATAAACTATTAGTTAAAGTATATTTTTAAGAAATAACCTAAAATAACCCTTGTAAATAATTTTTGAATTTATAAAATATAGATTTTATCATGGCTAATCTATACTTAAAGATTATATAGTATCATATAATAATTTAATGATTTAAATTATTATTTAAAGTCTATTTTTATAAAAATAACTATTTAAAACATTTGTAAATAATATTTTATATTAAAAAAATTAAGGTTTTTAAAGAAATAATTTTTTAGAAATAATTAGATAACTTTTAACATAATGAAAGTTTGTAAAATAATTTTTATAATTTTTTTTGAAATTTTCTGTAATTTTTTAAAGGCTGAAAAGCCTAAAAAAATGGGTTTGAGGGTGCCCGGGTTCGAACCCGGGACCTCAAGGGGAGTGCATGTGTCTAACCAGTGAACCAAGGCTCTCAGCCGAGATAGAACACTAATTTTAATTGTTAAATACCAACTTAATAGAAACCCCCAAATCACATATGAACCCTAGAATGTTTTAGATCCAAATTGAACATCAATTTGATGTTGTTAACCAAATTAAACATAGGGCTTTTAATCCCCAGATGTAATCGAGTAAGTAGTGGTGTTTAATTACCAGATTGGAGACCAAATTGACAAGAACGGATGCAGATGGAGACGCGACTCGGCTTGGACTTGTTTGTGTGGAATTGTTATTGTTAATCAAATTAACTGTGGTTAAAGCTTCGTGTGATGTTCCTGGATCTAAGCCCTCAATCAATTGAAGTTTATAAGGCTCGGATCAGGGTCTTCGACTGGGTTGCAGGTCGCGGTGGTAGTGGTGATTGAACCCGATTATTGTGTGTGTTTCAGGTGCGATTGATGGTTGTAAACGATTAAAGATGGTTATATGATTGTTTATGTTCGAGTAATTAGACTATTATTAGGAGTTATTGCCCGAACGGCTAAGAACTTTATGGGCGATCGGTTAATCGATTGTTAGAGGTTCAAAACGGTTGTTTAATTACGATTAAGGATCGAAATTGAATTCGAGATGCGTTGGTAAACCGGTTGGGATCATTTGGGTTCGAAATTGGGAGGTTTCGGGTGGATTTTAAGGTGTTGCCGGCGCCGCCGGTGCTAGGCCGGAATTCGGCCAGAAAATCGGGTAAAGGGGGGGTTGGTTTTGAAATTTTTATATTTACACAAATGGTCCCTCAATTTTGGATTCTTATTATTTTATGTATAAACTTCCTTTTGAAGTTTATAAAATGACCAAACAACCCCTAGACTTATTAAATTTTAAGTTTTAAGATATTAGAGTTTATTAATCTTTTCAAAGTGGTTATAAATATTATTATTGTTATTAATATTATTATTATTATTATTATTACTATTATTATTATTATTATTATCAATAACTGTTATTATTTTTCTTTGATTATTATCACATTAAGTTAAGTTTTATAATATTAACCAATGTTTTAACATTATTAATATTATTTCAATTATTTAATTAATTTGTTAATCACCAAATTTATTATCAAGCATATTAATTCCACAAAGTTTCAAAAATTGACATAAAAGACCCTTGTAAGATTTAACAAAATTAACTTTTAAGTTAACGAAAATACGAGATGTTACAGTCTCCCCAACTTAAAAGAATTTCGTCCCGAAATTAAGAATGAACTTAAAAGAATTATAATGAAAGGTAAGTGTACAAGCGGACAGTGATTGACGTTTAATTACGGATGAGATGTTTCACTTTATGGAATATTACAAGTCTCTTGACATAATGCATGCCAATTTGAACTCTTCCAGTGAAACACGAGATGCTTTGAGATGAACGTTGGAAAACGATGACGAGTTACCGTGGTATGTTAAAATTATAAGTCACAACTTCTAGAATATAATTTCTTAGTAAAGTGATGTCTTGAAATCAATAAAAGGCCAATAATTGTATGAAAGGTTTGACTGTCGGAATTTAAGAATCCCAAACGTCACTATATGAAACGATCTTAACGCATGTCTTATGACTATGTATTCCTCCTTTGACCAACCATCTGTCTAAAAATAATACGATATGTGAAGATTTTGGAATGAGTTCACGATGATGGTTAAGATTATTATTAAAAACAGAAAATGAATCAATCAGTCAAAATAACGATCGATGTTTTAACGCCATATCACGGTATACGAATATTTGAAACAGATACAGGTCAATTTCTCGACCCATTATCCCACATGAGTCAATATGACCTCTAAGATAAGAAGCATTTTAGTTGAAAGAAAGTTAAACAGGAGATCCATAGGATCACGAATGTTAGGTCTTGTCATATGTGAAGGTAAGACACTTGGACACATACCAAGCTACGTCTTTTCCTTTATGCCAAACCCATGACTACAAGTTGCAAAGGTTTATGGACCTCCACGTCACAATGTAAGTAATAACAAGCCTCGTTGATCGAAATAATGTAGAGTTTTAAAGTTTTCCAAGATTAAGGATTCAAAAACGATTCAAGTAATGACGTAAACAATAAGAAAGGTATTTGTAAACATGTTTTGCAAGGTAGCAATCTCTAAGTACAGTTTACATATGCAGTTCAACAAACCATGAGCACAGCTGAGAACATTCGTATGACTAGAAAGGCATGAGCATAAGTTGATAATGTCTTTAGCAGAAAGATTGTTTAGGAAGGCTACCATCGCGCAATCAGGTTTTGATAATAACTCAAAATGAAATTCGATAGGTAAGGAATAAATGGTTCCATATAGCTAGATCAAATCAAAACATGAGGATAAAGAGAAAGAAATCGATTTAAGATTTTAAATGCTCCAAGCTTGGAATCAAAATTAACCTAGAGCGATCTGGTCTCCTTTCAAGTTCAGAGATCATGCTTTGGCTTGATAGGTCGAAACACTAACATTGTTTCACCCTTCAAGTTACTACATGCTTCTCGTCACTTGATTACAACATTGGTAAGTTGAAGATCAAGAAATGAAAATAGTCATCAAGGTGTGGTTTTCACTCCTAACTTGATGGTGTATTCCCAAGGTATGACCACTAACTTACCAATCAAAAAGCTCGATCCCAACTCATTATTGAGGATCCGCAAAAATAAGACAAGGTAACTCACCATTAAGGTAAGGGACATCTCTCCTATCTTAACGGTGAAGTTTTACAAAAACGAAATATAACAAGATGAACTTCTTCATCAAAATCCAGAATTCACTCCTACTTTGATGAGGTCATCTCATTTGAACAAATACAATTCATAAAAATGATATTATCATCAAGGTATGGAATTCACGCCTATCTTGATGATTGAATTTCATAATAACAAGAAAACAATCGAAGATTGACATTTGTCACCAAAGTACGGGTTTCAATCCTATTTTGGTGAGATCATGTCATTCGTGAAATGTAAGTTCCAATGAGAATAATTGAAGTCAATCCTCAAGATAAGAAAATCACCCTAATCCAGAGGATGAAATTTTCATAAAAAAAACATACAATTGGAAACTATTTATCGAAACGAATAGAGAATCATCAAAGTAAGGGAATCACCCCTATTTTGATAAGTTAGAATTGTTTAGGAGGTACGAGTGTTCTTAGTCATAGATTGACTTACAAACTCTTGCATCTCCCTTGGTGCAGACGGTTCAAGGTTCGACTTAACAACGAAGGGAAAAGAATATCACTTAGAAATTCAGAAAATTTCAAGTTACATCAATGTAACCAAAAGTTACAAAATTTAAGGTCAAAGTTCGAGGTAACAGGATTAGTTATGATGGTGTTCAAATCTTTGATGGTTTAAATCGGGAAGACGAAATCAAGGACAAAAATGATTCAACATCACAATGAGATGTGAACATTCGATTCATAATCGAAGGGAATACATGGACTTCTCAAGATATGAGGTCAGCCATAACCTTATTGAAGACATGCGTACTTATAAGTGATCACTCATCTCAAGGGTTTTAAGTCAAATAAACGGATTCAATGATCGAATCAAATCACTATTTACACTTTGCCTGGACAAAGTATCCCGAGATGTAGAGATTTCACCTTTCAGCATTGCATGTCCTTAGTTATGGGACACATTTTTAAGGAGATTTGAAAACCATAAGTAACGATTTTTAAGTTTTGAAGACCATTCGGTTTAGATTCCCAATTTCTTTGGGTCTATTAGGATCTATGTTCGCGTTGGTCAAGATATAGAATAGTCACATGAAACGCTCAACGTGTAACGATGTTTAAACGTAAGAGTTGAAATGTAAAATGAGTTCAATATCAACAGTATGAATGAGACTTTGGTTATAAACCAATTCAAGGAATCAAGGATTTTTAAGATACAAAGAGAATGATCCCATTTGATAACGCATTACCATTTGGAATCATTGACACGTTAAGGTAAATTAACCCATTTGCCTTAGAGACTTGTGTTTGTTGACCATAGTTTATCACTCATTCCAGAAATCCTCAGGTAAGCATAACTGGTCTCGCAATGAGATTTATACGATATGCTTGCCTTAGCCCGAAAGCTTTTTGCCAGGAAATCTAGAATACAGGTGTCTATGTGTCACACAAGTTTCTTTGGTTTATAGAATCAAAACCTTGATGAGGTTTTCGTAGATTAGACATAGAGTCTAAGGAATTGAACCGCGACGATAAGTGTAGCCTCCACATGTCGTTAAGAATAAGTTTAAGAAGTTCATTTATCGGGGAGAGTCAAATAGTCAAAGTTAAGTTTAGGGAGACAAGTAACTAAGTTTTAAGCATACATAAGGCAATCCTATGCTAAGGCATCAAGTTGCACAAAAGGCATAGCATTAAGTAGCATGCAAGCAATAAGTAAGCACAAGAGTATAAGGATCTTTCTATAAGGTTCATGCAACTATAGTCTAGGTCACCATTTCTAATAACCTAAATCCCTATAGTTACGGGCTCTGATACCAATCTGTCACACCCCAACCATGACGGCGGAAACGTCGAGGTGTGAGAGTTAAGATCGTTCACAGCCACATAACGCTATTATTAAATCCAAATATATTATTCATAAGTTTCAAAGGTAACATTTCAATCATAAGTTTTAACAATGAACTAATATTTGACATGACATAACAAGGTACAATCATTTAATTTTATCAACTAGGTCCAAGTCCTAGATTATGCCAGCAACATAAGTGCACTTCAAACTTGGGGGTTTTCCTGAAACATGATAAAAGTAAAGGTCAACTAAAAATAGTTGGTGAGTTTCCAAGGTTTTCATACATAATATGAAAAGATTACAAGTAGCAATTCATGTCATAGGTTATAAGCTAGTAAGGTTATAGAACACATATCGTTACAACCAAACCTCGACTTGATTACAAGTATATAAGATTGGCTAAGTGTATTTGGTTCCCTAGTGCACAAGCATACGGCTCCTAGGAGTCGGCAATACATCGACTTTAGCACCAAATAGGCTTGTCAGGCCCAAAGATCTAAGACGTCGCCAGGCTAGCAATAGTTAATGATTGTAAACAAACTATGTGTCTCATATAATCACTTACAGCACACAAATAACCATGGCAAAATATAAAGATGAATTGCAAGTGCTTTACAAGTCTCAAACGTTTATAAGTGTAAGTTGTATAAGTATCATGTTTCATCCCAAAGTGTGAAAATATATAAAAAGGGGCATGGAAATACTCACATGTCAAATAAGTATGCAATGAAGATTAATAAGAATAATAAACGTCGTTCCTAAGATGAATCGTCATAAGGCTCCTATATATATACATTCATAAGGTTAAAGTTTTAATAATAAGTTTAACGCTTTAACAAGAACTATGATTTCAATGAAATTGTGGGGTTTTGATAAGTAAATAAATTTATATAATGAAATTATTTATATTTTAATCCATTGAAAAGAATTATACCATTTAATTGTTTTAATATAGAAAAGAAATTAGGTATTATGATTGATAAGGTTTAAATATAAAATGTAAATAAATATTTGTAATCTTCTGAAATAAACACTATTTAACAATGATTATAATAACGTATTGACCAACAATAATTTATTAATATAAACTATTAGTTAAAGTATATTTTTAAGAAATAACCTAAAATAACCCTTGTAAATAATTTTTGAATTTATAAAATATAGATTTTATCATGGCTAATCTATACTTAAAGATTATATAGTATCATATAATAATTTAATGATTTAAATTATTATTTAAAGTCCATTTTTATAAAAATAACTATTTAAAACATTTGTAAATAATATTTTATATTAAAAAAATTAAGGTTTTTAAAGAAATAATTTTTCAGAAATAATTAGATAACTTTTAACATAATGAAAGTTTGTAAAATAATTTTTATAAATTTTTTTGAAATTTTCTGTAATTTTTTAAAGGCTGAAAAGCCTAAAAAAACGGGTTTGAGGGTGCCCGGGTTCGAACCCGGGACCTCAAGGGGAGTGCATGTGTCTAACCAGTGAACCAAGGCTCTCAGCCGAGATAGAACACTAATTTTAATTGTTAAATACCAACTTAATAGAAACCCCCAAATCACATATGAACCCTAGAATGTTTTAGATCCAAATTGAACATCAATTTGATGTTGTTAACCAAATTAAACATAGGGCTTTTAATCCCCAGATGTAATCGAGTAAGTAGTGGTGTTTAATTACCAGATTGGAGACCAAATTGACAAGAACGGATGCAGATGGAGACGCGACTCGACTTGGACTTGTTTGTGTGGAATTGTTGTTGTTAATCAAATTAACTGTGGTTAAAGCTTCGTGTGATGTTCCTGGATCTAAGCCCTCAATCAATTGAAGTTTATAAGGCTCGGATCAGGGTCTTCGACTGGGTTTCAGGTCGCGGTGGTAGTGGTGATTGAACCCGATTATTGTGTGTGTTTCAGGTGCGATTGATGGTTGTAAACGATTAAAGATGGTTATATGATTGTTTATGTTCGAGTAATTAGACTATTATTAGGAGTTATTGCCCGAACGGCTAAGAACTTTATGGGCGATCGGTTACTCGATTGTTAGAGGTTCAAACGGTTGTTTAATTACGATTAAGGATCGAAATTGAATTCGAGATGCGTTGGTAAACCGGTTGGGATCATTTGGGTTCGAAATTGGGAGGTTTCGGGTGGATTTTAAGGTGTTGCCGGCGCCGCCGGTGCTAGGCCGGAATTCGGCCGGAAAATCGGGTAAAGGGGGGTTGGTTTTGAAATTTTTATATTTACACAAATGGTCCCTCAATTTTGGATTCTTATTATTTTATGTATAAACTTCCTTTTGAAGTTTATAAAATGACCAAACAACCCCTAGACTTATTAAATTTTAAGTTTTAAGATATTAGAGTTTATTAATCTTTTCAAAGTGGTTATAAATATTATTATTGTTATTAATATTATTATTATTATTATTATTACTATTATTATTATTATTATCAATAACTGTTATTATTTTTCTTTGATTATTATCACATTAAGTTAAGTTTTATAATATTAACCAATGTTTTAACATTATTAATATTATTTCAATTATTTAATTAATTTGTTAATCACCAAATTTATTATCAAGCATATTAATTCCACAAAGTTTCAAAAATTGACATAAAGACCCTTGTAAGATTTAACAAAATTAACTTTTAAGTTAACGAAAATACGAGATGTTACAGAGGGGGTGGTGGCGTCGACGACGGTGAGCGAGCCGTAGGTGGTGGAGGTGAGTGATACGAAGTGATTCGAATCGCCTTTACGAAGAGGTGGGTGGTGGATTAAGGGTGTGGGTAGAGACATTGTTCTTGAAACAGGGGTTTGTGTTGACGATGAGTTGTAACACCATTTTACTGCCATATTGGAACGCCACGTCACCAGACCCTAACGGTGTTAAGGGTCTGGTAGACGGAAACCTATGACAACAAATAACATATAACTATGAACTTGTGGTTACCAAATTGAAAGTTGGAACCTTTAGTTACCAATTAGCTATATTTGGAACCTATGATAACCAATTTTCCTTATTTAAAATTCACTGTAGCACCATAGTTGCTAATTAACATGTATATCATGAGTAAAGTCAATGTACGAGCAAAAATTTATCATTACAATACAAGATTTGAAATATCTCTTATATATTACATCCAAAATAGAAATGCTATAAACAAAATAGATAGCTGAATGTAATTTTATTTTTTTTAGAAGTTATTGTCATGCGTACTAATGTTTGTAAAAATAAATTTAAATAAAGTTCATTTAAATTATTAACATGTATATAATGAGTAAAGTCAATGTACGAGCAAAAATTTATCATTACAATACAAGATTTGAAATATCTCTTATATATTACATCCAAAATAGAAATGCTATAAACAAAATAGATAGCTGAATGTAATTTTATTTTTTTAGAAGTTATTGTCATGCGTACTAATGTTTGTAAAAATAAATTTAAATAAAGTTCATTTAAATTATTAAATAATGTTTGTAAAAATAAATTTAAATAAAGTTCATTTAAATTATTAAATAGATTTCTTTGAACGACGAAACACATCGCTATGAGAAAACCTCGTTAAATCAGGTTCTGAATATGAGATTTAAAAGATCATAAGCTCCAAAATCACATCCATATCATTAAACTAGAACGCTAATAATAACCAAATATCATAAGTTGTTTAGTATATTCACTTAATATTCATTAGTAACCAAGTATCCTACATATTTTACTACAGTCACTTTATATTCACCAAATTTCCACTCCCTTGATTTTTTCTGTAAGTATTAAAAATTATAAAAATAAACACCCTAAATGAAACATGTGAATCTTTGCTTTTGTTCACAGAATATGTTTTAAATTCAACTTGAAGTGAGACTTACCAGTGAAGAAAATTTTATTAAATAACAAATAAGTTTTATAACTTTCAACTTAAGTTAATACGAATAAAGATTCACACATATTCTATTTATATAACTAATTTTTAACAATCTCTTACTAATAAATAAAAATAAACTCGGACATTTGTCATCATTTTAGACCATCTAATAATTGGTTTTTCCGCTTTTCTCTCCTCTTAATTATGAATACTATAATAGGATTTATTAATTAATAACTATCCACAATTAAAATTTTAAATATGTTAACTTTAAATTTTGGAGTGTGTAATACATGAATTTATTCAATCCGTATAATACACAATATTTAAGACATAACTTTTTATATTATAAACTATGTAACAGTAAATTTATTTAGACTGTGTATCACACGAGATTGTAACCTAGTTCTGAAATATATAAAAATGTTCAATTTGATATAATCTGAATAAAGATTCACACATATTCCATTTCTATAACTAAACTTTTAATCTTTTGATAATGTTTAAAAAATTTACAAGATTGCAACATCAAACAAAAGCTAAAAGAAGGAATGATTTTAGCATAAAAGACGATAAATTTGATTCCATCGAATGAATTTTTTCTTTCAATATCTTTTTGTTGATCATTTCCTATAGTCAAATGCCCAATAGTGAATAGTGTATAAAGCACAAGTCACAAACAACCTCAATAGCCATTTGAGGAGATTTGTCACACATACCATACACCCTCACAAGTGTCTCCATCAACACATTTCTTCATCTTCTACAAACAACAATCATCAACAACATCATCACAATTCATACAAATGTCTGCATAAGTCGCCACAGATCAACAATTCACCAAAACTCACCGATCGATTCTTGTTTCCCCTCACAGGTAATTGCTAATTGTGTAGATCTCACCGAACAGAGCTTTTTTGTGGTTGAATTTCAGCTTATGATGTGGTTTTCGCCTTATTGCCGTTGTAGTTTGTTGAATGTCTGCTGGTACAGTCGCCGGAGCGCCGATTCCAGGTCGCCGGACCACCGTTCGTGTGGTGGTGGTCGGTGATCGCGGGACCGGTAAATCTAGCCTGATCGCGGCAGCGGCGTCGGAGAATTTTCCGGAGAGTGTTTCTCCGGTTCTTCCTCCGACTCGTCTTCCGGCGGATTATTATCCTGATGCGGTTCCTGTTACGATCATCGATACGGCATCTAGGTTTGGATTGTGTATTGTTCTTACAAATCGTTTATTTGATTGATTAGATTATGCGGTTGTTTATGTGGAATTGTTAATGTAGTTTGGAAGGTAAAGCGAAGCTTGAGGAAGAACTGAAGCGAGCTGATGCGGTGGTGTTGACTTATGCTTGTGATAAGCCGGAGACGCTTAATCGTCTTCAGACTTTCTGGATTCCTGAAGTTCGTCGCCTGAAGGTTTTCTATCGATTCGTATTCGGTGATATATGCATTTGATTGTTTGAAAGGAGATTGCGAGACTTTATTAATGTTGTGTTAATGTGCAGGTTAAGGCACCGTTGATTGTGGTTGGTTGCAAGCTAGATTTGCGTGATGAACACTATCCAGTGAGTCTAGAGCAGGTGATGGCTCCGATAATGCAACAGTTTAGGGAGATTGAAACTTGTATCGAGTGTTCTGCAGCTAACCTTGTCCAGGTATGTTAAGTGATATCAAGTTATCAAGTCTTCAAGTTTAATAGTAGTTCTTACTGTAAAGAGGTGATTAGATTATTCAAGGTCATGTTTTTCTGTGTTGTGGCTACCGTTCACACGAACATGTTGTTTTACTAGTCACTACCTAAATGGTCTACTTATTGCAGTATGCTGGGATTAATTACTTCCTCTTTCGTGAAAGCTGACTTGGTCATGTAATGTGTACGCCACTAGGCAATGTGTTCCTATAGTTAGACTAATAAAAATGCAAAACCCTTCTATTTGGGCTCTCATGTATTTGTGTTCCTTTCGGTGGACCTTTGTGAGAACGTCTAGATTATAAAGACAATTCCACCAGGTTGAGCTTGTTGTACTAGTTAAGTAAGATCATTTTTGTGATATGTTATATTTTATACCAGATGGCTTTGGAGAAATTAGAACGTACGAATTTTGTTTGCTGCATCATATTTAGACTACCCACATCAGTCTTAGTTTTTCTCGTGAGTAGATACACAAGCTTATTTTATTTTGTTTTGTAGGTACCTGAGGTGTTTTACTATGCACAAAAAGCAGTTCTGCATCCAACGGCCCCCTTGTTTGATCAAGAATCTCAAACTCTGAAGCCCCGATGTATAAGAGCACTAAAAAGGATATTTATTCTTTGTGATCATGATATGGACGGTGCACTAAATGATAGCGAGTTGAATGAATTTCAGGTAATTTTATTCTGATATCTCGCATAATAAGGAAGTTGTATACTTTCTCTTTATGATGAGGTCTAGATTGTCTTTAGAGTGATGGAGATCTGGCAATTAAGAGTAATAGCGTTTTTTTTTGTAGACATGAAGATCTAGTTTTCTGTTTCTCATGACAGGTTAAGTGTTTCAATGCTCCTCTACAACCTGCTGAAATAGTGGGTGTTAAAAGAGTTGTGCAGGAGAAGGTTCCGGAAGGGGTCAACGGCCTTGGGCTTACCCTAACAGGATTCCTTTTTCTCCATGCCTTATTTATTGAAAAAGGTCGCCTTGAGACAACTTGGACAGTCTTGCGTAAATTTGGTTATAATGATGACATTGAACTCAGTAAGGAGAATCTTCCAATTCCATCTAAAAAGGCTCCTGACCAGGTTATGTTCCTATTAACTGAAGTGAAAATGTTCATTTATATTCAGAAATTTGTGACATTCACATGGTATATAGAGACTTTTGGTTGATGAGTCCAGAAAACATGTTCTAGGAGAGTAGGAGGTCAATGGCCAATTTTGGGTTATAGTGGAGTACCGCGTTTGTGGGAAATCCAATTACTTCTTTATGTAACTCTTGCACATATAATATTTCTCATTGAAACGTGAACAAATCGTGTTTCCATCATAAAATTGTGGTCTGTACCCATAAAAATGTTATTTAGATCTGTATGTATACCTAATATCTAGTTCTGTTAATATTGGGGATAAATTAAAATTATTAGAATCAGAAGTAAGATTTATAAGTTTATTTAATAGTGATTTTAACTGAAATGACCAGTCAAGATTATATGTTAACTGTGAGTGGTTCTTTAATTTACTACATCCACAACTCCAAAGACAAAGCATTATGTAAGCATACAGGATTGGGCTTTCAAGAAACGTGGCGTCTTGTCATCGAACATCTTTTATACATGTCCAGTTTTGCTAATTCATGTATAATATCTAACATTGGCAATAATCTTTCAATGGTCTGTGTCCATGTAGAGTGTTGAGCTGACTAGTGAAGCTCTGGACTTCCTTATGGGGATTTTCAGTTTATTCGATTCTAACAATGTACGTATTTCTCTCACATTGTATTCTTAGTTCTTATTTAATGGTCATTAACTACATTGTATACCTTTACTTAATAACTGCTTTAGTTGATGTTCAGTGATTTTATTTCTGTATGTCGAAATAACTTAAAACAAGAAAGATTCTATTCAATTAGGTAACCGTAAATTCACACTAAAGTACTCATTTCCTATAGGAAACTTGAAATAATGTGGTTCTTACATTTTTGGCCTTTCACTTCCCTCATTTAGTTGTCCCCAGCTAGTTTCATGTTTACAAATTAAAATGCTACAGCTGTTAACTCTTTCCCACTGATTATCGTTAAGAATATTTATGTCCCATGTATGTATAATTCCTACAATGCGATAGTTGTATGAATAATAAATGAAACAACTTTAGAGTATATTTAAGACTTGTATATGCTTGCACAACGTACCTCGGTGCTTAACTACACATTTTCCTGATACAAACTGTAATGTATGTCCTTATTTATTCTTTGTTATCCTGCTAGATCCACGTTCTGTTATGAGTTTAAAGGGAAGATATGCAGGAAAACCAGCTTCCCTTTGTACTCATATCCAAACTACCTTTTTAAATTTTCACCTGGTTAATAAGTTTTGGTCTTTCACTTTTGATTGAAAAAAGGTTCTTTTCTTTTCCAAACTGAATGGAGCATAAACAAAGCGAAAATCTATTTTGATAAGAGCACCTGCAACACAAGAGCTAAGGATGGAGGTGGCATCCTTCAAGCACACCCAAGGATGGATCCCCCATTGCCTCCCTTTATTCTTGAGTTATTTTGGGTGGTTTGTCCTTTTACCAAGTATGAACACAAACTAAATAAATAAGTTGTGGTGTAGGGATATAATTGAAAGTGGGACCCAAATAAAAATGTAAAGATCATTGCAGGGGTTTAGAGTGATATTTAAAAACTGACGTGCCATGATGTGCCAATCCTTTGGACAGTTATATGGATATTGCAGTGCAGATGTTCTAATAGTATGCTATGGCTGGCATATACGCATTTAACTGCCTTCATTTACTATTAGTTGCGCAATTATACTGAATTCCTTGTTTTTTAGCTTTTGAACTTATATAGTTCTGTTCTTTTTCTATAAACTGAAGGTTACATACTGAAACTTTTAGCTCATATACATGCGTATATCTCTGATATTAATGTTTTTACCTGCTAGGATGGAGCTCTACAAGATTCTGAGCTTGATGAGCTTTTTTCAACTGCACCAGAAAGGTTGGTTGGTTTTCAACTTCATATATCTATTGATTTAATCCTTCATGGTGTCTGTTACATGTGGTTTTTTCTGTTTTACCTTGTTTTTTTTATTTACTAGAATTACAGAGGGTGAGTTTTTGTCTTAATTACCATTCGAAGAAGCATGTGTTGTGTTCCATTCATTATGGGTTATAGATTCACATAATACATGCTTGATGAGTTTGTCTAATGCATATAAATGCTTATACAACAGGAATTTACCTGAATACAAAATGTTGAAATTTGTCAACAACTAATTGATTCGACCTGACGTCTCCTTGATAAAGAAATCACCTTATAGTAATCCCATACGCCTATCTCAATTATGAGCTCTTTGACTTTTAGTTTTATCCCACAATAAGATACAAATCTCCATTTAGTTGTATATGTAGCACTTAAATGATTTTCTATCCTATATTTTACACGTTCTGTTGAATGTTTAATTATCATATTTTTAGGATTTTTTTTTGTTTAGTAATCAGTATTAGCTATATGAGATCAGTGGCATTCATTGGCTGATTTCTGATTGGTCTCTCTTGATTGCCAACTAAGGACTGAATATAAATAGGATTCTAATTGGTTCATGTGTCTACGATAAAAAGACCTTCAAAATACATGGTTACGGTGAAACCTTTTTTTTAGCTTATCATTTAATTTGCCAAAATAGCATAGGAATATACATGCTAACAAGGTAAGCCAAACTAACAAGTGAATAAGTGACATCTCTAATGCTTGTTCTTATTCCATATTTGGAAGTTATGGCATTAAGCTGTTTATGCCATATGTAGAACCTTTAAAAAGCAAGATGAATTATTCAACTTAATCATCACAAACACTTCCTAAGTTCCTATTACAGTGTTCAATTAAGTGATTTTGTGTAAGATACTTCTGTTGTGACTCGCTTAATTGTCTAATTATAATCTGCAAATTTAATCATTTATTGTGGTATATAATAATTCTTATGCTCGTGTATTTTATATATTTTCTTATGCTCGTGTATTTTATTTCCTCTTTTCAGTCCTTGGGATGAAGCTCCTTACAGAAATAGTATGGAGAGAACCGAATTAGGGGACATAAGACTTTCTGGGTTTCTCTCACAGGTGCGTGTGATAACACCTTTGTTCATACCACAAGAGAGATGCAACATGCAACACTTTAATTTACTTAATGATTTGCTAAGTATTAGTATAATTAATTATTACATGGACATTGGTGTGTTTGAACATATACACATTACAAACATATATTAACTTTAATGGCCTACCAATTACAGGCCAGTGCACAATCCCCTACTTTTTTTCTAATTTCTATACATGTATTTAAACGAAACTTTATTGAACGAGATTAATTGACAATTCGCTATATTTATCCAATCATATATAACAAAAAGACTAATTACTATATTTGTGTGAGAAAGAAGATCGTTCGCTATACTCTATTAAACTAACAGATCTGAAATGTACTATTTTTTCATATATTATTGAAAAAAATTACACCTCACGCCATGTACTAGTTCAGTCCCCAAGAACATAGATGTGTATGTATTATTTCAACTTGCTTTATTTCCCAATCTTGCTGTAATTAGTTAAGTAGAGCAAGAAAACTACTTTCAGGGAATGTGTACATATATGTTATTTAACCTCTGGGTGTTAAAACCACATCTAACATAAGATATACAGAAAAGAAACTTGGATCTGTGCAGGTTCAATAATGAAAGTCCATTCAGGTTATGCTTTTACCTGTAACTGGTCAAATTGGTAAAATAAGAAAAAGTATAGGGAAACAGGTCAATTGCTGCAAATGTGACTCAGTGTATTTATAGTGCATAAAACTTCCCGGATCATTTTATTCATATTATTGAAATACTATAGTCTGTAATCGTATTTAACAGACATTCATTGTTAAAAACTTTGAATTATTCTGATGGAAGTGTTTTGGGTTGACACACCCTCACCTGATTTGCACCATAAAGGCATAAACATACCCATTTCGTTACCCAACCTGCTCCCTTCGATCCTTTATCAAGTATTCTTAGTTGAAGGGCTTAGTGGCGATTATATTGGCTTTCAAGTGTCATATTATATTAACTTTATATATATGCCTAAGTGTATAAGGTTACTGACATAAAATTCATGGTTTCAGTGGGCCTTAATGACGTTGCTCGATCCAGCAAAAAGCTTGGCCTACCTGATTTACCTGGGATATACTAATGATCCTGCAACAGCACTCCGTGTTACTAGGAAAAGAACCTTGGATGTTAAAAAACAACAATCAGACAGACATGTGTTCCAATGTTTTGTGTTTGGACCCAAAAATGCTGGCAAATCTTCCCTATTAAGTTCGTTTGTTGGAAGGTGCTCCTCTAAATCTTTTGCTAACTTTCGCTAATGTTCCATATTACATTTATTATCTTCACAAACTTCTTTATAAAGTTCTTTTCTGTTTCACCTTACGAGGCATGTTTACTTGCAGGCCATTTCAGAACATTCATGGTTCAACTAGCTATCAATCTTATACGGTCAATGCTGTTGATCAGCTTCGGGTGAATATTTATACTTAAAAATTATATATTCGGAAGTGTACTTGTATAGTGTATTAAAAACTTCATCTTTTGCTTATCTGATACTAGAACTAGAATACCTACCTTGATTGACTCTATAGGTGGAAAAATGGGCTGGCCGGGGGATAGTTGGGTAATAGGTTAAAACAGATAGATTTTTGCCTTTTTATATGAGCTGAAACAGACCTGGTTGGGTCAGAAAACTTCAAAACTTTTACATTTTTTTTGTAATAAGGATTGTGTTAGATATGAATACGTCTATTTTCTTTCAAAATAATCTATTTAATTTAACGAAATGATTTAGGATATTTTATGAATTAGAAACATAGTTTGTCCACTTCTGACCTATTTAGCATGTTTCTTTTTTGGCCAACTTTTTTTTATGTTTTACCCATTGGACCCGTTAGAGTTAAAATCCATGCGTTCATAGTTAAACCATAAACAAATAAACAAACAAACGTACCAAGTATAATCCCGCTCATAGTAACCCTATTAGTAGGGTCTAGGGAGGGTGTGATGGGCAAGCCACTTCTACTTTCTTTATCACTAGAGAATAGGATGAAGTATGCTGATAGCTTTTGCTAGCATATAATCAAAATACAAATTATTAAACATCTCTTTTGGGCCATGCAATATTTCCAGGGAACTAAGAAGACTCTTATATTGCATGAAATCCTAGAGGATGATGTCAAAGAGTTTCTATCTAGTAAGGATTCCTTGGCTGCCTGTGATGTAGCGGTTTTCGTTTATGACAGGTGGGCTTCATGCTACATGTTAAGAATATTTGGTTTCTATTCATCTATTTGTTGAAAAATTCAAGTAAAAGATAAAAAGAAAAAAACATATTTATTACTTAACAGTTATTATATTGAATTTAATGTACTTACATAATAAATGACATTACGTAAAGCCTCTAGTTTTGGCTCAGTCAGTTCAATCTATTGGATTGATGAATTACAAGGGTTTCTCTGTGAAAACTGCCTACAAGTATATGGTTTCAAAATTATGTTGTGAATTCAAACATGAAAAATCCTTGCTATAAGTACGGATCGTAATTTAACACCTAGTATTGCTATAAGTACGGATCGTAATAAAACTCAAGTTTCAATATTGTTCTAATCTTGTGAATTTTTTTATAAATGTTTTACTTTTTAATAATTAAGTGATCTTAAATGGAAGATATATGAAACTTGGTTACATACTTTTTCCAAGTTTAACCTAAATTAGGAGGTACTTGTGAAGTAAACTAGTCACCAAATAATAACCAGTCTCATAATTGTTCCATTTAGTGAATTTAAAAAATATTAAACACTATATAGTAACCAAGGTTCATATAATCTTTCGTTAGGTCTCATTTTTTAGAAAAAAATTAAATAACAAATGTCTTAGGTTACATAATTATGCTGTTGATATTTAATTGGTTGTTTTTGCTTGTTACAGTTCGGATGAATATTCCTTGAAAAGAGCCTCAGAATTTCTCATGGATGTAGCTAGGCGAGGTGAAGACACTGGTTATGGTGTGCCATGTCTCTTCGTTGCAGCTAAGGATGACTTGGATTCTTACCCGATGGCAATCAGGGATTCAGAAGCGGTAATTACGTTTATTGTTTACGTACTTTTTTGAAAATTTCTTACTATGAACTTTACACTCACTTCAAGCCACCTCTTTGCTGTAGATCTGTCAGGAACTGAAAATAGATCCACCCATTCGTATCAGTGTAAAGAAAAGAGAGATGAATAATATCTTTTGGCGAATTGTAAACGCAGCTGAACGTTGTCATTTGAGTATCCCTGAAACCGAATATGGAAGAAACATGAAGCAATATCGTCGCATGGTTAATCGCTCCCTCATGCTTGCTTCTGGTAAAAATTTGAAAGCCACTTCACTTAAACACAGTAATCTACATGGTGAAATGGGCTGGTTGGTTCGAGTCAAAACGGGTAGTTTTTAACCGGTCTGGGTTGACCCGTAACACTTCAAAGGGTGGGTAACTGTGTTAAATAGCAACATACGTTGAAAAATTTCACAAACCACAACGTATTTTTTTACCTTAAATACGTTGCTATTATATTTAAAAGAACGATGCAAACAATGTTGTATTTCTTTTAATTTTCAAAGCAATTTGCTATTATTAGTAGAAGTATCAAGTATGTAAGTACGCCGCTATATTATGCCAATATATTTTTCCTTTTATAGATTGTTATCTTCTCAATATGATTACAAAAATTATGTTATTACAATAATAATATAACTTTCTGAATATAGTGATTAATACATTATAAGTACAATTAATCTACTTGATCTGTTTATTGAGTAATTTTTTAATGATTTTACCCTTTGATGCGTTGGAGGTAAAACATAACCTAAATCAGCCCGTTCATAAGCAACTTTTGGTGAGTATGTGCTTGTTTAATAATAATATTCTTTTACCTACAAATTTGCAGTTGGCGCCGCTGCAGCTGTAATTGCATTGGCAGCATATCGAGCCTACGCTTCAAGGAAGAGTCACTCCGCCAGTTAAATTAAAACATCAGCTCCCCCCGGCTGCTGTATTAAAGGATGCGAAATAAGTGGTTGGTTGCTAGATAATTTTCCCCACCCTTTTCAAACTACATTGTACAAAGAATAGTTTCAAATCTTTAAGTATAATCATCTTTGCATCTTTTTCATCACAATTTTTTCTGTCAATTAAAACTCGGTTCTGCTAATATCCTAACAAGTTCTTATCGGTCTTGAAAGCCGACATATTAGCTATCTCAGTTGTGGGTTTGAATCACGGTTATGCAATCAGGGTAGTAAAAGCTACAACTAAATATGAGAATTAGTCACGGTTTTAACTTTGACCCGTTTGACCCGTTTAGATAAATACTGTGTGGTGGTTGGTGGGCACAGTGAAGATACTGTTGTCCAGATTTTTAGGGGCTTTTGTTCTTTGAATGATAAGATATAAGTCAAAAGGTGTGAAGTGGTGGATGTGATGGTGGTATATGTATCGATCTCTTATTGGTTCATCTCATGCTTGTTGACCCCAAAAAGATTTCATATTTCTAAATTTTTTTGTCTGCCTCTTGCAAAGATTCCAGTCTGATGAGTGATTTAAGGCAGTGATGGATGGGGTAGAAAATAAGCTAACCTTTGGTTTATTCTCACTTCCTTCAAGGTGATAAGTAATTTTGGTTCGACTGGTCCGGTGACCGGATTGGGTCTGATTTCCGGCCCGACCAGCTGGTTCGGTCTGGTTTTCAAAACAATGCTTCTTTGTAATTTTTTTTAAACGGTAAATCTACATTACTCGTAAAATTACACCACGTACATCATATTTCATCATATTTAAACTCTTAAAGTTACATCATGTAATCATATTTTATCAGATTTAAACCTGAGATTACTCAAAAAAGTCATATTTTATCAGATTTAAACCTGAGATTACTTAAAAAAGGTTAACCCTCTTCCCCATTGAAACGTACTTGGTTGAGCTAAATTACAACTTAGGGATCTTCGACATAGTATAATAATAATAATAATAATAATAATTTACATCTCTGGATGATTGTTAAAGTTGTTTTAGGGTTTTACAAGGAGTTGAATGAGGACATTATTTACGTGATTACTTTTGTGTGTGTGATTAGTCTTAATGTATACCATATTGGAATTTTGGTTCATTTCATCCACCCAACAACACCTAGATAAAATAAAGTTCCTTTGACTAACATAATCAAAACATGATAGATACTACTAAATCACCCTTTACCGTCTATTGTGATTACTAATTTATATTGAAATGTTATTATTGCTATTATTTATTTTTGTCTTGCCGTTGATTTATGTATGTTATTGAGTATTATATGTCTTTGTTTAAGTTTTAAATGATCTGAGTATTGTCCATGTGTGTTTTATTGTGGAATATTGTATTTAGATTGTAAAGTTCAGTATAATGTATTTTTCTTATTGGGTGTTTTGAGAATAGTGGGTACCATAGAGTTGAGGGTCTCGTTGAAAGCAACCTTCCTATCATTTGTGATAAAGATAAAGTTTGCTTACATCTCATCCTCCTCATACTGTATGGTTATGGTTATGGTTATTTATTTTTGAACTTGTTAATATTTGAATTGTTGGCATTTTTTCTTTTTGTGTGTTATTTAATTATCAAAAATAAAAGGCGGATGTTGGAACAACCATAAAGGTTGTTGCTTTGTAATCTTGAGGCATGAATTTAAGCCGTGAGAAACAACCTTATGCACAAACTATATGATAAAGATGTGTACGTTAGATCGTGAAGCGATCTAGCTACTTCATTACCCTTAAGCAAAGCCGAAGCTAAGTTAAGCACCGATTATGTTCTTTTTTAAATTATTAAGTAGGCCATGTTAGGAAAAAGGCCGAACGGGGCATGCTCTTATTACTCGACAACTCCTCTAATCTTGCCTTTAATTCCATTTTACTATTTTAGTTCCATCATGTTAAGGGCCTACGACAACTTTGAAATTCTAATTATGGAAGGTGCTACCTTGAAAATATATTATAATAAGATTGATTTTTTGTTAAATCTTTTATAGTTCCTCATTTTTAATAAAATGTAGATTCAAGATTGTATGTATGCAAACCCTATTGTTATCGAAAAAAAATATTATAAATTTGGAGTTATGAAACCAACCTAGCTTTTTATAAAGAGGAATAAAAACCCAATATAATATTATTATGATCATAATTTAAAATTCTCTCTAAAGTTTTTGAATTAAGAAGCAAAACTGTAAATGTTATTTAACTAATTCTACAATGATGTTATAAAAAAAGAAAACATTCATCATTAATTATATTTATTGACGTAGAAGACACTATTGATTTTCCCTACTTATTTAATAAAAGGTACAATATGTATAACTTTCTATAAGACATTCCAAAATTATAAATTAACATTTTAAAATTTTTATACGGGTCGTATAAACTCATACCCGTTGTATAGAGGGGTCGTATAGTCCTATACGGGGCGTATAACCCCTCTGAAAGCCCCCTGAATTTTTCCTCGTAGTCAGTGTCAAAATTTGCTATACGCGTCGCATAACCCTATATATGCCGTCAAGGGCGAAGCTTTATGGGGCCGGGGGGGGCCCCCGCCCCCCCCTCTTTTTTCGTCCGTAGTGTAAATTTTGGCTCGATAGTGTAAATTTTTGTTCGGTAGTGGAAATTTTTAATAAAATAGATTCCCGCCCCCCCTAAAATAGTTTACTTTTGCCCCCCCCCCCTATGTTTTGGTTCAAGCTCCGCCGCTGTATGCCGTATATGAGGGTTGTATAAGGCTATATGAGGCGTATAGCTCTCTGACAACCCCCCCTGAATTTTCCTCGTTTTTAGTATATTCGACCCCATATGCCGCGTATGGACCCATACGCGGCGTATAGGGGGTGTCGATTTATCTGGGTGGTTGTGTATATATTGTGACCCTTATTTAAAACAAAATAAACATATTTAGACCTTTAGCCTTGATTTACATGTGACATATGTTCTGCAGTACTAGTTATCTAAATTTTAAATTTTATAAGAACAAATACCATACAAAGTACTACAACACATATACAACATAAGTAAACAAGAATGACCTAACTTATAACGTACAATATAGTGTACTAACAGGCTTATCAAACACAGAAGACTAGAAGAGTACAACATTCTAGCATTTAAGTTCAAAGATTGATTAAATTTATTTATTTATTCATTTATTTTTGAACGGTAATGTATTTCTTCGGAGGATATGTGTTATCTTAATTGGGCCCACCTATCTGTTTTCCAGCCGGGACCGCACCCCCAACCTCCTCAGGAGGAAACCCATTGCTGAGAAAACCACATGTCTCAACTCTAAACATTTTTTGCTCAGAGTGAGACTTGAACTCATGACATCCCCTTTATTTACATGTCATGAGTACCTCACCTTAATCAGTCGAGCTGAGGATCATTGGTAAATATTGAATAAATTTATAGTTTCATTGTTTAATATTCTAAGCTAAAAGATTGATTAAATACATACTTTCATTTAAATCGTTGTTGTCGGTGTTGTCGGTGTTGTTGGTGGTGGTGGTGTTGGTGGTGGTGCTGTTGTTGCTGGTGCTGGTGTTGCCGTTTTCGACGTCGTTATTTTCATATTTATTATTATTATTATTATTACTATTATTATTATTATTATTATTATTATTATTATTATTATTATTATTATTATTATTATTATTATTATTAATTATTTAACCATTTATTGATAACTTTCTATCTTGTGTGTTATTTAAACAGGCCACGTTACGAATCGAAGAAGGTTGAACGGGGCCTCTTATTGCAACCTCTTATTACTTGACAACTCCTTTCATTCATTTCCATTTTGGATAGCTTACTTAAATCTATTTCTAGTATCAACTGTATTATATTTGAAGGTAAATCTTGCCATATATTCCATTTTAGAGCCATCATGTTAGTGACCAACTTTAACTTTCAAATTCCATTTATATTTCAAATTAAATTTTTTGTTGTGTTTTAATACTTACATAAATTTTTTTTTCCAATTATTCTTTAAATAATATGATTATGACACATTAAATATAAGATGAAAAGAGAGATAGAGGTGTCCAATTTATGCAAATGTTGTAATGTTATGGGTTTGTTTATAAGAAACATATTAAAATGTATTTGATAAACTGAAACTCTCCTTTTAAAATTAAAAAAAAATGTATTCATAATTGTTCCTGAAATTATAAACTTTAGATTTCATTTACATAAAAAATTTATAAGAAATGTGAGATTCTTAAATGTGTTATTAAAGTACAAGTTAGACAGACTCTAATTAAATTGTTTAAACAAACATAACATTGTTAAAGATTAAAAGATGAATATATAGAAAACCAGAGAAAGATCTTGATCGATGTTTGTTTGGTCATCATCCCAAGAAGAAAACTTTTTTCTTTTATAGTGTATATCTTCTTAGGTATGTGGACAACATTCCCTTGCTTATTAATTGGCATAACAATATGCATATAATTAAACTAAAAAATATTTCAAAAGCTGATCATATCCTGAATGTTATATAGAAAACCAAATTAAAGAAAACAACTACAAAAAACACAATATAATATGTACGTAATGCATGAAAAATAGTTACATGTAATGAAAAAAGAAACAGCGACGTTAAAATTGTATAAGGTATTTAAAACAATAAGTATTAGTATCTTAAGCATCCCAAAGAATCATGATTGGTTTTTAAACTATAGACCGTTAAAAAACACTATCAACAATGTAGCTGTATCATATATACTAAATTATAACCTAATCTAAAAATGTACTTTTAATTTATCATTACATAACATTTTATAACATGCTATAGATGATTCATAAACACAAATTCATGTCATGGTGCCCATTATTGCATGTTAAAAATTGAAAATATGTTGTATATAAAAAAACATTTTTCCATATATCATCATATAATAGTTTTTACAGTTACAGTTTATAGTTTTGTTTATTGATAATGTTTTGGTTCCTAATTTGTGTATCCTACCGTAATTTTACTGTCAAATTAGTCAAAAGTGGATGATAAAATAGAAAAAATAATATTAATTTAAAAGTTATATAATTTAAAATAAAAAATTTCTATTGTGTGAGTGTATTATGACTTACGAGCATTGGTTTAAGTTTGAATGAGAGAAAGATATAATGAGAATTGAGAAGAAGACAGAGGGGCAGTGGGTTGGATTTGCAAAATCCAAAAGGTGAGTGAATGAATGGCCCCATTTTGATATTGTTAGGTGGGGGCATCATTAGTCATTTGCACAAGATGCTCCCTTTTTTTGGAAAATTTTCAAAAAGCTTTTGCTCATTGCTCACTCGACGTAATTTGGTGTAATTTGATGTAATTTGGTGTAATTTGATGTAATTTGATGTAATTTAAGAGTCGGAGTTAAATAGATTTGTCGTTCAAAAAAAACACGAAGTTAACTTTTATGAATTATAGATATAGTTATTTTATAAATAATATATATATTTCTTTTTTCGCTTGTTCATGAAAACTCATCGTCAATTAGAGTGCTCATCAATATTTTTTAACCAATAAATGAAGTAAATCACATCTTATGTTAGACGGATGATATTCAAGAGGCTGTGGTGGGAAATCAGTAAGATCAAGATTTGACCCGGGTGCTTGGCTAGAAGTGTATTCGATACTAACCACTACCCCCGTGTCCCACCTTTTAAAATTTATAGATGTCGTTATTATTAAAATTATTTAATAAAAAGAAAAGAAACCTGATTTGTTTTTTTCCTCTTATTTAATAAGAGAGATGTGACAAAATACATATTTTGAAGTCCTAGAAACTTGTCATGTGTCCTTGAGTTTTATGTTTATTATAAAGTAGAGATTATATATTTATTCATTCTTTAAGGTTTTAAAGATTACAAGACTAGAGAAAGGTTGCCATTTGAACCTAGTTTAATCTGCAAGCACATATATAAACTCATTGAATAAAACCAATATTATGTACGGAAACAACCATATAATTGATCGTACACGTAGGTAAGCACATAACACTTGTTTTTCTATCATCTATTACATCTTATATGCATAGTGTATGAGTGTTAAGTGATTTTATTGTTTTTAATTTAAATTTGTCTATGTTTAAAACTATTGAAAATAACACGAATACAATTCTATTCTTAAACCAACCTTTCATCTAAATAGGTAATTACACACACACATATATAGGGCAATGATCAAATAATAACCCTCTATTATTGCGATAACCGTGTTAACTTTGGAAGATCAATCAAAATCATTATTTTTTTTATTGGAATAGTATCATTATACATATACAACGTTATGTTCTTTTATGTATATGTGTAACTTCACAAGTGCAAAAAAGTTTCGACAAGTGTAAGTTACACTTACATCACTAAATATTTGCTGATGTAAGTGTAACTTACACTAGTGTAAACTTTTTTACGCTTATGAATTTACACATATACATTAAAGAACATATTTTTATATATGTGTAATAATATTATTCCAACAAAAAAATTATGAATTTGATTGATCTTCAAAAGTTAACACGGTTATCGCAATAATAGAGGGTTAACGATTGAACCTTACCCATATATATATATATATATATATATGTATAATAATAGAGGGTTAACGATTGAACCTTACCCATATATATATATATTTATGTATGTATGTATAATTTATATTTATGTAAATCAATTGTTCTTTTGGTTCTTAAAATAAAAAGTGGTTCTGTAATCATCCTGATAATATATATATATATATGTATGTATGTATGTATATATGTATGTTTTGTTTATATATGAGGTGGTGTTGAACAGTTTATGATAGCATGTCAAAGATTGTTGGTCAATGTTGATGTGCAGATGGCTATTAAAAGCTTGAAGTAACTTTTGGGATGATTGGGTACAACTTGAAAGTTCAAGGACTAGTCTTGCCATATGTTGTTTCTCAATTTCTTTATCAACAGCTTCATTCATATTGATCAAGGGAGATTTTTGGTCAGCCTTCATCATCTTTTTTTTAATGGTAAAAAATGAACTTTTATTAAGGGCTAACGAGTAGCTAAAACCCCAAGAAAACGTAACCAGATACAACTACAAAAACTTTTAAACGAAAACAACACCTTGATACATTTCATGCCTATTATCTATCCGCAAAGAAATTCTTCACAGCACCTTCCAAAGGATGATTATGAGAGTGGCTCGTTATCCATGTTTGTGACATTACCTTAATACTAATAATAAGATTTGTCATAGACAATCTCTCATTATTAAAAACTATGTTGTTCCTTAGCTTTCAAATACTCCAGTACGTTATCAAAATAATGGAATGCACCAGTCTCTTTTTAGCATCTTCCCCAGGTATGGTTTTATGGATCTCCAACAGATCTCTATAACTAAACGCGTAAATCGAAGGGATTCCACACCATTAGGCAATAATAGCCCATACTGTGTCAATCACCATGCACGACGTGAATACATGGTCCACCGTCTCCTCCTGATCTTCACAGAACACGCACAATCTTGAGAGCATAGGAACATTTCTTTGAATAAGTGCCATTTTTGTAGGGATTCTACCCATTTCTGCCCTCTAGTTATATACGTTGACTTTTTTCAGGATCCAAGTATTCCAGGGGAATTTATAGAAATCACCACAAGATGTTCCAGCAATGTATAAAGTCTTGACATGCTTTACCGAGAAAGTATCATTCGGAACACTCCCTCAGGTCCATGTATCATTTTTATTAGAGAATTGAAATCGTCCAAGCAAAGTTATTAACCGAGATAAATCAGAGGCTTATTGCCATGATAGGGCAACCTTTTACCATCGCCACTGCCAATTTACCTCACCATTAGAGGTATGAAAGCAGTCCTGAACAAAAGCAGCTTTGTTACTTGCAATACTAAATAAAGATGGAAATTCCATCATGGGAGGATTATCAGTCAACCAGGTGTCAATCCAAAATTGAACTTGGTTCCCACAACCAACATTGCCAACGGTAACTTCCTTAAGTCAATGTTTACTTGAAGGAGGTCAGAATGGATTTTGAAGATGCATTTCCAAACTCCTGGAGTAGATAAATTGGCAGGGATGGAGTACCAGGACTTGGATTTGCAATGGATGGACCATATTACCTTTCTCCGTATACTATCTCTTTCTGTTTTGAATCTCCACCACCATTTGCTTAGCATACCCATATTGGATGCTTTGAGAGGAGTGATTCCCAAACCACCTTGGGCTGTTGGAGTTGTTACTCTATCCCATGAGACCCAATTAATTCCCTTTTTTCTTTATCTCCTCCCCATAAGAATGATCTTCGAATTTGATCCAGAACTTGTAGGACTTGGTTTGGGGCCCTATATAGAGAGAAGTAATAAATAGGTAGAGCATCCATCACCGCTTTGATTAAAGTGAGTCTGCCAGAGTTCTTGCTTTCCATCTTGTTAGCCTTGATTCAAACAATTTGACAACCGAAAGCCAATTTTTTACCAAATTCATGTTAGCATCGACTTGCAACCCTAAATATGGGAAAAGAAAATCTCCTGGATTGCAGCCAAGGATAGCTGCATTTTTTAAGACTTTCATCATCCACCCCAACCCCATACAACTTACTTTTTTCTAGGTTAACTTTTAGTCCAGAAACTAAGAACAGACCCCTTAGTATTCTAGCTAAGTTCCTAATATTTGTAACTAACCATTCCCCAATAATAATAAAATCATCAGCATACAAAAAATGGGATAGAACTGGACCTTCATTTGGAAGCCTGATTCCATGGAAGATACCCATTGAACACGCCCGTTTTAAAGCGCCGGAGAATGCTTCCATGGCAATTATGAATAGGAATGGAGAAAGTGGATCACCTTGACGTAACCCATGAGAACATTGAAATTCCATAGATGGAGAACCATTTACTAACACTGAGGACCTTGCTGATGTGAGAATACTATTGATCCAAATTCTCCACCGGCTTGGAAAATTAAATTGTTCCATAATTGAGTCCAGAACGCCCCAACTGAGAGTATCGAACGCCTTCTCGATATCTATCTTTAGAAACATGCCATCTTTTTTTGATTTTTTAAGCCAAGAGAAAACTTCGTTAATGATTAACGGACCATCCAGAATACTTTTTCCTTGAATAAATGCAGTTTGCTCCTCAGATATCAGACTCCCAATAACTTTCTTTAATCGATTAACCAGGACCTTCGAAATCACCTTGTTAATGATGCCAATGAGGCTTATAGGCCGATAGTCATTAAAGGTCAGCGGATCCTCAATTTTTGGAATCAAAGCAATGAAGGAGGATGAACAACCCAAGCTAAGTGTGCCATTTTTGAAGAACCACTAGAAAATATCTAGGAAATTGTTTTGCAGAAGGTCCCAGAAAGTGCGAATAAATCGGAAATTAAAACCATCAGCCCTAGTGCCTTGTCACAATCACATTCCCATACGGGTTCTTTAATCTCACCCAATGAAAATTCCTTAATCAGGAACTCAGCGTCCTCCTCGGATAGTATCTTCTAAAGATTACAATCTATAGTTGGCCTCTTTAAGATAGGTTCCAGAAAACGAGAACTATAGAATCTGTATGCCTCATCTTTGATCAACTGGGGATCCTCACACCATAAACCATTTATTTGAAGGCCATTTATTCTATTTGATGACACATTACTGTTTATAATACCATGAAAAAAGCTGTTGTTCCCATCCCCCTCTAGAGCCCACTTTATCCTTGACTTTTGTTTCAAATCCATTGCTTTCCTCTGTTGAAGATCGATTAATTGTTTCATGCATTCCTTCCTTGATTCACCTTCATTAAATGATAAATCCCTCACCTCTGCCAGAAGATCAAACTCATGCAATTTATGAAGTAATTTTGATAACTGAGAATCCTTTTTGGCCTTTTCCATCACTAGCCAATCTTTGATCTTGTTTTTGAAAAATTTTAGCTTATATGTAAGTTTTTTTATCCGGGGGACCCTTAAAGGAGAAAGTAATTGAGGCAGAAGCAATCAATTCCATGAATCCTGGCTTGTACAACCATGAACTGAAAATCTAAATGGACGAGGACCAAAATCAACTGAGGTAGTCTTCATAATCAGTGGGTAATGATCCAAAAGTTTCCAAGGTAAAGCAAGGAGCTTTGCGTTTGGCCACCTGTTTTGGAATTCTTTGCATATATGATTCTATCAATTTTACTCAACTTCTCGCCATTGCTTGAGATATAAGTAAAATGATGCCCCCCATCATGTATTCTACCAAATCTGAGTTATGAATGAATTCATTAAAAGCAGCAGCGGAACAGTGATTGAAAGTTGAGTTCTTCCTTTCACCAGCGTGCCTAACCTCATTGAAATCCCCTATTAGTACCCATAAGCCATCATATGAGTTTCGGATTGCCCATAATTTGTTCTAAAGATCTGATTTTTCTGATAAAGCTTGAGGTCCATACATGTTGATTATGTTTAGTTTAGCCTGGATACCAACTATATTCCCCGAAACCCAAATAAAATTCTTGGACTTTACCACATTCTATTTTATAAACATAGAGGGGCCCCATAAGCATATGAGACCACCTGACCTACCTGATGCATTAACAACTTCTTGGTCAAACTTGGATCTCATCTATAAAGAACTCCAACGAACCGACTCTGACGAGCTTAACTGGGATTCTTGAACAGACATAAAATGAATTCCATGGGCGGCCTTTAACTCCCTAATCCATCGAATTTTCCCTCCTTCGCCCAATCCTCTTATATTAAGTGATAGGAAATTCATTGAGTATTTGTCATGTCACACCCCAACCTTGACGGCGGAAACGTCGAGATGTGAGATCGTTCACAGCCACATAACGCTATTATTAAATCCAAATATATTATTCATAAGTTTCAAAGGTAAAATTACAAACATAAGTCTCAAATAAAGAATTCAACAAGCATAATAAGAAATATAACAAACTCATTCATTTATTCAACTAGGTCCATTCCTATGTGTGAACAAGCTTCAAAAGTGGCGATCAAACTTGAGTATTTCCTGAAACATGTTAAAAATAAAAGTTCAACAATAATGTTGGTGAGATTTCCATAGTTTTTAATACATAAGTATATAAAAGATGGCAATTCATGTTGTAAATTAGAGAACAAAGTAACTAGGGATGTAAGACAGAATGAACAATCAAACCTTGACAAAGTTTTACAAGTCTCAAACGTTTATAAGTATATATGATTAGCTAAGTGTACTTGGATCAACCAAGCAGGCTTGTCAGGCCCATAGATCTATGACGTCGCCAGGCTAGCAATAGTTAATGATTGTACATACATTCGACATTACATGGTAGCTACAAGGTTCAACTAACCACAACACACAAGTAAATTGCCATAAGTTTACAAGAATCAAACGTTTACAAGTACAATGATTATAACGTAACATGTTTCACCTTAAAGTGTGAAAATATAAAAAAGGGGTATAGAAATACTCACTTGACGTATATGTGTATAAGATAATAATAAGGATTAAACGATGTTCCAACGAATTCTTTTACAAGGTACCTAAACGTATTTATTAAAAGATTAAAGTACAATAATAAGATTAACAATTATACGTGAATTAGGTTTTCAATTGGAATTTGGGGGTTTATATAATAAAATAATAAATCGTTTATGTTTTGGTTCAATAAAGATGAAATAAATCAATTGAGATTGAGTATAATAAGGAATGATTCACTAATTTAATTTATTGACTTAATAGAGATTAAGTATATTGTGTGAAAAGAAATAATTAATCTAATAATTAATTATTTAAAATTTGATAAAGAGAGTTAATTGAATACTTATTTAAATGACTTTAAATTATTTAAAAATCATTTTATAAAGTTTTAAACTTCTAAATGATTTATTATAAAAATTTTATAATACAAGATTTTAGTAATAAGAATAAAGTATAATATATTGTTTTATAAGTTTCAAGAGTTTAAATAAAAGTCTAAGAAATAAATTTATTAACTAGTTATGGCATAACATGATCAAGTGAATAGATGAATACTTAATTAAAAATAGTTATTATTATTTATATAATTAATTATTTAAAGTATTCGTAACATGTAGGTTTAAAGTGTTTTGAAATAATCCAAGTATGAGCTATAATATATTTATAACATATAAATGACTTAATAATATTTTTATAGCCTTTTTATTCTTTAAAAAAGTAATTAAATTTAAGAATTATAAGTTTTAGAAAAATCCTTAAAAATAACTTAATAATGCCTTGAATGCTTTAGTTAGCAAAATAATTTTTATTTAGATTTATTAATATAATATTAATTCTCAGAAATAAAAAAATGTAAAAAAACAATAAAAACAAAAGGTGGCAGAGGCCCGGTTCGATCCCGGGACCTCATGCCTAGCATTGCTACTGACTACGAGTCGGGCTAAGGCCCATATGTGTTTAAAGTTCTCTTTAAATTCTTTTAAACATTAATTGCTTAAATCCCCCAAATCAACATGAACCCTAGTTTGATATTGATCCAAATTGAACATCAAATCGATGTTAATAGCCTAATCAATATTGGGGCTTTTAATCCCCAAATGAAACCGAGTATGGGTGGGTGTTTAATTACCCGAAAGAGGACTACATCAATGCTACAGGATGATGAACTAGTCGCGACCCCGGTTGGATATGTTTCGAGATGCAAACGTTGTTGATATTCCAATTGACTTCATGTACAGATTCCTAGAGTCATTCTGATCAAAAGCCCCTTATCAATTTGGTTTTATGCTGCTCAGAAAATGAGTTTGGTTGTGTTGCAGGTTCGAAACGAAGGTTGTAATCGATAGTGATGTGTTGTTGTATTGTAGATACAATTGCGAGTTCCATTAGTTTAAGAGCATCGATTTAATGACTTTCCCTCGATTATTAAAGCACTACTTGATCAGTTTCGAGTCGAATGAGTTCATAGTTTGAATGTAGATTACGGTTTCGAGTTGGCATTGTTTAACGAGTGTTTAATCCAAATTAATTTGGGTGTCTGATTCGAAACCGTCATGCAAAGATTAAGAAACGGTTTAATTGCACTTTAATCGGGCGTTTTGGTCAATTGGTGGTCGCCGGAGCTGCGACCGGAATAGAGGAGTCCGATGGGGAAGAAGGTCGGCGGTAGGGTTGGGTTTGTAAGTTTAAAACTTACACATTAGCCCCTTGTAGTTTAAAGTGTTATTATTTTATGCAATTATCTTTCTTTTAAAGTTTAAAAAATGATAAAACACTCCCTTAAACTCAATTTAACTTTAAGTTTTAAACACCTTTAAGTTTGTTAACTTTATAAATTGTTATAAGTATTATCATTATTATTAATTTTATCATTATTGTTACTATTACTATTATTGTTAATATTGTTATTATTATTATTGTATTTATTATTATTAAGATTATTATTATTATTACTATTATCTTAGTTATTATTATTATAATTTATCATTAATATTATTACTAATATTATTACTATTATTATTATTATTAATGTCTTCATTATTTATTGTCATGTTCAAGTTAAATAATTAAATTATTTATGTCCAAATAATAAAAGAAATTAAAGACAACTAATAAATAAGCAAAAATCAAACCCTCAAGCTTCATAAATGGCATAAAAGATCCTTACAAGAATATAATAAAGTTAACTTTTAATTAACGAAAAATCAAAAGGTTACATGTCATACTTCCTTCACCCTGAATAATCGTTCTCAACTGATCTTTGAATGCCTCCAAGTTAATTCCAATGCATTGGTTAACACAAACCGTGTCCACAATTTCCCGCTCAATGAAAGATCCAATCTCTTTCTCAGTTGAACAAGAATCATGCACCCGATCTTCTTCCACTGGTGTTGTAAATCCCGGGTCCCTTGAGACAGTCACCGCTTGCATTTTCCTGTTCCTATAATCCAACATGTTTGAGGGAGAGGATGAATTGGACCTTCTTCTTCGCTGGTTTTTAGAGGATCGGAGATAATTGATGTTAGGCGCTTTTTCTGGGTAAGCGCCCCTAGGGCAGGAGTTTTGCTTAAGTGGGAGCCCAAACTAAAAGTCATTCCCGTATCCAGGTTAAGAGGCCCAGTTTTAAAATTTTCCAAAATGGGCTCTAAATAGAATGGGTCAGACTGGTTTATTGGGCTAGGTGTATGCATATTAGCATGGTTTATTAACCTGGATTGTTCCTCAGTATGACATCAGCATTCAAAGCATCATTTGATGCTAGTTTCAAGGCATCAGGTGGAGTATTAAGAGGCGCACCATCGCCGGTCCGCGTGCTGTGATTTTGAACTGTAACGTCACCGCTGATCTTCTCAGCTTCCCGAATATCATCAGAAGGTTGAGAATCTGACACTGGTGAAGTAGTTGGAGCATCCTGCCCATCGGTAGTTTGTTTGTAAACATAGGAATCCAAGAGTTCATTTCCTCCGAAATCCACACTTGGTATGTTTTACCACCCCAATTCAAGTCAATGGACTCTTCAATCCAACAACCAATTTTCATTAGGACATAACATAACCTAATTGAGTTATCTTCATCTTCCCACGAGAACTTTGATGGCCAAACTGGTGCACCAAAAAGGCTACCGATTTAAGTATAGAGTTCACTATCTCTAATTAAAATAGGAACCCCGATTACTTTTAGTCCTGCGATTCTGCTGAATGGATATTCTTGACGATGCCAAACTTGTAGGGAATCATAATTATTCTTCCATTCCGCCGAAGGAGAGGCCAGGAATTCATTCACTTCCTTTATGTTAGACAACGCCTGTATTGTCTTCGCCTCACCCAGGACAGACCTTTTCATGCAATGTTATGGATAAGATGTTGGTTTGGATGTGACGTTCAGGACTTTCCTTGTCTGTATCCGCGTTGGTGACTTACTCAAAAGTACATCACGATACGTCCCTATACTACTTGAGACATTAGGAGCTTTTGGTACCTGATGATCTTTTGTTCTGACCCTTGTATTGTCAGCAGTCATTTGCTCCATAAATCGCTTACAGTCCTTATCATACTTTGCAACAAAATATGTGACCTTTGCGCAATCTATTTTTACTGAATTCATGCCTGCTAATAACCTTTGTACGTCTTGTACCGTCTTGAATCTGACAAAACCAAAATGGTTACCTCTTTTATCCTTCTTTCTCACAACATAAGCGTCAACAATGTCACCTAATGGCTTGAAGCTGTTCCATAACAATGCCTGCAAACAATCGTCTGGTAGGTTTGCAATTTAGAAAGTGGTGGCTTTTGTCTTTCCCATGCAGCCGAAACTTCTATTCCTCCTGCTTTGCACCTCTGTCCATCCTTCATCGTCCGAGTTCTGTATTCTGATCTTTTTGACCTCTTCATCTTTCCTTTGTCGCAAGTTATCGATCTCTTCCTTGGATCTCTCCTTCCATTCTCTAGTCGGCACGTTGACTCTCCATCTTCTCTCCATCCTGCTAGTTAACCTTCATCATCTAATATTCATCAAAGCTGATCATGATCTCCATCATCTTCGCCTTCATCTTCTCCGACTTGTGTTTTAACCCATATGACGTATTAATATTCTTAACGTCAAGATCTAACCTTCGTCATCAACAAACTCTTTATCAGTCTCTTTCGTCGTCTCGTCTCCATTGCACTTGATCTTGTTGGGGCTTCGTCATAGCGTTGATCCGTGCCTGTCTAGAGTATTTATATTTTGTATAAGATCTTCATGTTGTTAATTTGATTATTGTTTTTTTGGCTTAGAGAATTTGTTCACAAAAGCCTCATATCTTTTTTGGTTCTTGTTCGAATTAGGGTTAAACATCATTGATTTTGAAATAATAAGTTTAGATTCGTGTTTTGCGACAAAAATGCCCTCTCGTGTATAGAAAGTAAAATCATTAACACACAACCGAAATAAAATTTGCATCAACTTTATATATTCGTTATGTTTTGAGGACAAAAACGCCTTCTCGTGTATAGAAAGTAAAATCATTAACATACAAGCGAAATAAAATTTGCATCAACTTTATATATTCATTATGTTTGAGACCAATACAAATCAACTTAAATTACAAGTGCCAAACATGAACCACATTTCCAAATGTCGGGATGCATGTAGAATATATTGAAAAAATAATATTAATCACGAGGGGCATATAAAACTTCATTTGTTTGATTTTCATATGTTTTTCGTGGTCCCTTCACTCTCACTCTTATCCATTTTAATTTCAAAGTATTGTTCGCCACCTGCCAATCAAAATATATAAATGCCTATGCTTTAAGGTACGGATAATTTGAGAGTTTATAAATATTTTAAAAATTACGAGAACTCCTGTCAAAACACAGTTTTTTTATATTTTATATATAAGATATTGAAATATAATTTTAATCATCTCTCATGAAGTCCAAAAAGAAAACAATGAATGGATTTTTTAATCTACACATGTGTAAGTCATACGGAGGTTACACTATTTATACATGTGTAGATAACAAATAAAAATAATAATAAACATTTACAAACATTAATCTGATGGATTTTTTATGTGATTTTGATGGATTTTAATGCATATATATACATCATAGTTATGTGTAAAAACTAAAAAGTATAAATGTAAAAAATATGAACCATTGTTTTAGTTCTCATAGTTCTTAAAATATTCATGAGTTCTTAATTGATCTTGATCTGCATGCTTTATAACATGATACTGAAGTTTAAGCGTTCAAAATGATTACTTGCTAAGTTTTTAAAATCAATCATGTTACATATTTGTGAAAACAATACGTAACTGTTGAAAAATATAAAAAGGAAATCAAAAACTACACACACAAATGTGTATATAGAGACATTAGAATAAAATGATTATTTTACGCTCAGCTTAGATAATAATCTATTCCAATGATTTTATTATTATTATTCTTTTTAACAACGATGAACATACAAATGTTTACCTAGAGAAGTTTGAACTGGGTTTTTTGAAAATCCTTTCAATGATATCATTATTTTATTGGTTAAGATTGGAGCGTGACAAAATTATGAATAATATGACGTTACAAATGGCTAAAGGGGAAAAAACGAGTAAGGTTCATTGTTAATTTTTTTTATTTGTTTCACCAATTTTTTAACTCAAATAAATTTTAAGTATTTCATTATTTGAAAAGATATATGATAAAATCAAGAATGTTATCATTTCTAATTAGGGTATAATATTGTCTTGTTTTAAAAATCTAAATTTATTTTAAATATGTTAATACAATGTTGATTATAACAGTGTGTTTAAAGTAGTTATGATGGTGTGTTTAAGATAACTACAACAGTGCTTCCAAGTTGTTCATATATGATCATATCTTTAAAAGGATCAAAGATCTTAAAAAAATAATAAGTGAGGATGTGTCTAATCTGAACCAAGCTCAAAGTTAAAAAAGAATAAAGAAACACACTCTTTAACGAATTATTCCATTATAATGGTGCTTATAAGACCAACCTTTTTATTTACCGGAGACATATACCCTCATCTAGGAATATGTGTGCCGCATACACCCTAAAAACTTCGTACGCCTCGATCTAAAAAATTCAATTGCTACAAGACCCCCAACCCCCCCCCCCCCCACTCCCACCCACTACACACTGAACATACATAGAAAGGAGGGCTATCAGACTCGTTAACCTCATCACCCTCGCCTCCAAACGTCGCAAAAGCCAATTGACTTACAACTCTAAACCAAAGCCAATGAGTTGAGTTTGAACTACTATCTCTGTCCCATTATCGCACCATGCTTTGACCTTGATCTCACATTCCCCAATCATGCATTATCATGGAAAAGTATTAACCCGGTAAAGATCGCACCTAAGGCTACGTTTGGTTAGAAGAATGGAATGGAATAGAATGTAATTAAAAAGCTAGTATAATTTTCAAGTAAAATTAAGTTTGAGTGAGTAATGAAATGTAAAACCAAGGGAATGTTTCACCTCAAATTCCCTTGGTTGTGGGATTTCAAATTCCCTCTCTAGGTGGAAGGATTTTGAAATTCCACAACCAAGGGAATTTGAGGTGAAACATTCCCTTGGGTTTTACATTTCATTACTCACTCAAACATAATTTTACTTGAAAAGTATACTAATTTCTCAATTCCATTCCATTCAATTCCATTCTTCCAACCAAACGCAACCTAAGTCTCTACTTAAGAAATAAAAACTCAAGCATCCTACCACCAGACTATCTTAGAATAATTAATGTACATGCATATGTATTGTAAGGATCAATTCTTGAGGAAACACCATCATATAATATGAATAACCTCATTGTCTAGCACCCAGGGTTCATTCCATGTATGTGGGTGCCGTTAAATTCCCCACACCCTACACACATGGTGGTGTCAAATACATGGCTTAGGTTCAACTTTAGGATTAGTTCTTATCTATACACATTGCTTTGTTTTGTTGAATATTCAACATAAATTTGTATTACTCTTTCTTCTTTCACATAACACAAAAAACTTTAACAATAATTGTGGGTATGCAACACTGGACCATATAGGTTCGCCGGCCACCGCTCTTCTTGAATAACAATGAAAGCGACCGACGTCGGTCCATGAAAACACATTTGTCTAATATGACCAGGAATATGTCAAACTTATGTGATTATCAAATCAACACACGATTGTTATAGCTTTGATCAACACACCGTCTATGCGTGTGTCTTATCTGAATATTGGAAGAGACAAAATAAGATTATCGTTCAAACACAAGGGCGGAACTAGGGGACATTTTGGGACCGCTTGACCCTCAGCCAAACATTTTTTTTTTTTATTATAGAGACATTTAATTAAGACTATTTTTTATACACTTTGACCCTTTAACTTATCAACTGTAAAATAGTTTTAGGAATATTAAAAAGAATTATATTAGTACTAGCTTGGCTGAAAAGCTTTAAATTGCGTCTCCATACAAATATGTAAAATTCTCTAAAATTAAAGAATAAATTCTTCGTAGCAAGATTGGTCAAATTAACTGCATCGATATGATAATGATTTCCATAAGAATATTCTCTACGATGGGAAATGAGTCGGACCTTCTTTTCTCTTATTTGTTAGAAATAGTTTTTGTCTTTTGCGTATGAAGTTGTTTAATTGAGTAAAATGTTATTTTTGTTTTTAACGTTTCGTTAAAATTGTTATTTCAATTTAAAATTTTTTTTTGTCAATTTCAATAATTCAATCATTATAAGTTTACCAAATATTATCATGCTCATCCACTTCAATAACTATGTTAATATTTCAGTTAAATATTATGATATTTTAGTCTTTTCCAATACCCTCATTATTCAATTAAAACTAATTAACCAATTATTATTCAATTAAAACTAAAAAACACATAAATCGACTAGTGAGACCGGACGCTTCGATTAACTTTAACTCATTCTGTTCGAAAGGTCTGCTGTGGGATTTCAATTAATCTTACCGTTTTTGTTGAACGTGTACAGTTGTCTGATTGAGATCTACTATTGTCACATTTTGTTTGATTGAGGTCTACTAATGTCACGTTCGAACAAAACGTGACAATATACATATCTCAATCAAACAAAGCGTGATAACAACATATCTCAATCCCACAACAACTCTCAATCAAACAATGGTACACGTTTGAACAAATTGTGAAGATTAATTGAAATCCCCACAATGTTAATCAAATCTCTTAAATTGAAGCATTCGGTCTCACTAGTCGTTTCATTAGTTTTTTTAGTTTTAATTAAATATTAATTGATTGATTTGTTTTAATTGGATAATTAAGGTGTTTGAAAAGACCGAAATACCCATATATATAACGAAGGTTTTAACGGTGTTAGTGGAGTGGATGAAAATAATAGCATTTAGTAATCTATAATGACTAAAATGATAAAAAAAAAGTTTTTGATTTGAAATGAGAAATTCAACAGACCATTAAGGATAAAAATAACATTTTACTCTATTTAATTTTATATTAATCTTTATAACAATTATATTCACTTACAAGAAAAATCAAATCAGAAATCAGGGTGTGTTTTGTTGTCCAAGAAAAAATTAAATGAGAATTATAACTAAAAACAAATAATTAAGATACTCAAACGATGAATTTAATTAGAAGAGTTCATAAAAATTCTCCCCACACAATGAAGATGAGAAGTTAAAACAATTTATAAGCCTTAAGTTATGAACTAAAGTTGATTGAGATTCGAAGTTAAGATATTAACTTGTTTACTTGGATTTAAGATGTTATACATGGTATAGTTTCAAAGTAAGAATCTCTTTAACGTGAAATAAATTGGAAATTCTTTCATCTTTTTTATACCGACTTTAAATGTTTTAGTAGGAGAATGTATAAAAAGAAGAGTGTGGAGGAGTCGCTAGAATATATAAAAGGATGTTATAACACTTTATAACCATTGGGTTGAAAGGTATTAATTTTTATTATGATTTTAGTGTTCGAGTTCTAAAGTTTACTTCGGGCTGTTGTGCGTTACAACTAAATAACTAATATACTTGACTAACAATGGAACGAATACTAACTTAAATTATCTCTATCATATCAAAAGATAATGTATTGAAATTTTGCTTTATCAAAATTTTTGTTTTCTTATTAAGAGAATAAATATTGAAATTGGTAAAAACTTTTTGAAAATAATAGATATCTTATTTTCTTTCTGAAATAAATAACGATCATGAATTGAATTTTTAGTTACTTTTTCAAAAGTAAAAAACAATGTTATTAGTTAAAGTGGTAATCTTTGTAAAAATATCAATGTTATTGAAATTACATTGAAAAAGTAAGCCACGTTTAATCTTTCATTTGGTTCCATGAACATACTCTAACCATGCAATGAAAATCAACTTCATGAAAATTTCAATACTTCTTAAATCTTTTCTAATAACTATTTAAATGCTTACTTTATTTAACGTATGTTATACACGAGTTTCTAACCTAGTATATGTATCACATATATGTGTGTATTGAAGATTAAATTCAAAGTGAAAATTATGTAAAAAATGCATGATGTGTCGTTAATCGTTAATATTTTGACGATAGCAATATTCTAACTAATGCAAAATTACAAACTGGTTAAAAGCAAAAAACGGTATATTTTTTTCAAAATGTTGATACACGTGCTTTTAAGTTGTCTAATTACATTACAATTATCTATATGTTAAAACAAGGAACAGTGAAAATAATGGTTTTTTAATGATTGAGAAACCGCCACAAAAAGCTTCTAAAATTATTGTCTTTTCGAACTAAAAGTTTATTAAACCATCAGGGCTTGTCCTGGTAACCACCTCAATAAGGGATAGAGCTTGGATGGCCAAAGGTCACCGGTTCGATCCTGAGGGGGGAAGGTTTACCCACAATATGTTCCTGCCCGAAGGCTTTCCCACCCGGTTCGTGGACCCAAGGGGCTCTGTAGCGCGGGCCCGGTTAAGACAACGTAAGTCTACATCCCCTGTTAGCCGATGGCAGGGGGACTCGAACTGGTATGACCCGGGTTGTCAAGGTCAAGGATTTTGCTCAGACACTCAACCTTAAAAAAAAACTAAAAGTTTATTATTTTCGATAGTGGAAACTGCCTAAACGCGACAATTATTAATAAAATTACAATGATTATAATGTTATTTTAATTACAATTTACTTTTTTTACGGCCCCTTAAGGCGGCTATGTTTTTTCTTTTTCTTTTTCTTTTGTTTGTTTTTGTTTTTTGAAATGACAAATGTGCGACACTGATTCGTAAAATAAGTATTATTTTAATCAGGTCTACCTATTCATTTTTCAGCCGAGATCGCATCCTTAACCCCCTCAGGAGTAAACCCGTTGCTAAGAAAACCCCCTACCTTAACTCTGAGCATTTTATTCGGAATGAGACTTAAACCCACGACCTCTTAATATTTACACATCATAGGTAACTCAACTTAACTAGTTAGGCTAAGAATCATTGGTTTCTTTTGTTTGTTATATATGTATAAGTTTACTAATGCTTGAGTTTAGGTGGTTTATAAGTTCGTCGACATTTTGACAAAAATTTCGATTTGGACATGTCTCTTGTCACGTATAATATGTTTTTATTCAACGTTAGAAAACCTAGTTACTTTATGTTTCAACGAACATTTAGTTTGAGAATGAGATGGGACGATTGTAATCTCTATTTTATCATGCCGTGTTCGATGCAAACGTAATTGACCGTCCCATTTCTGAGCCCGATTAATACTAGAATTTTATTACAATTATTTTGTTTAGTATGATTTATTACGATTATGTTTGTTTCGGTCATCTTGAAAACACTGAATAATCAATGATGATAGACCCATGTTCATCTGTGATGTTCTGCTATTTTGCTAAGATGTCTATCAGCATGGCCTAGCTGTTGCTCATTCGGTTCTGGACATTGACCTAAATCATGCAAGATCAGATTCATTCATAATCTGTATGATTTTGTTTGTGACACGTTCTTATGATGGTTTATCTAAAGCTTGGTTCACTCCGTCCATCACACGCGCAATGTGCATCGATGGAATTAACTAGTTGTGTGTTTAAAGTTGTTACAACTACGCATTAAAACCAATTATAAAAGAGCGTCTAACGTACAAGCATCCAATTTTCCAAGTCACATTAATTACTATACAACGATATTATAATGCTACTTCAAAACACTACGTTGGTATCCACTTTTGGTTTAAGGAACATACATACCATTACCTTAAAACCCATACAACAAACGAAAACGTAATATATATATATATATATATATATATATATATATATATATATATATATATATATATATATATGTATACATATATATATATACATAGGATCAGTATCATTACAGAACCATTTTTTATTTTCAGAACCAAAAGAACCATTGACTTACATAAATGTAAATTATAAACCATTGGTTTACATAAATGTAAGTTAAACCTGGTGATATTTAGTTGTTTTTTTATAGTTTATTATTCATGACTGATATACACATATGTAAAACAGGTCAAGTATTACCAGACTTAATATACATTTATGTAAATCAATGGTTCTGTAGTTCTGAAAATAAAAATGGTTCTGTAATGATCCTAACCCTTTATACATACATACATACATACATACATACATACATACATACATACATACATACATATATATACATATATATATATATATATATATATATATATATGGTAAGGTTCAAATAAGAACCCTGTGTTATTGCGAGAACTTGCAAGAACCCGTCAACATCAGTAGAACTCATAATTTTTTTATTGCAATAACAATATTACACATATACAAGATTATGATATTATATATATATGTGTGAATTATAAATGTAAAAAAGTTTACATTAGTGTAAGTTTTACTTATAATTTTAAATATATGCGTTTTTTTTGCAAAACTTACACCAATGTAAACTCTTTTACACTTACGAATTTACACATATACATAAAAGATCATAATCTTTTATATGTATAATAATGTTATATAAGCAAAAAATAATAATATATATTGACCTTAATGGGTTTTCGCAAGTTCTCGTAATAAATGAGGGTTCTCGCTTGAACCTTTTCATATATATATATATATATATATATATATATATATATATATATATATATATATATATATATATATATATATATCCCAGACCCTGCTCTTGAGTGGGATATACTGGGTTTGTTTGTTTGTTATATATATATATATATATATATATATATATATATATATATATATATATATATATATATATATATACTTGATTTAACTTTCTAATTGTTTAAAGTATATTTGAGTAAACTCCAACCTTATTTTTCAAGTTCATTATATATTTTTTATATAAACTCCAAGAAACGTCGATAATAACGAAACGACTTACATATACGTAACTTGTAGGAACTATATGTTCATAACTCTTAGTTGTACACTTAGTAACACGTACTTGCATATACATAACACATGCATATACGTAACTTTTAATTGTACACTTTATAACACGTACTTATATATACGGAACGTCTTATTTATCATATTTTTTATAAGGGTGAGGTATTCTACAAAGTGTATTTTTACTACAAATTGTGAGAAGACACAATGAGGCTAAAAAAGTCACAAAAAAATTATATCTCACAATCTAAATCAAATTTTAAAAAAACACTTCGGAGCCTTTGTTCATCTCGTTGTCCTCTTTCAGGAAAAAAATAAAAAAAATAATTTTTTTTCATTGTGTCATTATATGACACAATGACGTCATTGTGTCTTTTATATTGACACAATGATATCATTTTGTCTTTCATAATGACACAATAAAGTTATTGTGTCTTTCATAAATAACACAATAAAAAAACGTTAATTTTTTTATTTTTTTACTTTTTCGTTTATTTTTTATCTTATTGAGTACGATTAGGGGAACAAAAGCTCTGAATTACTTTTTTGAAATTCGATTTTGATTGTGAGATATAATTTTTTGTGTATTTTTTTGACTCATTGTGTCTTTTTTTACTCATTGTGTCTTCTCACACTTTGTAGCAAAAATACAATTTGTATTTGAACTTTTTTTCTTTTTATAATATAGTTTTCAAGAGATTTCCTATACATACATATATATATATATGAGAGAGAGAGAAGATGGATAAACAAGAGCAAGACACGTAGGTATTGAAGTAGCGAATTTTGTCCTTGAAAAAGGAAAAAAATTAATGGGATCTATCCTCTGTGAAATAAATGGACCATCTTTTTTGTACTTCAGACATCAAAATCCAACCTTTGATATTCCCATGTAGCTATGTACCATCGTCGTACCTATTGTTATTTTAATTGCACCCTTCATCACAAGGACGAAACCTTATTAAACTTATCTTTATTATTTTACAATAGAATTTTATTTCAATCGACCTAGTGAATTTTTTTACGAAACTATAGATATTATAAGAATTTATCATGCAAAAATAAGCGCTACGGGTGGAATTATTCGTAAGTTTAAAAATTATCCACGCAGAGATTGAAGTTTTTTTTTTTTTGGGAAAGCAAGAGATTGAAGTATCACACAAATGTGAATTATCACGCAAGAAGGTATTCTTACGTGATAATTATATCCCTACATGATTATACCACACGTTTAATCCATATTTTTGATTATTACTTGTTTTTGTGTGATTAATAGTTGTTGTTGCGTGATAATTTAACCCCCAAACTTCGTATGCTTCGCACGAAAAGGACACTTTGTATAGTAACCGTCTCCATGAGAATTAATCTAATTTTTTGTTTATTATTAAAAACTTATAAAATAACTTTGTTTCTGTTAGCGATGACAATAGGATGAATATTAGTAATATCCGTCTGATAATTGATTTTTAAACCTGAATTATATTTTCAAATTCAAAATTCATAGGAGTAGGTTATGATACAAAATACGTTTTTTTGTGTGAAGCATACGATGTGGTTGTTTATTTATTTATATATTATTATATGATAGTTCTATTATCACTTCTTGCATAATATTTTCACTTCCCCGACATGCATGATAATTTCACACATATTTGTAAAATATGGAAAAAAAAACGTTGTAATCTAACATGTTTCTTCATATTCTTTAGGCTGATGATTATTATTTATAATGATGATGATTCCTTTTGTTTCTTTTTTCATTTTCATTAATTCCTTACCATATAATTCTAAAATTTTAATTGTAATGGAATATTATACCCATCACATATCCTCAAACCTTTTGAACTTTTTAATGTCTATGCATCATGATGAAGTAAGTAAAACAAATAGAAATCGTCCTCTTTCTAGGAAAAAAAAAGTCTATGTTAGACGTGAAGAACATCAAATGCATCAAAGTGCATATGTTTGTCTACACAAATATTTTTGAAATAAATAATAAAATAAACGAGTTAAATATTGCAACCAGCTGCATACTTTTTAGTAAATCACACTTATTTAGTTAAATGTGTTTGCGGTTTGACCTAAAACATAGTGTACGTTCGTCTTATAAGGAATGTCACATTTCCTTCTTCCTAAAGTCGCCAACAAACGACACCCTACAAATACCGATCTTGTCTTTATCAAACTTTAAGCTAATGTTCAGCATCTTTCTAATCATAAACATTGTGTTTGGTACATACTCTAGACAAGCTACCGGTCCAAATTGTTCATGAGATCGATAGAAACCAGAAACTCATACATATTGGCATGTGTTTCCTTCGTTTTTAATTACGTTACCTATATGTCATTTTAATTGCCGGTTTTATTTAGTTTATAAATATTTAATATACAAAAGTACAAACAAATGTTAGCAAGATATTCCTCTTTATAACACATTTAGACAAAGATATCATTTAAGAAAGAAGTATATTTAAGGGGTAAAGTTGTATAAAAATGCATTTAACTAGTAATGTAAGATGTGATATGTGTATTTTAATTTTTAATCGCACACTATATGTTTTCGTCTAATAACATTTGTTTAAGACACGTATTATTGTTTAAACACACCATATTATTAATACTATATATATGTACCATCGTAACTAATTTAGACGAATCGCAATAATCAACTAGGAAAAAAATATAGCAATCTTATGTATAAATTGAAAATGATAAACTCTCAACTTATGTTATAGTTCGTTAAAAGCAAATTTATATATATAATAACTACCAACTCAAGTTTGCATATATTGTTATATTTTAAGCATTAAAAGTTGTACACATCTTTTGTTTTTTTATTTTAAACTTTTACATTAAACCTAATACTTTTATATCATTTACAACTTAACCGTTATAATTTTTTACTTTCAGGTAGCTTTATCCCCCTATACATTTAGTTTTTACAAAATTTTATTTTACATTTCAGTTTAAATTTTAAGAGTCAACACATTGTAACATGTGCGTGTACGTGGTTCAACTTTGTTACACCTAATTTTTTCGTTTAACGGCCCTGTCGTAACGTGCGGTTCCTAGATCGAATAAGTTATTGTTTTTTAATGTTTTACCTTTCTATGTTACTTTTCGTTTGATACAAGTTTTTTCAGTGTTAGTGGTTGCTGACAACAATGTAACATTGGTGTTATTTGTTATGATTTTATGCTCCACCGTAACGCAGGGGCTTAATATTAATTAGTATAAATAAAAGTCATATAGTATAGTAAACAAAGATGATTATTTCTTTTGTTTTTTTTTTGGTTTTTGTCATAACTAACTTCCAACTTATATCATAGATGTCTTGAATAACAATCCAAAACGTCCTTGCTTTGTATGAAAACTTTGCTTTTGATGTAATCAGCTCATGAAACATGTCTTCTAATATAGGCTCACCTGCATAAAATATTCGAACAATTTATAAGAAAAAGTAAAGTGAATAATATTAATTATTAAAAGATTTGGTAATAAAAACGTAAGGGCTATAATGTACCATCTTCCTACTCTAATAAAGGGTATCTGGGATGACACGTGTCAACACCACAATCACTCATCAAATTTTTCCCGCCTCTCTCTCCTATTAAATAATTATCTTAATTACTAATAATACTATTTAACACTTTTTTGATTTAATAAATTAATAAAGAGATCTATTTATTAATATTATTTCTAAATAAATAATTTTTTATACAATAATAAATTTATTTAAAGCATAAGACTTTTTTAAAAATATGAAATATTTAAAATTGGTATTTTTAAAAGTTATTTTTTTAAAACCAAAATAATTAAATTTAAGAGTTATAATAAGAAAATTTTTAAAAATGACGATTTTATACGGTTTGTTTTAAAACAAAACATTTATTTTTTAAAAATAAAGTTTTAAAAATTTGATATCACTATTTTATACTTACAGTCATTTCTAATACATAATTTCAGTGATATTATATCTTAAATATTATTTTATAATTAATAAATTTTATTATATTAATTTTTTATTTATTCAACCCGTGTAACACACGGGTTACTATAGCTAGTGTCATATATATAGAATTGATAAAGAATCTTAAAAAGGAATGTGGTTTTCACATTCACATTCACATGCAAATGCAGATGGATTATTTATCATCGGCTATGATACGGGTGCATGCTCCAATCATGGGGCCTATACCCCTGTCACTTCTCACGTTTTTTTTTTCTTTTTCTTTATTTTTTAACGGCTAATTAGGTGTTAATTGTTTGTATCATCAAGTTAGTAATCTTTACCCATGTCAAGGTTTGAACCTTGAAACTTTAAGAGAGACAAAGTCTCACGTTTCTGTACCCGCGTCGTACCCGACCCCACCCCATCTTCTATTTTTTTATTATTATTTTAAGAGTTAATTACACAAATAGTCCCTGTGGTTAGCGAAAATGACATGTTTGGGTGCTAACTTTCGTTAAATTTTCTGTTAAATTATGATGAAGAGACTAAAATACTCTTTTGTAACTAAAGGGACCACTTGTGTAATAAACTCAATTTTAACCCAGGTACCATTTGTTTACTTACTCTAAAATAAAAAATAAAAAACAAAACTAACACATACCCTTCTTCATTTTCATGAACCGCCAGCCCCTAGGGCACCACCACCCACCATGGGCACCGTCGTCTCGACCTCATCATCATCGTCATCGTCATCGTCATCGTCATCGTCATCGTCATCGTCATCGTCATCGTCATCGTCATCGTCATCGTCATCGTCATCGGCATCGTCATCGGCATCGGCATCGTCATCCTCATCATCATCGTCATCACCATCATCGTCATCACCATCATCGTCATCCTCATCGTCATCGTCCTCATCATCATCGTCTCATCATCATTGTAATCTTTCGTATTTTTCGTTAAATAAAAGTTAACTTCGTTATATCCTTGTAAGGATCATAGTTGTCATTTATGAAACTTGTGGGTTACATATGCTAGTTTCTTAATTTTATATTCTTTCTTTAATTTAAAAGTTAATATTTTAAACAATTAAATTGGATATGTTGATAATAATTGCAATAATAATAAAAATTATAATAATAATAACACCAATAATAATAATAATAAATAGTAATAGTAATAATAATACTAATAATAATAATAATAATAATAATGTTATTATTATTATTATTATTAGTAATATTAATAATAATAATAACAATAATTTATAAAACTTATTAAACTTAAAAATATTTAAAACTTAAAGTTAATTAAGTTCAGGGGTTTGTTTTGTCATTTTACAAACTTTAAATAAAAGTTTTAGCATAAAATAATAACAAACTAAATTACAAGGGTCAAATGTGTAATTTTAAACTTACACCCAACCCCCCACCCCGTTTTCCCGGCCGAGCTCCGACCACAACTCCAGTCACCTCTGACCAACACCAAAAACCATGAAATTCATGGATTTTGCTCGAGTTAAACCGCCCTTTACCAACGTATATCAGTTTCGAACCCGCGGACGCTCTTTAAATCGCGTTTTAATCGAACTTTTGATGGTTTCTAATTGTAACCGAATGACCATTGAACCTCAAAGTCGTTATACACTTAGATCACAACAACAAACAAATTAAACAAACAGAAACGCTTGGGTAATCATTTCGAAGTTAATGGCAATATCAATTTCACCTGAAACAACCCTGTAAACCGATGAACTCAACCGAAACGGCCGACCATTAAGCTATAGCCGTTGGTTATTAATTCGATCTAATTGGCCTTATAAAACAGAGGGCTAATGCTCTCGACCTCTTCTTTCAACTCCCTGTACAATCAATTTTTCGAAAACCCTACACAATCATCGATTCCAGACACCTTTGTTCTTCACAAGTGGAATGATTTAAACCGAGCTTAAACACTTCAATTCGTCTGTAATCAAGTAAGTTAAACACATCTTCATACTCGATTTCAAGTGGGAAACAAAAGCCCTACGTTCGTTTTCATTAACAATAACAAATTGGTGTTCAATTGGGATCGAAATCAATCTAGGGTTCATTCGATTTGGGGATTTCTATCTACTTAAGTTCTTAAGGTTTTAAAACCAAGTGATACCATGGGCACGGCCCTGGTTCACTGGTTAGTCACTTGCATCACCACTTTGAGGTCCCGGGTTCGAATCGGGGCACCCTCATATATTTTTTAAAAGCTTTTTCAGCCTTAAATTAATTATAGAAAATTTTTAAAAATTATAAAAATCATTTTTGTAAACTTTGTTTATTTTTAAAATCATCAAGTTATTTTCTGCAGTTTTTCTTTAAATTTAAATATTTATAAAACAATATAACAAAGATTATTTTTAGTTATTTCATATAAAATGGACTTTAAATTATAGTTTAAATTAATAAATTATTATTGGTCCAAACATTACTTTTAATTATAGTTTAATCTTGTTATTTTAAATAATTATAAAAATTATTTACACTTTATAGTTAATTTTATTTGTTATTATAAAAACTTTAATTACATTAAATTATCTAAATGATATAATATTTTTCATTGAATTAAAATATAAGAGATCCTAATATTAAATTTTACTTATATATATTAAAAAACCCCAAATCTCTATTGAAACCTTAGTTCACGTATGAAGCGGTAATCTTATCTTTAAACTTAAACTTGGAACTTACACGTTTAGGTACTTTGTAAAGGAATTATTGGAACATCTTCTTTTATTCTTAATAGCATCTTATATACAAATACATTATGTGAGTTATTCATGCCCCTTTTTACCTTATTTCACACCTTTTAAGGTGAAACATGTTAACCTTATAAACTTACATTTGTAAACTTTTTTATACTTGTAACGCTCATGCAATTCATACTTATTTTCGTCATGGTTATTTGTATTATTGTGAGTGTTATATGACATATATTATATGTTGACAATCATTAACTATTGCTAGCCTGGCGACGTCATAGATCTATGGGCCTGACAAGCCTATTTGGTGGCCCTAGTGTCGTATTCTTGAACACTATGGGGACCAAGTACACTTAGCTAATCGTTTAATCTTGTAATCTGTCAAGGTTTGATTATAGCTATATGTGTTCTATAAACTTGCATAATGCATAACCATTGACATGAATTGCTACTTGTAAATCTTTTGCTATATTTATTTATACTTAACCCATGGAAACTCACCAACTTTCATAGTTGACCTTTTATTTTTAACATGTTTCAGGAAATGCTCATGTTTGATGTCATCTCTTGAAGGGTGCTCACATCTAGGATTTGGACCTAGATACATGAATAAATTATCTTGAAATATTTATCTTATGTTATGTTTATTTCTTGTTTGAGACTTATGGTTGTAATTTGCATTCTAAAACTTATGGTAATAATATTTTTATTAAATGGTAGCGTTATATGGCTGTGAACAATCTTAACCCTAACATCTCGACGATTTCGCCGTTAAGGTTGGGGTGTGACAATCATCATCATCATCATGGTTAATTAACAGAAAAGTTAACGGCGCATTAAAGTTGGGTATCAATTGTGTAATGTTTTGGTAAATCTTTGGACGGATCTTATAGTTTTTCAAAGATAGAGACCGAATGAAAACATGTCTAACCATAAACAACATACAAACCCAGTATATCCCACCCAGTATGTCTAACCATAAGATTCTTTAATGTAATTATCTCTTTTTTTAAAGTTTTTTTACTAGTGAGTCACTAACCCATCTAATTATTTTCACTACTTGAGACTCTAAGCTATGTCATGTTCATGGATGTATGAGTACCAAACCTTAGATCATTCTCAAAAAAAACCCGTCATAAGAGAGAAAGTCATAGAGCTAAGATCTACACCGGCACCGGTATTTAAAATAGTAATACCAAATTTGAAGAGAAGTGGTTTTCTTATTATACCAAATCCATCGATTTTGTAACTGTATTTTATTGGTATAGGTGCCCATTTTATATTTTTATTTTGATATTTTTCGCTTTAATGTTTATTTTCTTTTTTCTTACGATTGTATAAGAACAATCGTAATCTTGAACTTAGTACATAGAACATTCATGATGACTCAAAATTTGTATCAAAATAGTAAAAGAACACCATTTTTTTGTATCCCGGACAAAATTTGTATTTTCGGTTTTACCGGCACCGATACAAGATTAGGCAAAAGCAAATACTAGTACCGGGATTGTTTTTGTTCGGTCGGTACGTTCGGCACGTTATCAATAGTCTTTACAAAATGCTCATCTTCAATTATATAAATACATTTCTTGCTAAAAGGGTGTGAAATAAATATTAATTATTAAAAGAAATAAATATCTGGACAAGTTGTAATGATGTTTATATAATCTTTGGAGATGCTTATGCTGTTTGTCGGTGTGATTTTATGTCACTCACGTCGCAAAGCCACCAAGGGAACGGCTTGTGTGGGGCCTAAAGGATGAATATATTTTCAATTAAACTTACTATATAGTTGATTTTATCTTACACTTTAATTTTTTTTTTTTAAATAGCAAATATATCATACTCGTACGTTACGTCAAATCACATTATTACCTTGGTTTGAACCTTAGAACACCCTCTAAAGGTCAAAATTCTATCAAATGGACTAACCCCATAGTAACATCTTACACTTTAATAATCAAATAGCATTAAACTTACTATATATTGATACTCACACTCACAGAGGGAACAATACACAAAACATCATAAACAAATTAAGATAAAAAATAATAAAAGAAAAACAAAAGTAAAGATTAAAGCAAAAGAATAAATAAATAAATAAATAAATAACAAATCCAAGTTAAAGAATAACATGTTATAATAATAATATTAATTGAGAGAATTGAGGATCCTTTTGTGATGGAAATTGAAGATTAATTTGAAGAAGAAGAAATCTTCGTTGCTTCTATATATCTGTAATCCTTGGAGTTTTGGAAGAGAACCTGCCAAAACATAGGCAGAGACATAGAGATGAGGGGAAGAACAACTTGTAAGAGAAAGGCTTGATCTTTATGGATGATGCACAAAGGGAAGAATACATACATATATATATACACATAGCAGTGAAAAATTTAGAAAATGGTGAGACCCATGTCTGCCATTGTAACATAACAAATATTATAACATTATTCTACCTATAAAAGGAAAATGTATTTAGTGTAAATGAAGACATTATAAAAGCTCAGGCTGTACAGTTTGTTGCCTATAAAAAAAAAAAAACTTCAATAAAGTTTAAGGGTTGTATAGTAAGTTTATTAAAACTAAAAATAAACACTAATTAATTGATTTTTAGATTGAAAAATCTAAACAACATCACTCGCAGTCGCAAGGTTTGAACTAGGGTGGATTTTTAAAACACAAGCTCCTTACATAAGTGCAAAAAAGTTTTACAATTCAACCACCTTAGCTGCTTATATAAGTTTTATAATAACAATAAAAAATATATATAATACACTAAACCCAACACATGAACCAATCATAATTTTTTACTGCAAACCCCATGATGAATGTATATATATAATTTGATAAGCATGTTTTAAGTATGTTGTGTCTTTGAAAAGTTAAATGTGTTATGTGTGATACAAGTGAACTAATTAGGTCTCATATGTTTAAACACTTTCTTTGCATGTCACTTACGATCGGTGACGTAATGACCTGTTTATGACCTAAACATGTTCGTCCAAGTTAAAGTGTTACTTCATGACATAATGGTATTCGTGTCATAATTTGTTTGACACTAGTTTTACTCGTAAATTACTATACACTCGTTTAGTCTATTTGTCGCTTTTAACCCTTTAATTTCTTTTTATTTTGATGTTTGCATACATGCATACACGCCCCCTAAAAGTCTCGCTTGATAGTGATGTATAAGTAGATATAAGATGAATACAAACTTTACCTTACCCTCAATGATATGAGAAGACCGATCCTTAAAAGACCACAACTACTTATTTCGATTAGTAAGTTAACGTATTGTTATATATTAACAGATAACTAACTTTAGTTAAAGATCATTGATTTCTAGCATCAAAAACATATGTGTATTTTGTAAAATAAAGTGTACGGATAAAATGTATGATAGCGATTAAAAATCTTGGAAGCTTCGTCGTAGCTTATCACATGATAGTGGTACCGTTTAGTGTGGGTATCGAATGGAACATGTTTAAAGACATGTCTATTTATTTATGTGTTAATTTATTTCTTAATTTATTTATTAATATTTGACAAAATAGAGTTCAATGAACATGTTTATTTGTGATCCAAAGCTTTTCGGAGGTAGGAGCATGTTTCATCAAATGTCATTATCTAGTATTTACTTTCCAACTATTCAGCATTTGAATATAATTTTTTTTTACTTGAAGTAATATTAGTTTGTTGTTGAAAAATATGATACATAAAATGGTTATATTATTTATTAAATAAGTATGTTATTTTTTTTTAAATTTTTCCACTATCTAATCAGCTACATGTATAAGTTTTTATTTTAGTTTTTAGAGTTTTTTTACTTAAAATTAATTATATCTTAAATGTTATTATATATTATATTATACATACATACACACATACATATGTGTGTAAATATATAAGGGCAATTAAAGGAAAAGAATGTAGAGTTGCCAATAACCATAAATTGTACTAGAAATAATAACTAGCAATTCTACTAGAAATACCCTATAAATAGGATATCAAAAACAATTAGAAAATTAGAAAACCCATTAAAATCATAGTAATAATAATAATAATAATAATAATAATAATAATAATAATAATAATAATAATAATAATAATAATTATAAGAGTCTCTACTAATGATAATAATAATCGAGAACATAAAATTCTCTATTTTATCTCAATTTTATTTTCAAGAAATTGCCACCGACCCCCAGTTTGCAAACACTTTGTTTCCCGTACCACCCTCCTTACACCTCGTCAATCTCTTCACATCCCCTTTTCCGGTCATCGTCCACCGCAAACCACCGTCACCGCCACCCTCCTCCGCCTCCTCCTCCGCCGCCACCTCGGCCTCCACGTCATCACTCTCTTCACACTCTTCCAGTTCACCCCCTTCACTTTCATAATTTACAAACGAGTCCCTCAACAAAGAAATCTTAAGCCTCCCACTTGTACGTTCCGCTTCGAAACTTGTACCACCGTTAAAAACACTCACAGCCTTTATCACCAACCGTCCACCTACCCTATGGTGTTTCACCTTCACCCCGCCGTCGTCGCCGCTGATGGAGGTCAACGGCGGCGGAAACTCACTCCGGCGACTTTTCCGGTCAAAATTCCGGCACTTTGACCGTTGAATTGACCTCAATCTCACCCTTTCCTCCATTGAAACCACTCCAAATTCATCACCACTTTCACTAACATCACTCCCTGTTTCACTACCCAAACTCTCCGTACACATTTCTAGGCTTTTGGTACTCAATGCTGATGCAGAGCGTTTGACCATCGGATGAACGTACACTTCATCGTCTCCGGCGAGATTCTTGAACTCCGGTGACGGATTTTCAAGAACTTTGAGAAAACTCAACCCATTAGAGGCCATTAAAGATAGAAAAAAGATGAAAGTCAAGAAATTTGTTGAGGATATTTGGGATTTGACCCTTTTTTGAAGAGATTAAAGGGTGAAACTTTAGTAATTTAGATGAGATTTTGAGGGTGGCATGAAAACAGAGGGGATTGGGTGAAGGGGGTATTTATAGGTGTAGAAAGATAGAGAGAATGAGAGATAAAGGCAACTTTTTTATGCAATTGGAATTTAATAGTTTATTTTGGTTTTTATATTTTTATTCATCTTTTTAACTTGTCCACACATTTTATTTTTCAATTGGAGAATCCTTATACCCTTATACAATATACAGTTGTATTCATTCTTCCATTTAGGAGAAAAAGATTGAATTTGTCTTTTGTTTTAACTATAAAATTGAATTTATATTTGCTTTTGATTTTCTAGGAACGAGATTAAGGGGTTGTTTGTTTTCGTCTTACCCGACTGATCCGGCCGACCCGTTAACTCGGTCAGCCGGTCAGTCCGTTTGCTGTTGATGAAATCCACTTCTGATCGGGTCTGATGGACTGTCCAAACCTTAAAATCTTTATAGTTGACCACAACCAAACCCCCATCAACAGCCCCCACCTGCAATTTCTCCATCGGAGCACCCCCATCAGAACCCCCATCTTTGAGCACCCCATCGACGAGCACCCCCATCGGACGCGAACCCTCGACACCCCCATCGTCGGCCCATCCTCCGGTTGCAACCATCTCCATCCGGCTGCAACCACCTCCACCGCGAGATTTTGTTTTGGGGGTTGTGCGGCGGTGGTCAGAAGGTGGTGCGGTGGTGGTGGGTTGTGGTTGGGGGTTGTACAAGGGTTGGTAGATACTGAGAATGAGTTTAGCGGTGGTGGTGGTGGGATTTGGTGGGAGATGAGTTTAGCGGTGGTGGTGGGGGAGAAGGGTTGGTAGATTCAAGTTTCTAAGAATATACAAATATACAATTCAAACATTTTGTTTTCTTCTTTTTTGTTTTTAGCCTTTTAAAATAACTATTTAAATAAAATAGTAAAGATAATAAAAAACTCGATATTTGAACGAAGATGACATGAATCGATATCATCATTAATAAGTTTTTAAACCACCATAGTGCAATCATTTGACTATTTTTATTGATTACACAACGACAGTTTAATTCAAACTCGTCAGAACAACGAGGCAATATGGTTGTTTTGATCATTCAGCAGAGTCAGTCAGATATTAAATCAAACAACCAAGTTTCAGTTAGATGCAGATTCAGTCAAAACTTCTAACTGGGTCAGCTTCTTACTCAGTCAGATCCTACTCAATCAGCAGTAATCAAACAACCCCTAAGGGACTGTTTGTTTTAGCCTCTGTTTGTTTCAGGCTCTTAATGATTTATATGTCTGAATGGTTCAACACTTAATAGTTTAGACTGTTTGTTTCGTGAGCAAATGTCTGAATGGTTAAGCATTATACTAATGCTGAATAGTTAAGAACTCTTATCGAATTAGTCAGACATTTGTGTTTAACTAGTTAAGCGATATACGAGCTTTTAATAGTTAAGAACTCTTAATGGTTTAACACTTAATAATTTAACACTTAATGATTTCATTGATTCAGCATTTAATCATTAAAAAATTATCAAACAGCCCCTAAGTTGCATTTGAGTATTGAAGATATACATGTCATATCGCATTTTGTTAGAAGAATTAGCGTTTGTCTCGGAGTTAAATCGGTGGAAAAGAGTTTTTCGAAGAACGGATGTGTAATATGAATATTGACATGCCTGTAAATTTTTATTTTGTTGATTACTAGTCTAGTTAATGTTTGTTTGAAGGAATCAAACAAACAATTGGGACGACAGATAGCTTGGTGTACGTATTTGAAGTTAGGATCCCTAGTTTTGATTAGAGGTTACACTAATATATGTAGGCACATAGAATTCAAATCTTGTAACGCATCTCTTCGATAGCGGTTATTATATTGATTTTGATAGTAAACACTTAAACGTTTACTTTTAACTTTTGTTTATATACTCAAATCTTAACTCTCTCTTAAAAATATATTTGATATTAGATTTAGAAATAATTATTTGATGCCTAAGCCCAAAATATATATACATACACTTAAACTTTTTACTCTCTTACTTTTAGAAAATGTTTTTATAAAGTTTAAAGTTGTATGTGCTTATTCTTATCAACGTTATTTTGGTTTTAAGTGTTTCATTTTTCAATAGCGTCGTGCATATTTTATGAAAGTCCCAATGTTATTTTTTCAACGGTTTTTTATTATAAGGTTTCAAATTTCATTAATGCCATCGCATCAACCCAAGGTTTTGTGACGATTTTATTTTTTATATACAGTTGTTGACGTCATCAATAACTTGCAAGTTTTCTCTTTCCTAGATTCGACGCACAGGTTCATGTCAACGTTTTGACATTAACATATTTACGATTTTTTTGTTCCCCGTCGTAACACATGGTTGTTAATACAAATGTTATATCTAGGGGTGCAAACGAGACAAGCCGAGCTCGAGCTCGTAAAGGCTCGAGCCTGGCTCGTGATAACTTAGGAGAGCTCGAACTCGGCTCGTTTCGAGCTTTATTTTTAAAGCTCGACTCGATAAATACTTTTTCAAGCTCGAGCTTGGGCCGGGCTCGGCTCATTTATTTATTTAAATATTATTTTTAATATTTTTATATTTAATATTGATATATATATTTATAATTATATATATTTTATATAACATTATACATATTATTTAATTGTTTTTATCATAACTTTATATATAATTTTATGTATATAATGTATTTAACAAATTGAATAAAAATATATAAATAAAAAGTTCGTTTAGGCTTGTGAGCTGGCTCGAGCTCGATACGTGAAGCTTGGGCTCGAACTCGATAATTAAATGAGCTTTTTTTATAAGCTCGAGCTTGACTCCGGTTCGATAAAACTCGACTCGTTTTTTAAGCTTTTTATTGATACGATCTCAAATAATTCACGAGCAGCTCGGTTCGTTTGCAACCCTAATATATCCATTTTCCATTCTTTTAAGTTAGAATTGAACTCTGAATATACGATCATTAATAAAAGTTTTGAAAAAGTTGATAGCAAAAAAGAAAAAAGGAAGCCATGACTAAGTTGTCGCAATCTATCAAAATAAGATTAAAAACTGTGAACTTGGAAATTGTGAGGAACTTTGGGAAAGAAGAATTAGTTGAAAGCTATAAATGTGAAGTCTTTAAAGTTGATTGGTTACATTTGGGAATTGGTAAATTCTATTTAAACGCAATTTGCAACAATTTGATGTGATCTTATATTTTATTTTCATTTTGATTTTTAATTTCATATGTATTTATTTTGAGGGAATCATGGAATTACTGTTATCTTTATAGTTTGTAAGGAAAACGAAAATCACGTTTATACTCATGACATATGTGATTTCATTGTTGTCTGTTACCTTTTTATCATTATATAAAACTTTAATCTCATAAATGCATATGTTAATGCATGTTTTGTGCGATCATATCATCATAACTTCTCTATCATTCTTTTCACTCGTGTACCACATCTTAGGTGTGTTATGGATACGAAAATGTACATGATATATAACCAACAGTCGTTTATCATCTTTTACTTCTGTATTATTATAAATCAACTATTTTATAATTTTCTATAATTGAGTTATGTATCGAATTGCTTGTTTCAGTTTAGTATCGAGTAAGTAATAGATTGTGATTCTGAAATGCGCATAGTATCCAACTTGCGATAGTTCATAAATTAAATCACACACATTATATACCACTTGCATGGGTTGTAAGATATATGTAACTTATTATTTGGATACCGGACCATGTGATTGCGTATGTCATGATTGTGGATATGATATAATTTTTCTTTGATATAGTCAGAAGAATATATAACACGCCCAAGAAAATAATTACTGTTGTAGTTCACTCTTTATTTTTCCCTAGATACCTTTTGGTTAGTAACAACTTCAATAAATATAATTGCATGGTTATAATCTTTTATTTTTATATGCATTTGAATATCAGTAGTTTATATATATAATATAAGTTATATCCAACATATATACACCTTATATTTTTAAATTATCATTTTTCAAATCAATGTCACTCCATTATTCTCTAATAACATGCATGCATGTTATGTTCGCTATAAACTAACATTTATTACGGGTGCTCGATCTAAGTGTTTAATATGGAAAAAAACGCATCACGTACCAATAAGGTTATATCAAACGCGAATATAACTTTGCATCAAATTCAAATACATTTAAAGTATTAAAAAGTTAAATAATACACTAAAAAGTTAATGAAAATAAAAGTTTAAAAGTTGGCATGCAAAAGCATTATCATTGGTACACCCATTTTTTATTAGCAAAAGTGAGGCTACAATGGGACAAGATCCCCTTAGTGATTTTCTAGGTCATTACTTTGCTTTGTATCCTCCTCTCAAATAACTAGCTTTTATTACAACTTTTTCATATGTGTTTTCAGGTCCACTGAGGTCAAAACCTATGTTGGAATGTTTGGTTTAAAATTTAGATACGTATGAGCATCTCTAATGCTATAAAAACGTTATCTATCTTTATTGTTGTCTTGTGACGCATTACCATTCGAAAATTATTAATCGTACGGACAAACTTATGTAATATATGTGATCAATATAGTTATATATATATATATATATATATATATATATATATATATATATATATATATATATATATATATATATGTATATATATATGGGTAGAGGTTCTAATAAAAAATAAGTTTTGCCTAAGTAGGCTAAGAAGGAATAAAAAGATTACATGTGGCACTCTTCAAATTAGGGTTAAAGGGCATTATGGTCCTAAAACACACTCATTAGTCCCTTTTGTATTTTATCAAAATACAGCACAAATTCGAATGTAATGTGTTGTTTTATTAAATACAACATATCATCATACTTGATCATGATGGATATGCATAAATCAAAGCTCTTGGTATATAATAAGAGTTATTCCAAACCCTAGCATGCATCTTCAAACCTCCATAGCTTTCTCCTTCATTCTCATACCACAATCCACCGGCAACACCAAACACAGCTTCCCCACCACCCCCAACTGCAGCATCTCCGCCACGACGCTGCCGTTGCCCGAGAACTTCGCCACCGAGTGCACGATCCTCACCGCCCTCTCACTCGCCGCAGGCGAAACCCTAAAGATCTTCTTTGAAACCACTGCTAATCCTGCAGCATGCTTCAAAATCTCAGATCTACCTTCAGCACATTGGCACAGGTGATCCAATGCTAACAACACCATCTCAGTGATTCGCTGATCGGTTGAATACAGCTTTGTGCTGTTTTATGAAATACAGCACAGCTTTGTGCTGTTTTATGAAATACAGCACAGCTTTGTGCTGTTTTATGAAATACAGCACAGCTTTGTGCTGTTTTATGAAATACACCACAGCTTTGTGCTGTTTATGAAATACACCACAGCTTTGTGCTGTTTTACGAAATACAGCACAGCTTTGTGCTGTTTTACGAAATACAGCACAGCTTTGTGCTGTTTTACGAAATACAGCACATCTTTGTGCTGTTTTACGAAATACAGCACAGCTTTGTGCTGTTTTACGAAATACAGCACATCTTTGTGCTGTTTTACGAAATACAGCACATCTTTATGCTGTTTTATGAAATACAGCACGGCTTTGTGTTGTTTTATAAAATGCAGCATAAAAATGTTAAAAATGTAGCACAACTTCACATAATTTGATTTTTTTTTTTGTAAAAAACTATAGTAATACTATACTCAAATTAAAGAGAAAAAAAATGCTTGATTTTATGGTGTAATTTATTTAAAAAAATAATACCGTATGAAAAAGTTATTAGCATTTAAAAAATAGGGGGAATTTTAAAAAGTCAATAATTGTGGGTAATATAATAAAATACCCAAATTACCCTTGATTACTTATTCTTTCTATACTTTGATCTTAGCCCTTAATTAGATAATTAGAAAGTTATGATTACTTTTTAGTATTATTAGGGAAAAATTATTTTTCTATATATATATATATTCTGTTTGGGTCTCACTTTCTAATTTAATATACATATATTTCAATAAATATTTGAACTTTTTGATATTTTGTAAGGGAATTAACAACTTACTATCATGTGGGTTTGGATATATTTTTATATTTTATATTATGTAACTGAATAATTTTTTAGTAAATTATTTAGTAGGATGCTTTCAAGTACAATATAATTTGTGTTGTAAATTGTATTACAATATGAATTTATAACGTTTATGTATGATTCGAAAGTTTATGAGATTTAAAACAATTTGACGATTATAACGTAAAATAAAAACGTGTGAATAAAAGAAATATAAATACATAGTTTTATTTTACCAAAATTGTCTTCATTTATTTAAATACAACACTTTAGGATGGTGGTCTGCCCAAACTTTCTCAAATTTTCTTACATTTTTAACTTATATTTTTTTCTTTTAAATATCGTCTAATTTTATACCTGCAATCCTCGGAATGCACATAAAATATGAGAGACGAAAATACCCAATGTTTTCAGAACCGGATCGGACGTCGAACCGGACGCCTTACTGGTTTGGTGGTCGGACCAGTCGGGCAAGATTTAAGAGTCAGATGACGTGATAATTTATATATAGTATATTATATATATTGTTATATATATAATTAACTATAAGTAATTTTTATATATGATTTATATATGTATTTTATAGTTATATAAAACTTAACTATATTTGTATATTCAACACACTAATTTATGGTTCAACACCCCGTTTTTACCCATTAAAATCAAAAAAAAAAACAAAATCCGGTTCGTACCGGTCCGGTTTCCCGGTTTGACCATCGGTTTGGGACGAACCGGCCGGTTCGAACAGCCAAAAAAGATCCATAGTGAACAGGACCGGCCACCTAGCCGATCCCCAGTTGGACCGGTTAGACCGGCCGGTCCGATCCGGTCCTAACAACATTGAAAATACCACTACACTATAACGTCATCTAGAAAATTTTTGAAAATTGGTGATGACACAATGGGGTATTTTGAAATACTTGACAATTGCTACCAAGGGTAATAACACCACTCTTCTTATTTTGAATTTATTTTTAAATTTTTATTTAACATAAAATTTGGTTTTTCTTTTAACAATATGTAATATCTAGTATTAAAAGAATATATAAATACATAGTTTTATTTTACCTTCTACGTTTTGTTCCGCTTAGTTATCAAAATAATTTTCTTTGTATCCCACTGTTTTCTGGACATGGGTGTCCGTCAATTCGGACAAAATGCTCCTAAAATCACCAAAAGAATGTACCTTAACAATAACGTAAACGAAACAACGGCTGTCTGTGAAACATGTTTTTGTCTATGGCTACACATCACTAGTGGTTTAAAACATCACTAGTGGTTTAAAGGGTTGTTTGATTTGCTTCTGACCCGGTCAAAATGTCTGACACAATGACTCGGTCAGACATTTTCAGCCGGTCCGTGTTTGTGTTGTAAAAATGGTGTTGCTGGCTGAGTCAACCGGTTAACCACCCTTTGTTTTGATGCTAACCTAGTCCCTCTTTTTAGATTTGCTGATTGGGTAATTTATTGAGCATCCATCAAACATAGCCTAAGTTATATCCTTCATTTCTAAATATAGAGATAGTGTACATATTTACAATTTTTATGATAGAACATGATCGTTTATATTTGTTTGATCAGCCGATTGGCATCGTGATTTTACAAAGTAGACAAAGAATATGGTAAACAATTGTTTTCACACTTTAATAGACAATTATGTCATTTTACAAAAGCTGGAGCAACAAAGATTAATGTTGTCACCTCTTTATTTCTGTCTACAAATAATGACAAGAGTGATTAGATTTGTTTTAAGATCACATGATAATTTGCACTAAAAAATCATGGTTTATTAAAGTTTCATTGGCATTAGCATGTTAAATACACTGAACCAAACTTATTATATTTTGAATTTTGAGTACCAGACTTTCAAAATACGTTACATTTTATAACTTGCGGTTTTGACTTATCTAACAAAATATAATAGAAACAACCCTTAGGCAAGAGTGAGCTTATTCTACAAAGTGTATTTTTGTTACAAAATATGAGAATACACAATGAGCCTAAAAAATCATAAAAAATTATATATCACAATCTAAATCGAATTTCAGAAAAGTAATTCGGAGTCTCTGTTCCACTCGTTGTCCTCTTTCAGAAAAAATAAAAAAATTCATTATGTCTTTTATAAACAATGACGTCATTGTGTCTTTCATAATGATACAATGACGTCATTGTGTATTTTATAATGACACAATGACGTCATTGTGTCTTTCATAAATGACACAATAAAAAACGTTAATTTTTTCTATTTTTTTTTTTTTCGTTTATTTTTTTCTTAGTGAGGCTGGCTAGGGGAACAAAAGCTCGGAATTATTTTTTTAAAATTCAATTTAAATTGTAAGATATAATTTTTTTATAATTTTTTGACTCATTATGTATTCTTATAATTTATAATAAAAATACACTTATAGCAGAATTACAATTTATATTTAAATTTTTTTCCTCAGCAAAATGACAACTAGGCCCCACTATGAATCTTCGGTTTTTTGGGAAGGAAACTTGGCCCAAGCAACTCATTTAGACTTTATGGATTTCAACTAGAAAAATGAGTGTAAGCTTGAAATTATCTATTATCTATTATACTATATATTAAAGACTTATGTCGGTGGCTACAGTGCCACCGACCTCAGTTAAAACCCTAATCCCCTTCCATCGATGGATCTCATCGCCGACTACTTTTGGGACGCTCAGAGAGGAGAGAATGACGGAGGAAGACAATCGACAACCCCTCCACGATGTCGCCTTCCCATCTAGGCCGTTCAATGTTCAGGGATGCTGACTATTAGGGTTCATGGGGTCCTGTTTACACTTTACAGAGGCGGAGGTATCATGGCTCGGAGTCATTTCCCTATCGGTGATTTCGATTGATTTTTGTGAAGGTTTAAGAGGTAAGCTAGATTTTGTTCAACTTAGAATTTAAAACGAAGCTTCATTTGGGTTATATATTAAAGACTTATGTTGGTGGCTACAGTGCCACCGACCTCAGTTAAAACCCTAATCCCCTTCCATCGATGGATCTCATCGCCGACTACTTTTGGGACGCTCAGAGAGGAGAGAATGACGGAGGAAGACAATCGACAACCACTCCATGATGTCGCCTTCCCATCTAGGCCGTTCAATGTTCAGGGATGATGACTATTAGGGTTCATGGGGTCCTGTTTACACTTTACAGAGGCGGAGGTATCATGGCTCGGAGTCATTTCCCTATCGGTGATTTCAATTGATTTTTGTGAAGGTTTAAGAGGTAAGCTAGATTTTGTTCAACTTAGAATTTAAAACGAAGCTTCATTTGGGTTATTCAGTTATTTTTAAACAAATTTATAATCTGATTATGATATGCATCGTGTTGTGTTGTGTTGTAAGCTTGATCGCTACAGGAAATGGTGCACTGTGTGAGCTGAATCTTGAACGCACACAAGGTGTTTGATTAAATGCATGTGAGAGATTCTTGAACTGGTGAGTAGGAATAAACAATTTTTGACAATTAAAAAACGTCACGTTCGTTTCAGTAGTGTGTCACTCTTTGTAGTATATATATTATATGCGTGTAAATTGTTGTCAATTGCACATGGCCTTTTGAGCTTCTTCCCTTAGAAAAAGTGTGGCAAGAATGGGTCAAACCCAAATAACAGCTCCATTGTTCCACGATCTGTACCATTTGTACCCGAGTCAACCCGTTTAGCTCTTCTATGTGAATACACTAACACCGGTGTCGCATCATATATGCCATGTGAATCATTTTTTTAAACTTGTAAATAAATGCATGTTTTTTTATATTCACACGTAAGCATGGTTTGCATATGTAGCATGGCATCAATTAGTGTCACATCAGCAAATCAGGTGGAATTAGTTAAAATGTGGCTGCTTGCTAAAGTTTATAGTAAATTAGAAGTTGGTTTCTATTTATCTCCTAGCTTCAAGTTGGTTTCTAAAATCGCTTAGAAAACCTAAAGCTCATTTTGCAGTTGGCCAACTAATAGATAATTGTAATGTGAAAGTTTTTCGATAATAGAAATGTTTCGATTTTCATCAAACAACCAAATTGCTTGAAAAATATATTTGTTTTTGGTTTATAGTTTTCCTACAACTTGAATTTTCCCAGGTTTACATGACTTATGTCCAAGCTCTATATGTTGGTGGAGGATGGCCATTAAGCGTCTTTCTTTCCCCTGATTTGAAGCCTTTGATGGGTGGAACTTATTTCCCCCCTGAAGATAAGTACGGGAGGCCAGGGTTTAAAACCATCCTAAGGTTTGTAGCTTTTTGTGTTGTCTACTCAATGTCTTCAATAAAAACGAGGTGCTCTTTGACTACTTTTAGTTACAAGGAATATGTTGGAACTAGAAATTATGAATTGTTAGCCTTGAGTATCAAGAAAATCATTGTCTATGGAGAAGAATTTGATGCTGAATTTTTGTGAAAATTTCCTTGTCAATCTTGTGTTTGGAAGTTTATTTTAAGGTAAAAGTTAAAGTTTTTGGGTAGAATTTGACTTTTGGGCATTTCAACTTGAATTATCATGTATTGAGCATCATTCATGTCAAAAAGAAAATACTAATGCTAAATTTTCAAGGATATGTTATTAACCTTGGATCTGCATGTGGTCTCTTGAAGTTGAAACTAAATTATGATGAAACCACTGGGTTCCGTGTGCTGTGACCATGATAACAATTATGTTTTGAGTGGACTGGATTGTTTTTTTAAATGGGGGGATTTGTGATTGGCAGGTGTGGTGTTCTTATTTGGTTGGATTGTTGATTGCTTGGACAGGAACAATGTTCAGTTTGGTTTGGTGTTACTGCTGACTTGGTTAAGTATGACTGGAGATTGGTTCGTGGGGAGCGATATCAGTGCTCGATTGAATCCGTTACGTCCTTAGGTTTGTTATCTTCTTCTTCTTTGTTTTCTGAATGTTAGTGTATTTTTTATTATTATATTCCTACCAACTCATAATAATAGTGTCTTTCATTATGGAGGATTCCTAAAAATTGTGATAGTGTGTTTCATTGTGTTCGTGTTTTCGATTGATGAATGTCTTTAATTGTACCAAAATTTATGTTTCTGAGGGTTGGTTATGAGATTTTGCATCTTTTTGCATTAAGATGTGTGAAAAAAGGTTCTTTCTTTTTATGGATGTTCTTCATTTCCCAGGTTGTGTACAAATGTATGCTGTTCATTTGTACATCAGTGTTGTTCTGTTTATTTCTTGATGTTATAATTGGTAAAAAGCGCGTGATGGATTATTTCTTCATATGTTATAGAACTTTATGTTAGCTAATTATAGTGTAAGTTGGTTGCGTGTTATGTTTCTTTCTACTTTCAACATCAGAACTGTAAATAGTTCAATTTTGTTATCCAAATTAGAGGAGAGGTAACTATAGCAACACCCGAAGACCATCCAATGGCAGGGCTTTCAGAGCTCAACGAGAAGATAGCATCAAGAGAACTGTTTATGTCTCTGACATTGATCACAATGTGAGTAAATTGCATGTTTCCGTTTACTTCTTCTATACAATGTGTCATTTGTTTCATAGTCTAAATGTTATTTACTCAAATGATCTCTTTAATAGGTCAATGAAGAGAAGCTTGCAACATTGTTTAGTGGCTATGGACATGTAAGTCACAATCTTTATCTTCAATTGATAACTTTCTTTATAGTTTTAATCATTTGTTAAAGAGATACTGACACATGGTCCAAGTATCTGAAATTGAGGTGAGATGGTTCGTATGATACATTAACTTCTATTATTTAACAGAGTTTTTTCCAACCCGGAATATCATGTGGATCACAATTCCATAGAACAAAATATCATGTGGATTACAATCCATAGAACAACAAAACCTAAAAGAGACCCGCGGCAACGCGCGGTCTCCTAATCTAATTCTATTTAAAACCTTTGGTCGGTGGCTACAGTGCGACCGTACCAAAGGTGATGCACCCTCATCTCCGAGCCCTAAACCTCCTCCCATCTCCGATCCACCCTCACCATCTCCGGCGACACACTCCGGCGACTCAATTCTCCGCCACATGGCTACCTCCACCACCAGCACTGTCTACATAGAACTCATGTTTCTCTACAGAGGAGCAAATCAAAGCATTGAGAGCAAATCAAAGCATTTCAAGAAAGCTACAGAGGAGCAAATCAAAGCATTGAGCGGAAAAGATGAAGGTCGAAAATGGTTGTTCGGTGAACGAAAAGAACAGGGAAGACACAGTGTCTTCAAGAACGACCGCCGTCGGGGCCTCGAATTCCCCACAACCCATCGCCATCTCCACCACCCTTCACCGCACCATCAGCTTCGGTCCTCCACCACCCGGGAGAAACCAAATCGGACCTCAGATCTGGGAGAAATCAAATCGGACCTCAACTTTGGAGCCGATTTCAGGTTTGTTGTTCTTCTTTGGTAATGCTTTTGCATCAGTTGGTCCTCGGTTTTGATTTTGTGGTTGGATTTGTTTTAAAAAGCCTTGATTTTGTCCTGCACACAAGCCTTCGAATTCGACGATGATTCATGTCAATGGGTCGAGAAGGTAAAATCTGAATCATTTGAATCATTGCTGATGTAATCGTGTTGAGGAGTTGTGATTTGCGGTGTTTGTTAGTTTGTTGTTCGTTGTGGTATGCGAATAGTCGGATATGTGATTGACGGATGTTTTTTTTTTTTTTGCATTTATGTGGTAGGAGGTTTGTTGTGTGTTAACGAATCAACATTGTTGCATTGATTTGGAAGAGATACATTGATTTATTGCTAATTGTTGTTGATGGAAATTGTGAATAGATCGGATGTGAAGTTGAGTAATTACGGTAAAGGATTGGTGTGTTTAATATGCTATTAGATTTATGAACTTGTAGATTGAACTACTTCTTTCTTGATTCGTAAGTATTTACGGATTCACTTGTATGGTTATAGATTACAGGACTGCTTTTTCGATTTATGAGTTTAGCTTCACTAGCGCTGGTAGAAGTTACTTTTAATTTCACTCTCAAGCTACAGTGGATTATTGGAGTTATATTTGACGGTTGACATGACTGAGGACCTTATAAACGGAGTTCATCATATTTTTCTACTATCTGCCAGTATAACTAAATAGTCAGTGATTGAATTGGTTTCAGATTCAGTAATGGCTAACATGTTTAGTAACATCATAACTGTTGAACTAAATATTCAAAACATATAAACGTATTGGAATCTGTAAAGGTGTACTATAATCACTTTTTGCTGTTATGCTGTTCAATATGATATTAGTTTTGGCAAGGCCAAAACTAAGAATGCAAGAGACCTAGAGTCAGGAATAAACAAATGATATGTGAATGGTAATTATACTTTTCTTAAACTCTTCACTATCTTATGTAGACGGTGTTTTACTTAAGTCTTGAAATTGAGTTCTAAAGTTAAGTCAGCTTTGCAGGGCATTCCATTGTCATCATTGACACCTTGCATACTTAGTGTATTTTTCTCATATACTTATGTTACGTTTTCAATTCAACATCCACATTAACACACATGTATTAGTAAAAATAATAAAAAGTAGATGATATAAGTATATAACAACAATCTGTATGCGCTCCATCTGTTCAAAATATGACTAAAAAAGAGTTAAGTTTGTTCCAAAATTGTGAAGTATTATGCATTTAAAACTTTCTACTGTTTTGAATTTTTTTTCCCTCTTTGTTGCTATCTATGTATTCTTTGGTTTGTGAACGGGCATTATATTATCTGCTGAACCTAGACTTTGGATATAAAGAATTCTAAAAAGCATGTTGTTTATCTATCGTTCTTATTAGTTGTTAGCCTTCTCTCTTTTTCCTGTTTTATAGCTCCTGGCTTTTCTTCTTTTTAGTGGATGAAAGTTTAAAACCTGTACATAATACATCACTTAAAATATGGTTGCAACTTTGACCATCTGCATGAATTAAAATACTATGGATGGTATTGGTTATGATGAATGTGATATTTGCTCAAAAGGGTCATGCCTAATTTGCTTGTTTCGATCAACATGTCAAAAAAGCACCTAAACACCCTAATTGGCTAAAATCCACACTTCTTTTTTGTTCAATTTGGTTGTTTTCAATGGTCATGCTTACTTTTACATCAATATAAAACATTGATTTTTCAATGAACAGCAAAAGCAAAAACACATCTACATGATTTGAACTTAAATCCCGTCATCCTGGAATTAAACTGAATCAAGAAACACATAGTATTTCAATCAATAAGGTTGCGAAGAACAATACTTCAATCTTCCACTTGATTCAAAGTTTAATTCCAACATCTTCAAATGATCTTGATGAAAGTTGTTGAACAAATATATATATTTGCTGCTGATTCTTTTTGTAGTTTAGAAAATCATGAGGCTGCATTTTGTTTTTCTTATCTTTTAATAAATCACATAGTAAACCAAATGTTTGTTTTTACCTAATAAAGTTACTTATTTGTCTAGGTTGTGGTACTGTTAGGCTTGATTTTGCTAGCGAATCTGCCAAGGTATTTGATCTTTCTTTGATGTTTGGGAGTATGGATTCATGGGTATATGTATACAGCATACCAATTTTATAAATATTTGTTTCTTTATTGTCACCTTACGTGTATAGATATGTGGTATCTTTCAAAAGTTGCATTAATGAATCTGAACCGTTTACATCATAAATTTCTTTTAGGAATCAACAATGATGCACGCATCCATCAGTTAGTTACTTTGCATTGCAATTGGTTTTTAATATTCAAGGCGTTATTTTACAGGTTCTTAAAACTTCAACATAGGTTTTGTGCTACAGTTCAGGTTTATTGGACTTTTATATTTTCATGTTTGTTTGTTGTTTCTTTTCGTCACTCTAACATAAACTCATGTTCCAAGGTGGCGCAATAGAGGCAACTACAGATGTATACAGTAGCACACACTTTAATGAACTCATCAGGCCTAAGACTTGCTACAGAATTACGGTTTTTGTTTGCATAGAAGGAAGATCATCCAGTAAAGAGGTCGATCACGATGGAATGATTTTGTTCGGGAGATCTACAATCATTTATATGATATGCTAATTGTCATTACGCTTAGTTCCTATGATTAACTAAAAAATGTATGGAAAAAGGAGAATGTATAAACTTGATATTGTTTGTTTTATGATTTTCTCAGGAAAATGGAGCACTTGTGTGATATGCCCATGGGAAGCAAGTGGTCGTAAATGCGGCTAACTTCTCCAAGCTTACATATGTTTATGAAAAATGCAATAAATGGTATGCCTTTAACTATTTACTACTACCAATCATCAAAAATAATATTTGTTTGTGAACTGAATAATCTACAAATGACATGTATATTTGCAGGGCTCCTCTGATATATTTTCACAAATTGATTTAGCAAAAACTTAGAGTATCATGAAACTATTGTAAATAAATTAGTTAATTAATAACTACCTGGTAGAAATTGATTCTATCTTTTAGGTGACATAAAAAGATAAATGTTTATTTTTGTTTATAAAATGATGCATGTTTGTGTTTGGACACTTCGTTTTACCAATGTCATGTTGAAATTATTGTGTTTTATTACACACAGTCTGGTCAATTAAATGGTTCAAAGAAATTCTCAAACAACTAATGACTTTGCACAGTTCTTTGATCAAATGTTACATAAGTTTTGAACCAACAGTTTGATAATTAGTGGCTTTATATTGTGTAATTTCGAGGCATACACTAAAATAGAAAGAAAGGTTACAACTGTGATAAACTTTGTGGTATTAAAGCAACTTAAAAGGTTTGTAAGCACATGAATATACTTTGGGGTCTATTCTGCCACTCAACCTGTTTGATTTGTCTTTTAAACAGTTAAACTCTTTGCTAATTTCTATTATTATCAAGTGAGAATCTTTACTAATTTCTGCTATTATCAAGTGTGATCTCAGGTGGATACATTAGATTTATTGATCTTCTTGACAATGGTCGGATAAAATTGACTAGACTATATACAAAGATCGAGGTAATTCTTTTTCACCTTTAACTGTTGATCTTTAATGACTTCTGGTAAATAAAAATTTGAAACTAAATGTAACTTTAATACTAATAATTTTATTATGTCAATTTATAAGATTACTTAACACCTGCGTCTGTTAGACATTCAAAAAGAACCCCGCGGCAACGCGCGGGTTCATTTCCTAGTTATAAATTAAGATATAACAAAAACTAAAACAAACAAAATATCAAAAACACAATAATTAATATGTTTTTGTTATAATAAATAACTAACTTAGGTCGTTACTTGTCGACTTCTTGTTAATTCCATATTTTCTTTCACGTCCCTATATCATGTTAAATAATAATGATTTTTAATAATTAAATTAAATTAATAAATATATATTATATAGATCTTCTTATTATGATAATTTATTAAATCTTACTAATCATAATAATATTTTAATTACATACTTAAAATATAGTTTTATAATTCTTAAATCTTTATTTGTTTTCCTTATTTCACTAATGTATGATGACATTCAACAAAGAAATCTTCATAAAAGTTGTTTGACGACATGTTGGATTTATTCAATCATGTAATACATGGGTGAAGTAAATTCAACTTGTTAAAACTATTAGTTTCTATTAAAATTTTATGTGTTAGATGTCATCAACCATTGGAGAATTAAAAATAATGAATATTTAAGAAATTGTAGCATAGATTTAAGAAATTTTAGATATTTAAATGTATACTTTAATTTTTAAAAATAATTATCATATAATATGATAAAGAAAAAAAAAACAAAAATTTAGCCTCAACAGTATTGAGCGGACTTTAATTTATTTGAAAACATAAAAAATAATAAGAAGCTAGTCAATACAAGTGATGAGTTGCTTTTTTAACAGCCTTCACCAGTGGTTGCTTCATGTACTTTTAGCGACTCATTTATAATATAGCATATTTGAGATAAGGAGTTGATGGGGTTAGTTAATTGGGTTTGGTGGTTAATTGGTTCGGGTTCTTTGAGGTTTTTTGAGTATTAAACAATAAACTTTATTTAATAGATTTAAATGAGTTTTTTTTACATTTTATAACATTAGTGGACTTAAAACAGTTTACTTCTTTAAATTATAAAATGTGCTTATTTATATAATTGTATACAAACAATTTGTTCAATTTAAACATCTAAACAAGTGTATACGAACAATTTACTTAATTATAACGGGTGTTGATCGGATTATTAAGAATTCAGGTTAGTCGGTTTGGGTTATTTGGGTTTTGGAGGTTATAAATTCCATCTAAAACCTGACCCAAAATAAGAATCGATTTAATCATTTTAGGGTATTTTGGATAATGAGTTTTTCGGGTCAGGTTTCTAAAATTGCATTACAACAGGGGGAGGTTATGGGTTCAAGTCGTACTTGTGACAAAAAAAAAAAAGAAAATAGGGGTTCCAGGTTGCGCTAGGGGGTTTGTCACCTACTGTGGGTTTCCTCCTGATGGTGATCTCAAGTCTAGGACTGATGGGGACGGGCTGATGTACAAGCATTTCTTCAGGGATGTGTTAGTCCTAGTGACCCAAGGTTCCATGCTCGAGTACTAAAGATGATCGGTTGAGTCGCTAGCCCATTTGTGATCCTGTTAACAGTTAAAAAAAACTATTATATAACATATATAGCATATAGGTATAAATATATATTAATATTGTGGATTCTTGGATCCTAAGTGCTAGTTGGGCACAAAAGCTCAACCCAATCACCCATGGATACACATATACGTTTTTTTCCTCCTATTTTGAATCTTTTGTTTATATGTATCTATAAATGTGAATGACAAATACAAAAAAAGAACTAAATGACTTCATGGTGTTTGACTTGTGATTATTTGAATTACTTGTTACATCTAGATACTTTAGATGCTTAAGAAATAATCATCACATCTTTAAAACAAGAAAAATAACTGTTTTATAAAAAGAATAACTTAATGTTAATTAAAATAAAATATAATTTTTATTGGTTCTAAATTTTAAACAAAGATCCCTTGTCATATGCATTAAGAATGAGTTCTAGTACTAAAATAACAAAAGGAGCCGATATTTATTTCCTTTTAGGGATGGATCCCCACTACAAATTGTCCAATGTTTTTTTTCTTAAAGTAGTACCAACAAGAGTCAAACACGCAATTAAAATCAGATTATTAAATTAATCGACAAGTTTATGCTCGTTAATGTGCTTAGGGGGTATTTGGGTTTCCCTAAATATTAGGAGTCTATCATCTAAAAATTACATTTTTTTTTTTGGAAGGCATCTAAAAATTACATAATGATACTAAATTAAAACCGCTAACTAAAATTGTTTAATTTTATAAGCAAGATAAGCATACGAAGGAGCGATGTGGGGTTTATTTTTCTCTTTTTGGTATGGGCAAGTTACTTTGATAGTCTATTAAGCAAAAAAGTTGTCTAAGTATGAGGGTTACAAGATTATTTTTTTTGAACGACAAATATACGATCCTGATTCGGAGTATAGGTGTTATCTTAATGGGCTTATCTATCTGTTTCTCAGCCGAGACCGCACCCCCAAACCCCTTAGGAGGAAATCATTGCTAAGAAAACCCTCTGTCTCAACTCTGAATAATTTGCAATTTTTGCTCAGAGTGTGACTTGAACCCATGATCTTCCATTTATTTTACATAACATGTGTACCTCATCTTAACCAGTTGGGTAAGGATCATTGGTGGTTACAAGAATAATTAAAGTTTTGACTTTTGATCGTAGAAGTCAAAAGAAATATTTTTAAATACTCATTTATCTAATGTGAAAACATCACGATATATTAGTATGTTATTTATGAAGATAACATATAACCAACATACATACTACACACACTTATATATAACATTAACCAGAAAAAAATGAATCAATGATCAAAATGATATAACCATTTGAAGATAAATATAAAAGCGAACATTTAATCTTTGATGATCCATACAAAATAGATAAATAAGAAATTAGAGAAATAAAATAAATAAATAAGAAAACATACACAAATAAGAAATCATAAAATAAAAATAGAACCCTAACCTTTTGCTATATTAATTGTCTACAAAGACAAGAATATGCCCTTATTTAGAGATACCAGCCTCTAAATTTGCTTTTATAAACTATAGGTTAACTTGTACAATCCACTTAAAATGTCGCGATTTTAAAGAATCCATCCTCGTTGTTCTTTAGAAAAGATGTTTTTTATATGCTTTTAGAATACATATTTATATTTAAAATTTGACAATGATCTTAGTTAAATACTAATTAACATTGCAAAATATTATTCTAATTTACTTTACTCAAGAACCCTACAATTGTCAATACTGAAAAAACAATAAGAATCTATAATTATGAGAAAATTATATGAAATTAGTAGGTATAACCCTCTTGGATGCATGGACTTTTGTGGGTGTGTCTCACCTAAAATAGAAACAAAAATTTTAGGTTCGATTCGAAACAATCAATCATGGATCACTAATCACTAATGTAACACCGATGGTCTTATAAAATCTTTTTATATCTGATATTCGTTTTGCTTCGTAATATTCATTAAATTGTATTTGGATTTTTTAAATTTAAACATGTAACATAAGACTTTAGAAGAGTTTACAAATAATCCTAACCAAACGTTAATGTTTCATGACATCTATACAATCGAAAGTACAGAGTGGAAGTTTAAAAATCATAACATGTTTAGTAAACTTGATAAACTTATAAGTACACTAATTAGGTTATAGAAAAAATGATTCAATCAATCTCGGGCTATATTTCTATACATCAACAATGTTAAATAGGCACATAGTGTTCTAATTAGTCTCGAATATCATGAAGAAACTATATTTTGATACAAACATGTTTGTAGCTGGATTGTGAGATGCATTACTATATGATTCCTACATACATATCTTCATGTGATTGATTCTCAAAATAGTGCGTCTGAGAAACCCATAGTACCTGGCTATATGAACCGGATTTATTTAGCCATGTAACTCGTTAAAATTTAGATTTCATCCACTCAGTAACTTATAACTATGTGATTTCACTACACATAGGGGTGTAATTCGTTTATAATACACAACTCTGTGATTGTTGTTCACACGATTGTGTGATTCACTGTTACATTTCGGCTCCGCTCGAGACATAGTTATGTAATACGAGCATACATGTTTATGTGTCATGCGTTCAGCTTTACCCAAGTCTATTTTTGCGTTTTATGCTTAGAAGTCCCATTATGGTCGGTTGACCTCAAGATACACCTCATACAACATGATTGTAATACGATCAAATACCTAAGTATTTAAGTTACATTTGTGTTTTAATGGGACAATTTGATTTTGCTGTGCTTTTGGAAAGCTTTATCTACTTACCTTAACAATATAAGCTCCCAATTTGCAAGCTTTTGCCCAAAGACAAATGTGATGTTTATCTACACAAATACAATTAGCATGCTTCTTTAAGCATGATTAACAACCTATTGATCTTAATTCTTATCACCAATTTTATTAACCTCATTACCATTTATTGATGTTTAAACACTTAAAATAGGATTTGAGTCTAATGGTTAAATTACAACCCAAACGACGACCCTTTTGTTTCTAACCATAGGTGGAGTAGAAGTGAGTTTGAATACCTTTTTCACCTTCTGGACTCTTGACTCTTTCATGCTCCTAGGGCGTTGCACGACTTACACACGTAGAGGTCCTAGTTATAAGTATTAACGAGACCTGACTTTAACCATCACAACTCCCAAGAGACCCGAGTTCTTATCTATCCTTAGTAATTAGATGCCATTGTCGTTTAAAACAAGGTACTAGACCCGACTTTACCTTACAACTTGTGACAAGATATTAAAAGTCATTTTTCATTGTAGGGTGTGCATAACACAGTCTAAATTATCTGTAATCCAAAGACCGTACCGACCATGTATGGTTTCTTGTTACATTTTAATTATAAGTAAATGTGTCATGATTATGATTGGCGGGTCTAATCCAACATGAATCCACGAATTTGATATGAACCCAAACACGATATGAACCTGTAAAGTTGAATGGAATTCTAACACAATACAAACCGAAAATCATGTCAGACACGTCAATTAAGACATAACAAGCATTTGCATGGGTTGACATGAACATAACCTATTTAATCTAGATTTTATTTTATTATTATTTTTTGACATACTAATATTCTAAAATTACAAATTTAGAACAAAATATATATAAATTAAACAAAATAAGTTTGCAAAAGCTAGAAAACTAAGATTTCATCTTTTAAGTTTTGACATATTATACTAGTTTAAGTTATAACTTAATTTTTTAGAAAATAAAAGGGTTAAATGGCTTAATGTGTGACCCACTAGGTTGGCTTGAACACAACAAGTCTAGATAAATGTAGAGGTGCACAAACCGGTTTTTTTTTTGAACCCGGGTCGGGTTGGACCCGGTTCGGGTTCGGTCAACGATTTGGAGCCCGGTTTTTGACCAAGAACCGGTTCGGGTCGGAACCGGTTTTCAATCCCATCAAACCCAACCCGGTTGGAACCGGTTCGGGTTGGAACCGAACCGGGTCGGGTCTAAGACCCGGTTTGGAAAACCCGGTTTTTTTTTTTTTTACCTTCTAATTAAATTATATACAAATTAATTACAAATTTTGATTAATTAAAAATTATTAGAGTAGATTAATTATATACAATTGGACGCGTTTTTATTTTCATTTTAATAAGTAAACAATTAATACGAGTTTTATACAAACAATTATATACGATTGTACGCGTTTTATTTTCGTTTTTATTTTATTAGAGTAGATTAATTATATACGATTGTCTCAACGTTTTTATTTTCATTTTAATAAGTAAACAATTAAAAGTCATACTCGAGTTTTTCTAAAGAAAACAATAAAAATTACATTAATTTATAAAAGTAAATAATTAATTCATTACGAAAAATAAACAAAAAAATTACATTAAAATTAAACCAAAGAAAACAAAATATACATATTACGAATACAAGTTTGTCTAATCTAATCGTCTTCGTCGGTTTGTGTGCCAATGCGTTGAGACAAATCATAAGCGAGTTCTTCGTCGGATAGCGGTGAGGATCGTCCGGTTTGTACCTCGTGCTCGTGTATTTCTTCTTCAATCGGTGTTTCTTCTTCAAGGTTTGATATGTGTTGTCTTCGTTCGGCCACATCTAAGTGGTCCTTTAAACAAATACACATCTCTAGCGATGTTGGAGTTAACCTTGTTCTTCTAATCGATAAAACCCTGCCACTAACAGAAAATGCAGACTCCGAAGCTACCGTGGAAGCTTGGACGGTTAGTAAATCACGTGCCATGGCGGATAGGACCGGAAATTGTGATTCCTTTCCTTTCCACCATGTCAGAATATCAAATTTCAAAAATTCATCGGGAGACATAGTGGCTAAAAAATCGGTTCCCATATATCTCCCGAGTTCGCTACTTGGGGTGTTACCCCTTTGACGTTTACTGTTTTCATTTCTCAAAGTGTTGTATAAACTAATCATCGGGTCTCTACTTGAGCTCAACGAACTCGATTCCACGTTCGATTGTCGGTGGATGTTTGATGTTGCACCATATTTTTCAACATAAACATTAAACAATTTTTTAAAAGTTTCATTAAATATTTGTTTTGTATTAACATTAAAAAATGGATCATAATCATGTAAATCTAAATCATAAGTTATCTCATCTATTAAAAGTTTCTACCCCCGAAACATTTAAACACGGGTCGAGTGCGGCGGAACACGTAAAAACCGGGGGTAGTTCAATGAAATATTTTTTAAATTTTTCTTTCATCGGCGCTACCATTGCCGAAAACATTTCGTTTCTTTCTTCATATTCACTTAATTTATGGGTCATTAAATAAATTTGATGAAGCGTTAGACAACTTGTCGGATAATAAACCCCCGACAATTTTGTAGTTGCGTTTTTAAAAAGCTCTAAAAATTGAGTTATTTCTTAAATATATTCCCAACCCTCTAACGGAAACGGAACAACCCGACCCCGCATCGCAAGACCATCGTGGAAAACATGAAGCGTTTCTTTTTGACGTAAAGCACTATTAAACATTTTCCAAGTCGAATTCCATCTAGTCGGGACATCCCAATTTGGTCCTAAACAAATGGAATTCGTATCGTGACACATTTTTCTATAATTAACATACCTTTTTCTACTAGTTTTAAAAACGTCACGTAACATGTTTTTGAAAGACGTTTTAAAATCTTCCACTTCAGGAACGCCAAGACCATCTTGCACAACTAAATTAATAATATGTGCAACACATCGTGAATGAAAAAATACGCCGTCACAAACCGGTTTATATTTTATTTTCAATTTTTCAACGGCGGATGTGTTGTTCGAGGCGTTATCAAATGACATTGAAAAATTTTGTTTTCTAATTTATACGTTTTGATTACATAGTCTAAAATTTAAAAAAGATTTTCACCGGTATGCGGATATCCAAATAATTCAAACGCAATCGTACGTTTCATCATTTGCCACGAACTTGGATCTATCCAATGGGCCGTGACGCAAAGGTACGATTCCGGTAAGCCGTGTGGGGCGGACCAAACGTCGGTAGTTCAGTTCACACCGGTTTGTAAATTTTCAAATAAAACCTTTAAATCATTTTTTGCTTGTTTCCAAAGATTTAAACAATCACGTCTAAGAGTGGTGCGACTTACGTGAGTGTAGCGTGGTTGAAGAGTTTCTTGAATCAATTTTGTTAACCGAGGGTTGTCGAAGTGATCGAACGGTAATCCTTCTTGAATTACAAATTTTGTCATTCTATCTCGAACCATATCGACGTTGAAGTTCCATAAACCACCATCGTTTCCGATTGATGTTTGCTCTTGACTCGGTGTACTTTTCAAAGACTTGCACCATTTGGTCATATGATTTCTCAAAGTCGAGTTTGAATCCGACTTGAAAAACGAACCACAAGCCTTGCATCGAGCTTTATGTTGACCATTCGACATTTCGCATAAGTCGAAATTACACCAAATCTCTTGGTTTCGCGTTGTTGAAAGAATTCTAACAACGGTAGCGGCACTTGTGGATCCACCGGTTGGAACGGAAGATTCAGAAGCCATAATTCAAAGATTGAGAGAATAGAAAGTTGAGAGTGAGGAGCGTTTTTGCGTTTTTAAGCACGTTTTTGAGCGTTTTGGAAGTTTTGAGTGTTGTGACTAAACCATAACACCCACTACCTATTTATACTATCATATCAGGGCAAAATGGTCCAAAAAAAGTCCAAAAAACGGTCACAAAATAGCCTCAAACGGTCAAATAGCCGTTTTCTAACGGTAAAAAAAAAAACGGTCGAAACCGGTTCCAAACCGGTTTTTTTGGACCGGGTTCGAAACCGGTTCGGGGAAAAACCGGGTCCAAACCGGTTTGGGCTGGAAACTTCAAAACCGGTTCAAAACCGGCGGGTTTTTTCAGGTTGGAACCGGGTTGGGGGCATACCGGTTCCGAACCGGTTCGGGTCCGGGTCGGTTCGGCGGTTTGGGTTTTGAACCCGGTTCTTTTGTGCACCTCTAGATAAATGTATTCGACAAACCAAAACCCACGAGTTTAGTGTTAGATTCGTGTTGCGTTAGAAATCGTACTCTTAAGTCTAGTCCAGTCTGTATTTTTAACAAGATCAAATCACTTATGTTAAAATTATATATGTCAATTTTATTATATTTCTTTTTTTATTTTGTTTCTAATATTTGTTTGTTTTGCTGTTTGTGGGCTTATGCTGCTGGAGCAATAATGTTTGTGGGCTTATGCTGCTGGGCTTATGCTGTTGGGCTCGCGTGTTCTGATGGGCTTGCTTGTTGCTGATGGGTTCGCTTGCATATATGGTGCTGGTGTATGCTTCTTCCATTACATTCGAGAAATATCTTCTCTCGTACGCTCTCTCTCTCTCACACGCTCTCATATTAAGGGTTTTCTCAAATCTCTGAAGATCTTGATCATCTGGGTTATCTGGTTGATAATCCAAGCTCTGTATTTGTGTTCATTCTTTCTGATTCACCATTATTGTGAATCTTGGTTTGTACGACTGTTGATTTCTAGTCTGAGTATTATTCGAGAGTTTGTTGTGGTTATTGTATGATCTGATACCATTTTTGACATGGTATCAGAGCTCTGAAGGTTGAGCTCTTGATTCTGGTGATTTCGACGCTTAAATCGTCGACTATGGCTAGGGTTTCTGTCATCTCTGAAACCCGTGGTTCGTCACTGCTTCCGCATCTGGTTCCTGATACGCGACGGTTCATTGTTCCCTGATTTCATCGCAACCCTAGTTGGAGGCAAGATCGGGCTCTCAAGCATCGCTGGTGATTCTTGCAACCCTAGAAGGTTGCGTGGTGAGGTCATCGCCTCGCTGATCTGCTTGTTGTTGGTATTCTATCAGTAACTACAACCCTCGATGGTTGTTAGTTACTTGACCTGCTTTGGAGTACCCTTTATTTTGGGTAGCTTGCGCTGTGAGAACATCTCTTCCCTGTTTTCTTATTATCTCTCTCTGTTTAGTTCTTAAGCACGTTTGGCTGGGTTAGGGGTACCAGCATCTGGCTGTTTCAGGGGGCTTAACTCCCTGTGTTGTGTGATATTATCTGTTCTGTGTGCATCACTTGCGTGTCTTGCGGTGTGCTGCATCTCACACACTTGGTTAATCCTTGATCTGCCACTATAGTGGTGTGAAAACCTGGCTCTGACCTTGTTGTGTTTCTGTGCGTGTGTGACGTGTGTTGCATTCCTTTCTTGTTGGTTCTATGGCTGAGAGTTCATCCCTATCTGTCACTGATAATTTTGTCACCAAACTGGACTCTAGTAATCCATTGTATCTTCACCCGAGTGAGTCCAGTTGTCTGACCATAATTACTATAAAACTAAAAGGAACCGAGAACTACACCATCTGGGCTAATTCTATGAAACTTGGTCTTCAAGCCAAAAATAAATTAGGATTTATAGATGGAACATGTAAAAGGCCCAAGGATGATGAAGTTCTCAGTTCTCAATGGGATCGCTGTAATTCTGTTGTGCTAACCTGGATTCTTAATTCTATATGTGAAGAACTCTATGTTGGTCAAGTCTATTCCAAACTTGCATCCGAAGTTTGGACAGACTTGAAAGAAACATACGACAAAGTTGATGGGTCAGTTGTGTTCAATCTTTTTCAAAAAATTAACTCTGTCTCTCAAAATGGTTTATCTGTTGCTGAATACTATCATAAGCTAAACACTATATGGAAACAATTTGATGCAATGGTGCAACTACCCACTTGTAGTTGTTCTGCCTCTAAAGAGTTTAATGACTTTAATCAAATGATAAAATTAATGCAATTTCTGATGGGATTGGATGATATTTACCAACCTGTCAGAACAAACTTATTAACCAGAGAACCTCTACCCACTATTAAAACTGCTTTCTCAATTATCTCTAGGGAAGAGTCACACAGAACATCTAGCAATATTTCTAAAACTCAAAATGTTGGATTTGCATCCAAACTAAATCAATCTAATGATAATAAAAGAAGGAGTGGTAGAGGTCCAAACCCAAACCTGAAATGCAGCCATTGTAACAAAATTGGACACACTGTGGAAAGATGTTTTGAGATTGTGGGTTACCCACAAGGAAATAAACCAAGAAATAATCCTGTTTCAAAAAATCCGTCGTCTCACAACTTAAAAATGGAAAAAACTGACCCCAAATCCAGTAGTGTGTCTTCTCCAAACTCTGTGTCTTTAACCCCTGAGCAGGTTACTCAGCTGTTGGGTCTTCTGAACATTTCATCAAATGACAAATCTCAAACACCTAATTTTGGAGGTAATAAATTCAACGTATGCAACACTAGTTTCAATAATGTCAATTGTTTCTCATCCAACATATGGAATGGATGGATTATTGATTCAGGGGCAAATCAACACATGGTAATTTCAGAAAACAAACTATCTAACCTTGTAGATGTTTCAAATCTGAATATTACAGTAAAGCACCCAAATGGTACAAATGCATTAGTCACAAAAATTGGAAACCTTAAACTAAGTGAGGGCATTACTCTTTCTGATGTGCTTGTAGTCCCTGAATACAATGTTAATTTGATCTCTGTTCATAAACTTGTCAAGAACAACAATGTATGTGTCATGTTTGATGAGTCAAAATGCTATATTCAGGATTTGCTCACCAAGAAACTCCTGGTGACTGGTAATCAAGTTGATGGCCTTTATTTGTGTGATAACTCCCCCAATCCTGATAAGGTGTGTCTCAACAGTTCCCTTTCTATCACCCTATGGCATTCTAGATTTGGTCACCCATCTGACCATGTCTTAAAAATACTTAATCTACCCTTTAAACTTAAGCACAATCAACTGGAACCCTGTGAAGTTTGTCATAAGGCTAAACAACACAGAGAACCATTTCCTCTAAGTGAACATAAAACCAAGCATGTGGGAGAATTAATTCATCTAGATGTTTGGGGTCCTTATAAAACTCAAAGTAGAGAAGGGTATAAGTTTTTTCTAACCATAGTAGATGATTTTTCAAGAACTGTTTGGGTCTACTTATTAAAACATAAAGATGAGACTGTTCTCAACTTTGAAAACTTCTATAATATGATAAAGACTCAATTTGGGCATTCTATAAAGGCTATAAGAACAGACAATGGTACTGAATTCACAAATCAATATATGTCTAAACTAATTCACCAACATGGCATAATTCATCAAACCACTTGTACTTATACCCCTCAACAAAATGGAATTGTCGAGAGAAAACATAGACATCTATTAAATGTGGCCAGAACTCTATTATTTGAAGCTGGAATTCCTATTCGTTTTTGGTCTGATTGCATTTTAACGGCTGCCTACTTAATAAACAGGACTCCCTCATCCATCTTAAATGGTAAGTCCCCATATGAGATCATGTTTGGCTTTGCTCCCTCCATTAACCACCTTAAAGTATTGGGTTGTCTTTGCTTTTGCACTATCTTAAATAATCACAATAAATTTGGAAATAATACAGAAAAATGTGTTTTTTTGGGATATTCTCCGTTTAAAAAGGGGTATAAAGTATGGAGTCTTGATTCTCAAACAATTTTCTTCTCTAGAGATGTAAAATTTTATGAGTCCATTTTTCCTTTTAAAATTAAGTCCACTTCTGATATTAGTAATGTTGAGTCTTCTTCAAATCAGTTTAATTTCTTTGAAGTGTTTGAGCAAAATCAACCTGATATTCGCACTCATAATGGAGAGATTCCCAATGATGAAGGGGGAGATCTGATAGACACACAAAAATCGAATCAAACCCAGCAAACTGAATCACAGGATTCAGAAGGTGTGCAAGGAACTCAGCAGCCTCCCAACCCAATAATGGGTGCAAGGGAAAGCGAGGCTGAGTCTATGCAACCTCATCCTGGTGAACGCAGTATGGCTGAGCTAAATTCTGAAAAAGTGTGAATGATAATAACATCTCTCCTGAGGGAATCAATGATCCATCTGTAGGACCTAGAAGATCTGTTAGGAATAGGTCCATGCCAAAAAATCTTGATGACTTTATAATTGAGGGAAAAGTAAAATTTGGAATGGAGCATGTTGTTAATTACTCTAAGTTGTCAGCTGAAAATAAATGTTTTGTCACTGCTTTAAATAAGTCTAGGGAACCTAAGCACTACCATGAAGCCAACATGATATTAATTGGGTCAACGCAATGAATGAGGAAATGAATGCCTTAAACCGTAATCACACATGGGATCTGGTTGAGTTACCCCCTAACAGAAAACCTATTGGCTGTCGATGGTTATATAAAATTAAATATAAGTCATCAGGAGAAATAGAAAGGTATAAGGCTCGGTTAGTTGCCAAAGGCTATAGTCAAAAGGAAGGAATTGACTTCGATGAAACCTTTGCTCCAGTTGTAAAAATGGTTACGGTGCGTTGTGTCATTACTTTAGCTGTTCAAAATAATTGGCCCTTGTTTCAATTGGACATCAATAATGCGTTTCTATATGGTGACCTTAATGAAGATGTTTACATGCAATTACCTGATGGGTATTTTTCGGAAAATGAATCTAGAGTGTGTAAACTAAACAAAGCGTTATACGGTCTTAAACAAGCTCCTAGAATGTGGAATGAAAAATGTCACACCCGACCGATGGCGGAATCATCGAGGCGGACGAATGTGAATCGATTGTTCATAGCACAAGGTAATAAATACGTTGAAATAACATTTAATAACCATTTAATTATTGAATAATGTCATTCAAGTCACACATTACAACGCAATTAAAATGAAACCATGAAATATAATATTGTCTTCTTTATTTTTGACTAGGTCCAATCCTATATGAGCAGAGAGAATTCCACTAAATAGCATTTCCTGAAATCATGTGAAAAAGTAACGAGTCAGCTAAAGAATTAGCCGGTGAGTAATCACAGGTTTAAACACACACAAAATTTGATTGAATACTTGAAAACAATTCAATTCACATGGTAATGTTATAACTAACATGCAACAATGTATCATAAATGACAAACAACACGATCAAACCCATTGACTGAATTGACTCGGTCCACAGACGAAGCCTTATAGAATGTATGTTTCCGGTTTCAATCACCACGCGACTAAACAAATGGGGTGGGTTGTCAAACCAATAGATCTATCATTGTTACCGTGGTTGTGTAAATTAATGATCATGTTATCAAGTTTATCTAAATACGAACGCATAATTGCAAGTAAATAACATAACACGTATTGAATTGAATATTAGTATGAAATAGAATAAAAATGAATATACATGGTTGCGTATGATATCACATGATTTCCCCAAATAATAAAACATGTAAAATGGGCAATGAATACTCACTTGGTATAACAATATGGTGTGATTAATATGCAAGATTAGACACCAACGTTTTCCTCACGGTTTTAACCTAAAGAATGGTGTCTTAGATTTAACACAATATAATGATTGAAGACTAGATTGATTTGAAAAACTAGGGTTCTCATTTAGGACTTAGGGTTTGTAAATGATTTAAACTAATGTATTTGATTTAATATGATTAAATAAAATAGAGGAAATGAATTTAAATAACAAAAATATTAACTGATAATAATTAGAATAAAGTGACTAAATATGTTCAAACTTTTAATAAAACGTTTGAATGAATTTTAAGGTGTAGAAGTTAAATAATTAATTTTAAATTAATTACTTGAACTCTTGGTCAAAATAATTAAATGAATAGTTAATTATTTAGATTTTATAAAATATTAATTTAAAATGATTTGAAATAGTTTAAATTTGTTTAAACGTGAATTTTAAAATTAAAATTAATAATTAACCCTTTTTTTATAACATTTAGACCGTTAATAAAAGTGAGATTATAATATTTAGAATTCTTAGAAATTAATAAATAATTTCTAAGATAATATTAATTAACAAAACAATTGTTATAATGATTTCGAGAATTTAATTTGATAAATATATTTAAAAAAACGATTTTAAAAATGCATGTGGGTGCCAGGGGTCGAACCCTGGTCGCCCCTATGTATATGGTGCATTGTTACCAGCGGGCCAAAGCCCAGAACCTGTTTTTGTTTGGTTTTTAATTAACAAAAACATTACAATAACAATTCCCCAATTCCAAAGTACCCTAGATTCAAATCGTTTCAAATTGATCTTGAAAACTTGATCAATAGCCAAATTAAGCTTGGGGCTTTTGTTTAGCATTCAAAAACGAGTGTGTGTGTGTAACTAATTACCTGAATGATGGTGGAATCGATGGGGTGAAAGATGAACAGGTCGCGACAGGTAAGAATCTGTTCGAGTTGATTTTTGATAGAAATCGAATTGCGTGTTCAGGAAGCTTCAATTGGACCAGGTGATCAAAAGCCCTCAATCAATTGCCGTTGACGTTGCCTCGGATATGGTGGTTGATTAGTTGCAGGTCGCGAGAGAACAGGGAGTTCGAGAGAGAGGAAGATATGCTGTATAATTGAAATTGAGTGTGCAGAAACTTTGGAAATGTCGATTAGAACGATTGTCCTCTGTTATGTAGGTTCAATTTTATCCATTTCATGATGAACGCGTTTTGAGTTTGTGTATCGTTATAACCGATTGGATTTGATTTAGTTTTTATGTTATCAGTTCAAATTGTTTGGATAGTTATAACCGCAATGATGTTTGGTACGTTTCGAGTTGATTACAAGAATCAATTTACTGAATTTCGAGTTGAAACGGGTTTGGGTTTGATTGATTTTCGGTTTTGAGATAAAACTCAATATAATTGTACTAATTTCGAATTGAAACCGTTGACAAGTTCGAAACAGACTCGCGACTAGGAAAAACGGTTCGATTGGCTTGGAAATAGCTCTGTTTGGTGTGGTTGGACCTCGCCGGAGATCGGCCGGAGGTCTTGGCCGGAGGCAGGGGAAAGTGACCGGGGGGGGTTGTGTTTTAAACAATTTACAATTTGGTCCCTGTAGTTTGAATAGCTTATTATTTTATAACTAAACCTTTTAAAACAAAGTTTTAGTAATTACAGTTTGAACCCCACACTTTATTAACTCCAAAGTTAAATGATTGTTTAAATTATTTATAAAAAACACTATAAAGATTATATGTAAAGATTATATATAGTAACATATATTTATGTATTTCTATATATATATATATATATGTATATATATCAACTCATGAATGACACATAAAACTTCTTTATTAATTAAATGGGTACAATCGAAATAGTTAGGTACTGTGTTTAACTTGTACAATTGGGCCAAAGGATTTGGGTTTATATTTTCTAAAATGGGCCGAATGTTACAGTCTCCCCTACTTTAAGAAATTTCGTCCCGAAATTTGATCACGAGGAGGTTGGGACAAAAAGGTGAGGATACTTGGATTTCATTTGGTCTTCACGCTCCCAAGTGAACTCTGGGCCACGTTTAGACTCCCAACGAACTTTGACGATAGGTATTCGGCTACGCTTGAGTTGTTTGATTTCACGGTCCATGATCTCCACAGGCCTTTCGATAAAGTGCATGGATTCATCAATTTGAACTTCATCAAGTGGAATGCGGAGGTTCTCATCAGCAAGGCATTTCTTGAGGTTGGAAACATGAAAAGTTGGGTGAATGTTGCTGAGTTCTTGAGGCAGTTCAAGCTTGTAAGCTACTTTCCCAATACGCTCAAGCACTTTGAATGGACCCACATAACGAGGGGCTAGTTTCCCTTTCTTCCCAAAACGGATCACCCCTTTCCAAGGTGATACCTTCAGGAGTACGAGGTCACCGACGTTGTATTCCATGGGTTTCCGTCCCTTATCAGCATAATGCTTCTGACGATTTCTAGCAGCCAGCAAGTTATCACGAATCTTGTGAATCTTATCGGTTGATTCCTGAATCAGTTCAGGACCGGTGATTTGTGCATCTCCTATCTCAGACCAACATATGGGAGATCGACACTTGCGACCGTACAAAGCTTCAAATGGTGCCATTTGGATACTTGTATGGTAGCTGTTGTTGTATGAAAATTCGATTAACGGTAGATGAGAATCCCAAGAGCCACTAAAGTCAATGACACACGCTCGAAGCATATCCTCGAGAGTCTGTATTGTTCTTTCAGTCTGCCCATCGGTTTGAGGGTGATAAGCTGTGCTGAGATTGAGTCGGGTTCCCAAAGACGATTGAAGACTTTGCCAGAAATGGGAGATGAATCGACCATCACGATCGGAGATAATATTTAATGGCACACCATGACGGCTGACTATTTCATTGATATAGATACGAGCTAATTTCTCAACTCGAAAATCTTCACGAATCGGTATGAAGTGTGCCGATTTAGTCAATCGATCAATGATGACCCAAATACTATCATAACCGCTAGAGGTTCGAGGCAATTTGGTAATGAAGTCCATGGATATGTCTTCCCACTTCCACACTGGAATATCAGGTTGAACAAGTAATCCAGACGGACATTGATGTTCGGCTTTAACTTTTGAACAGGTGAGGCATTTGGACACATACAAAGCTATATCCTTTTTCATGCCGGGCCACCAATACTGATTACGGACATTCATAAACATCTTATCCGCACCGGGATGGATGGAATAACGAGTTTTGTGAGCCTCGCTCATGATGAGAATTCGAAGATCATTGCGTTTAGGAATCCAAAGACGATCCAGAAAATACAACAAACCATCAGGTTTTGTTTCCAATTGAAGTTCAGCGCCGCATGACATTTCATCGTACATGTTACCCTCAGTGACTGACTCGTGTTGGGCTTCGAGAATTCGAGTTTTAAGTTCGGATTGAATCGTAACACTTTGGAGTATGACATAATCCTTACGCTCAATGCATCGGCTACGACATTCGCTTTTCCAGGGTGATAGCGAATTTCACAATCGTAGTCATTGAGTAACTCAACCCATCGCTGTTGTCTCATGTTTAGTTCTTTTTGATTGAAAATGTGTTGAAGACTCTTATGGTCAGTGAATACAACACACTTGGTGCCGTAAAGATAGTGTCTCCAGATTTTGAGTGCGAAAACCACAGCTCCTAATTCGAGATCATGAGTTGTGTAGTTTTTCTCATGGATTTTGAGTTGTCTTGAGGCATAGGCTATGACTTTTCCTCGTTGCATGAGGACACAACCAAGACCTTGCTTGGAAGCATCGCAGTAAACAACAAAATCATCATTTCCATCAGGGAGGGTCAAGATTGGAGCATTGCATAACTTTTGTTTAAGTGTTTGGAATGCTTTTTCTTGATCTGGTCCCCACTGGAAAGACTTATCCTTGTGGGTCAAGGCAGTAAGAGGCACAACGATCTTTGAGAAATTTGGGATGAAACGCCGATAGTAGCCGGCCAAGCCAAGGAATGAACGGATCTCAGTGGGAGTTTTAGGTTCCACCCAACTCTTTACCGCCTCAATCTTTGCAGGATCCACATGAATTCCTTTATCATTTACGATGTGACCAAGGAATTGTACCTCCTTCAACCAAAATTCACACTTAGAGAATTTGGCATATAGTTTCTCCTTTTTCAATAGTTCAAGAATCAAACGAAGATGATGTTCATGCTCGGATCTTGATTTTGAATAAATCAGAATGTCATCGATGAAGACGATCACGAACTTGTCCAAGTATGGTTTACACACGCGGTTCATTAAATCCATGAACACAGCTGGTGCGTTGGTCAAACCAAATGGCATAACTAGAAATTCGTAATGACCATATCTTGTACGGAAGGCTGTTTTGGGAATGTCGTCATCATGCACTCGTAGTTGATGATAACCAGAACGAAGGTCAATCTTGGAAAAGTATGAAGCGCCTTGAAGTTGATCAAACAAATCATCGATTCTTGGTAGAGGATACGGGTTCTTAACAGTAAGCTTGTTGAGTTCCCGATAATCGATACACATACGAAATGAGCCATCTTTCTTCTTCACAAACAATACCGGGGCTCCCCAAGGTGAGGAACTTGGTCGAATGAAACCTTTATCGGAAAGTTCTTGAAGTTGACTAGCAAGTTCTTGCATCTCAGATGGTGCAAGACGATATGGAGATTTTGCTACAGGTGTTGCACCAGGCACAAGATCAATACGAAACTCGACTTGACGAATAGGAGGGAGTCCAGTTAAGTCATCGGGGAACACTTCCGGAAAATCACGAATGATCGGAATATCCTCGACTTTCTTTGACTTCTCATTCGTTTTCACGATATGTGCTAAGAAAGCCACATAATGCTTGCGAAGGTACTTTTGAGCTTTGGTACATGACATAAGTCGAAGGCCTTTGGAAGGTTTTTCTCTATAAATATTTAACACCTTTTCGGGCGCAAGAGGGATCCGGATGATTTTCTCGTAACAAACAAATTCAGCATGGTTCTTAGATAGCCAATCCATGCCTATAATGACGTCGAAATTTCCAAGTTGCATCGGTGTGAGATCGATAGGAAAATCATGCTCGCTAAGACTAAGGATACAGTTTGGAATAACTGAATCGATTGTGATAGGTTTCCCGTCGGCTATCTCTACCGTAAATGGTTTTCTCAACTTAGTCTGTGCACTAGCAAGTAAGGGCTCAAATTCTAAGGACACAAAACTTTTGTCGGCGCCGGTATCAAATAAAACTGAAGCATAATGATTATTGATTAAAAACATACCGTTCACCACATCGCTATTGGTTTGCGCTTGATGAGCATTGATGTTAAAAGCACGTCCTTGAGCCGTAGGCACCGTGCTGACAAGTTGAGGGCATCGATTGCGGTAGTGGTTCGGATCACCACATTGATAGCATGCACGCCCCTGAGTAATTGCAGGAGGATGTTGGAGAACAGGTGCGGTAGCCGGGGTCTTAGCTGCGCTCTTACACACGTTGAAAGTATGACCGAAACGACCACAGTTAGTGCAGCGACGGCATTGTGTATTAGCAGGGTGGTGGTACTTGCAAATATTGCACTGTGGGAAAGTTCCGGTGTAAGGTTTCTTTGCCGGGACTTGATTGTTGGAGACTGGTTGGTAGCTTGGTGCGACTTGATTAACTGGAACAGTAGGGGTAACCACAGCAAAGTTTTGGGATTTAACCTTCCTCTTCTTGTTTTGAGAAGGTTCAGGTTTTTCCTCCTTAGGGGGTTCAGCTGAGGGTTTCTCGGGCACCTTCTTAGCACCCTTCCTAGTCAGGGTTCCAGCCTTGACATGATTGTCAGTTAACTGAGCAGCTAACCGGATGGTATCTTCCAGAGTTGCAGGATTCCTACCCCACACCGTGTCTTGAATTTCATGGGTAGACCACCGATGTACTTTTCAATGGCCCGGGATAATGGGTAACTAAGTGGGGAACAAGTAGGCTCAATTCATGAAATCGGTTGGTGTAAGCTAGATTTTCTCCACTTTCTTGAGCTAAGTCCCAGAACTCAGCTTCTAACTTCTTGATCTCATTTCTTGGACAGAATTCCCAAGTCATGAGTTCTTTGAATTCATCCCACGTTAATGCCAAGGCAGCATCAGTTCCACGGGTTCGTTTCTCCCCGTTCCACCAAGTGAGTGCTCTCTTTTGAAGAACACTTGTAGCATAGCGAACCTTGAGATTTTCGGGACACTCGCTATTGAGGAAAGTGTTCTCGATACTCTCAAACCACTGTAAAAGGCCAGTGGCTCCTTCGGTCCCGCTAAACTTAGTAGGATTGCAAGAACTGAAGTGCTTGTAAGTACAAGCTCGTGGAGGATTTGGTGCAGCTTGATTTTGAACAACGTTGTTGCCTTGGTTCAAATGAGTAAGCAGTGTTGGGATGACCGCAGCAACTTCACGTGCCACTATAGCAGCAATCTTACAGCCAGAGCTTCTAGATCGGGAGCGGTTTTGACGGGAAGACATGCTGTATAATATGGAAAGAAGAAACCTTTGTGAGAAACGGGTAATTGGTTTTTAAAACTTTTCAATAAAATCGTTAATGAGATTGTTTAAAATAACAATGAGAGGTGAGGAGTGTAAACGTTCGGTTCGCAAACCAAAACGAATACGGTGACTTATCAAAGTATTTGTGTCCACCACAACCTTAATGAGGACATGCGTACCTATAAGCGAATACTCATCTCGAGGGTTCCCAGGTAAGGTAATCAAGTTGTATGAATACCTTGCCTAGACAGAACACATCAAGATACAGGTATTCCACTCTTCCAGCATTGCATGTTCTCAGTCATGTGACATGGACTTTGACGAGATTTGAAAACCATGAATAACAAATCAAAATTTAAAATTTGAAAACAATTGATTTAGGCACATAATGCCATATAATATGATTTGAGAATTTGTATGTGAAAGGTAAGAATCAAGATATAAGAGAATGTGATAATCATATAAACATAATAGACATAAGTGACACATATAAGCCCTATCTAAACATATAGAATACATGAGAGGACTCATGTGTAAAGGTACTTAGTTATAGTCTAGGTCATTCCATTTCTAATAACCTAATTCCCTATAACCTTGGCTCTGATACCAATCTGTCACACCCCGACCGATGGCGGAATCATCGAGGCGGACGAATGTGAATCGATTGTTCATAGCACAAGGTAATAAATACGTTGAAATAACATTTAATAACCATTTAATTATTGAATAATGTCATTCAAGTCACACATTACAACGCAATTAAAATGAAACCATGAAATATAATATTGTCTTCTTTATTTTTGACTAGGTCCAATCCTATATGAGCAGAGAGAATTCCACTAAATAGCATTTCCTAAAATCATGTGAAAAAGTAACGAGTCAGCTAAAGAATTAGCCGGTGAGTAATCACAGGTTTAAACACACACAAAATTTGATTGAATACTTGAAAACAATTCAATTCACATGGTAATGTTATAACTAACATGCAACAATGTATCATAAATGACAAACAACACGATCAAACCTATTGACTGAATTGACTCGGTCCACAGACGAAGCCTTATAGAATGTATGTTTCCGGTTTCAATCACCACGCGACTAAACAAATGGGGTGGGTTGTCAAACCAATAGATTTATCATTGTTACCGTGGTTGTGTAAATTAATGATCATGTTATCAAGTTTATCTAAATACGAACGCATAATTGCAAGTAAATAACATAACACGTATTGAATTGAATATTAGTATGAAATAGAATAAAAATGAATAAACATGGTTGCGTATGATATCACATGATTTCCCCAAATAATAAAACATGTAAAATGGGCAATGAATACTCACTTGGTATAACAATATGGTGTGATTAATATGCAAGATTAGACACCAACGTTTTCCTCACGGTTTTAACCTAAAGAATGGTGTCTTAGATTTAACACAATATAATGATGAAGACTAGATTGATTTGAAAAACTAGGGTTCTCATTTAGGACTTAGGGTTTGTAAATGATTTAAACTAATGTATCTGATTTAATATGATTAAATAAAATAGAGGAAATGAATTTAAATAACGAAAATATTAACTGATAATAATTAGAATAAAGTGACTAATATGTTCAAACTTTTAATAAAACGTTTGAATGAATTTAAGGTGTAGAAGTTAAATAATTAATTTTAATTAATTACTTGAACTCTTGGTCAAAATAATTAAATGAATAGTTAATTATTTAGATTTTATAAAATATTAATTTAAAATGATTTGAAATAGTTTAAATTTATTTAAACATGAATTTTAAAATTAAAATTAATAATTAACCCTTTTTTTATAACATTTAGACCGTTAATAAAAGTGAGATTATAATATTTAGAATTTTTAGAAATTAATAAATAATTTCTAAGATAATATTAATTAACAAAACAATTGTTATAATGATTTCTGAAATTTAATTTGATAAATATATTTAAAAAAACGATTTTAAAAATGCATGTGGGTGCCAGGGGTCGAACCCTGGTCGCCCCTATGTATATGGTGCATTGTTACCAGCGGGCCAAAGCCCAGAACCTGTTTTTGTTTGGTTTTTAATTAACAAAAACATTACAATAACAATTCCCCAATTCCAAAGAACCCTAGATTCAAATCGTTTCAAATTGATCTTGAAAACTTGATCAATAGCCAAATTAAGCTTGGGGCTTTTGTTTAGCATTCAAAAACGAGTGTGTGTGTGTAACTAATTACCTGAATGATGGTGGAATCGATGGGGTGAAAGATGAACAGGTCGCGACAGGTAAGAATCTGTTCGATTTGATTTTTTGTTGATAGAAATCGAATTGCGTGTTCAGGAAGCTTCAATTGGACCAGGTGATCAAAAGCCCTCAATCAATTGCCGTTGACGTTGCCTCGGATATGGTGGTTGATTAGTTGCAGGTCGCGAGAGAACAGGGAGTTCGAGAGAGAGGAAGATATGCTGTATAATTGAAATTGAGTGTGCAGAAACTTTGGAAATGTCGATTAGAACGATTGCCCTCTGTTATGTAGGTTCAATTTTATCCGTTTCATGATGAACGCGTTTTGAGTTTGTGTATCGTTATAACCGATTGGATTTGATTTAGTTTTTATGTTATCAGTTCAAATTGTTTGGATAGTTATAACCGCAATGATGTTTGGTACGTTTCGAGTTGATTACAAGAATCAATTTACTGAATTTCGAGTTGAAACGGGTTTGGGTTTGATTGATTTTCGGTTTTGAGATAAAACTCAATATAATTGTACTAATTTCGAATTGAAACCGTTGACAAGTTCGAAACAGACTCGCGACTAGGAAAACGGTTCGATTGGCTTGGAAATAGCTCTGTTTGGTGTGGTTGGACCTCGCCGGAGATCGGCCGGAGGTCTTGGCCGGAGGCAGGGGAAAGTGACCGGGGGGGTTGTGTTTTAAACAATTTACAATTTGGTCCCTGTAGTTTGAATAGCTTATTATTTTATAACTAAACCTTTTAAAACAAAGTTTTAGTAATTACAGTTTGAACCCCACACTTTATTAACTCCAAAGTTAAATGATTGTTTAAATTATTTATAAAAAACACTATAAAGATTATATGTAAAGATTATATATAGTAACATATATTTATGTATTTCTATATTATATATGTATATATATCAACTCATGAATGACAATAAAACTTCTTTATTAATTAAATGGGTACAATCGAAATAGTTAGGTACTGTGTTTAACTTGTACAATTGGGCCAAAGGATTTGGGTTTATATTTTCTAAAATGGGCCGAATGTTACAAAAAACTTGTTGGTGTGCTTTTAGACATTGGTTTTGTTCAAAGCAGATGTGATTATTCTCTATTTGTCAAATCTGAGAAATCTATCTTTATTGCTCTTCTTGTATATGTTGATGATATAATTGTCACTGTAAATAATGTTCAGGAAATTAATCATGTTAAAAATCTTTTGAAATCAAAATTTTGATTAAAGATCTTGGGGAACTCAAATATTTCCTGGGTATTGAAGTTGTTGAAAATGATAATGGTATTTGCTTGTCTCAACGCAAATACTGTATGGAATTATTGGCTGAATATGGGCTAAGTGGCTGTAAGCCTGTTTTAACCCCTCTTGAACCTCACTATGTGCTTATGAATATGTGTTCTAAGGATGATTCTAAACTTAAAAATATTACTGCATATCAGAAAATTATTGGTAAACTAATTTATCTGTCTCATACAAGACCTGATATATGTTATGCAGTTCAGTTTTTGAGTCAATTCATGCACTGTCCTTCAAATACTCATTTCAGATTGCTTTACGTGTTCTGCGGTATCTTAAATCTGCCCCTGGAAAGGGTATTCTAATTAGCAAGAGTGACAGGCTTAACCTGTCAGTCTATGCTGATTCTGATTGAGGAAAATGTCTCATATCTCGAAAGTCTGTTACTGGTTTCTGTATTTTCATGGGTAACAATGTTGTATCCTGGAAGTGTAAGAAGCAGAATACTGTTTCTCGCTCTTCTGCTGAAGCTGAATATCGGGCAATGTGTGCTGCGACGTGTGAAGCCGTTTGGCTTGTTAATCTGATGTCTGAGCTAAATGTTCAGCTTTCTCTGCCTATCCCTTTGTGGTGTGATAACAATGCAGCCAATTCGATAGCTGCTAACCCGGTGTTTCATGATCGCACTAAACATTTCGAGCTGGATTTATATTTTTTGCGTGAAAAAATTGCAAACGGATTTATTAAAACTATGTCTACTAAATCTGCTGATCAATGTGCGGATATTTTTACAAAAGGCTTAATGGTAAAACAGCATAGCATTTTAATTGATCATCTTTATATGTTTGATCCGTTTGGAAATAAAATTGAGGGGGGTGTTAAAATTATATGTCAATTTTATTATATTTCTTTTTTTTATTTTGTTTCTAATATTTGTTTGTTTTGCTGTTTGTGGGCTTATGCTGCTGGAGCAATAATGTTTGTGGGCTTATGCTGCTGGGCTTATGCTGTGGGCTCGCGTGTTCTGATGGGCTTGCTTGTTGCTGATGGGTTCGCTTGCATATATGGTGCTGGTGTATGTTTCTTCCATTACATTCGAGAAATATCTTCTCTCGTACGCTCTCTCTCTCTCTCACACGCTCTCATATTAAGGGTTTTCTTAAATCTCTGAAGATCTTGATCATCTGGGTTATCTGGTTGATAATCCAAGCTCTGTATTTGTGTTCATTCTTTCTGATTCACCATTATTGTGAATCTTGGTTTGTACGACTGTTGATTTCTAGTCTGAGTATTATTCGAGAGTTTGTTGTGGTTATTGTATGATCTGATACCATTTTTGACAACTTATGTAAATTGAATTACTAGACTATCAATCGGAGTCTGGTTAACACATTGCTTTGGGATCAAACTTTTTCTAAACCAATTCTATAAGATCTTGTTCTCACCTTTTGGGTTTCATAATATTCAAGTTTTATTTTTGGTCTCGTGAGGACTGACTTTGAACCATTGCACACCTCTAGATGTTAAAGCAAAATGTGAAAACAAATAACATACATTTAAGTTAAGAACACAAGAGCATTAGATAAGATTTGAGCTCACAAGTTAACTATGTGAGAGAGAAGATGCGGCTCATGTGGAGAGAGGGGAAGGAGAGCCGTTTTTGCTCACAAATACTCTTTGTGAGCGGGGCTCATGTAGTCATGTGCAGAGAAGGGAAAGAGAGGCGTTTTTGCTCACAAACACCCTTTGTGAGCGGGGAGGAAAGAATGGCGTTTTTTTAAAGAGACAATCCTGGTTAACAGTGACGAAATACTCTAAGAGTCTAAGGTGTCTAAGGTGCATAAAATGTTTAGAGTTTGCAGACCACATTTGTAAAAAAAAACTTGGACCAAACTTTTGTAGTTTGCAAGAAGAATACTGTTTGGTTTTTAACTTCTGTAAACAACTAAAATAAACTAGTGGTGGGGCGGTGCTGGACGCTGGTGGTGGTGGTGGGTGAAGGTGGACGACGGTGGTGGTAGGTGGTGGAGGTGGACGACTAGACAGTGGTGGTGGTGATGGTGGACGGTGGATGGTGGTGGACGGTGTGTAAGTGGTGGACGTGTGAAGGTGGATGGTGGATGGTGGGTGATGGTGGTGGATGGTGGGTGTTGGTGGAGGTGGACGACGGATGGTGGTGATGGTGGATGGTGGTCGTGGAAGGCGGTGGTGTTGGTGAACAGTGGGTGGTGGTTTAACCCTCTATAGACCTTAGAAAATTCTAAAAGTGATCGCGCCAAAGCTGCACCAAGAAGAGCTCACGTATATATATTTTTAATGAAACGTTTTTAAAAAAGAAACAAAACGTAAACACCACCTAAGTTATATAGGCAAAACAAAAGTAGTTTTATCGCTCACATAGTCACATGATTACACCTTACAAGTGTGGGTAAGATTACAATAAATACACCCTTTTTTTAAGTAGTGACAAAAATGCCACTTCTATGCAACTTGTATTTGAAACTATTTAAGAATTATTATTTTATATATTGAAAAAACTTAAGACCAAGAAACAAAAAAAACAAAAAATAAACTAACTAAAAGTGGAGTCAAATGGAAACGAATTGCACAAGTTTAATATTCACCTCCCTAATTGTTTTACTAAAATTTGAACCATTATTCAAATAATAGTTTGATTCAAATATTTTAATACACAATTAGTTATTATGAAGATAAATCGAAAGAATAAAAAAATTAAAAATGGGTCAACTCAAGTAACTCACTATAACTCACCTCACCACCAACTCATTTTGACCCCTTTTTGGCACCTATAGTTGAACCAACCCTATCCTTATAGTTCTAACTTGTAAAGAATCTTGAAAATGGTCATATTAACTAGAAACACAACCTTATTCCTTTTGCTTCATTTCAAGGTCCTTGAGCTTTGATTCAATTTCTTTAAAGTTATCAGGATCACCATCTTCATCATCCTCCTCGCCATGCGGATCGTTCTCGTCAAGCGGTCCAAGCATACGAGGGGAATTCGAAAAGATCTCTCGAACAGCCTCGATGCCTTTATATGATAAAAAGTTACCGTTAATATTTAGCAGCCGAAACCCTGGTTTACCCGCAACGGCTTTAGCCAATGCCACGGCTCCATCTTTTAGGATTCCATTGGTGCTCATATCAATAACACACAATCGCCCAAACTCGTCTTGAAGTGCCTTTGCAATCAATATAGAACCCGCGTCTTTGAATTCATTTTCGGATAAGTTTATTCGGGTTAAAGATTGTTTCTTTGAAGTTATACAATTAGCCAAAGCATGAGCTGCTTCTGAAGTGATGTTGTTTCCAGCCATCTCAATGATTTCGAGGGTAGATATCGATTCTTTTAGAGCATTTGCGATGGCTATGGTCCCTTCATTTTCCAAATTCAAGTAACTGAGGTAAAGTTCAGTGAGATTCAAATGTGTGGTTAGAGAATGGCTCAATGCCACCCGGGTTTTGGTCCAAACATGTTGTCGCGTAAGTCGAGTTTCTTCAAAAGGGTGCTTGTTTTAAGTGCTTCAGCTAGTGTGATCCCGCCTACTGAACCAATCCTTGAGGAGGAACACCTGAAATTTGAAGACAAAACTAGTTATGTCGTTTTCTTACATCTTTGGGCTTGTTTGGGTAACGGGTCAAAACAGGTTTGTTGGTTTTATCAACAATGATTTTGTCATATTATGTTTGAATTTTATAACATTTGAAAGTTGGATCCTTTTGTAAGAGCGAAAATGCTATACTCGCAAAAATACGTAACGAAGAAACTATATTTATGCAACTTTCACATTATGAATGTGTTACAGGAAAAGAAAAGTTTGTCAACTTAACCCGTCTATTTTATCACCTCTACCTGAAATCCTCTAGATTTGGAGATCCTTTGATGAGTTGAGAATGGCGATTGCACCTCATCTCCAGTCATATTATGATGAAAATGAAGAACCTTAAGTTTATCGTCGAAGATCAACTCACAGATCGCCTTTGCAGCTTCTTGTGAGATCCCAGCATTCATAAAACACAATTCAGCAAGATTACCTTGAGACTTTAAAAGACCCCCAAACGCTCGAATCCCTTTTCACCCAAGCATTATTCGACAAGTTCAAACAGTTGAGCTGAGAACCCTCGAGTGCTGATGAAAACATCTTCATAACTTGAACCGCTTCGGGCTCAGGCCTCCTTGAAACATATCAGATAGGTCAACTTCAGTCACTGATCTTTAACAGATGACAGAACTGATGCAGCAACATGTCTGCGGTAACCCGAAACTTCTATTGCTAAAACGTATCTTGTGAATTTGTTCCCAGGCTCTTTTAACGGTTTTAGTAGCTCTTTAGCTTCTTCAGCTTCAATGAACGCCCGACGCCCTCCAGAGATATCAAAAACGTGTTCATTGTCTGATGCGACTAATTCTGGTAAAGTTTCGCGGTCTTCTTATGTGCAGGCCCTGCTTTGATAAACTCTACCAACATTTTACTTGATTCTTTAGCGTAAAATGGACAGCGGATGCACCATCACTTTCGGGCGCTTTTTCAAAGTGTTGGGCTGCAGCCACAAAGGCTGCAGATTCGATTGTGTTAGCGTCTTCTTCTGCTTCTTCTTTACTTAACAGACCGTATTTTCTTGATAAAATTGTTGGGGTTGTGAGGTTTTTTACAATACGTTCGACGAGTATTAGCCTTGTGCTGTGGCTAGGAGGCCATAGCTTCATTGATCCATATCAAACTATCCTGCAATGCATATACATTTCGTCGATTTATGTTCACTTATGAAAGTTCATAATTCACGGTTATTCTAACTTTCAAACAATCCTCATAAGAACTCAAGGTGTATCAGACTCAAGAAAACTTGAAACATATCATGGGATATTGATTTATAACGATGAGCTATTTGAATCTAGGAAGAACTATGCTATATGCATTAATCAATATATTGACATCAAAATTGTGCACTTCTTACAGAAAGTTAAACTCGGTTGCTTCAAATTAGATAGTTTTCGATCAATTGAAACTAACGAATAATTGCAAGCCAGACATACAAACAATCAATGTGAGCAATTGAATCCAGTTACATATAGTAAGGTGCAGTTGTTTTTTCCATGTAACATATCTGCAGTCGACGAACCACATCTCAGATATCTGTAGAAAAATAGGTGGACTAAATCTCCGCAGTCTACGAGAGAAGATTGTTTGGTTTTATAAATCGGTTTTAAACTTAAGAGTTTTTCAGCAGAGCGATGGGGCGACGGGTCTGTAATGAGGTGGTGGACTACGGGGAGGGGAGGGCCAACGGGTCTGCTAGAGGTGAAGGCTGGCAAACTTAAACGTCTGCGCATGGTCTGTGCGGCGCAGACAAAATAGTCGGGATGACTTTTTCTGAAAAACAAACACCACCTACCTAAATCATGCAAAAGGATCAATCGTACCCTATTATACGAATTCAAAAACTAGCAATCACTAATCAACGAAAACAAGACAACAATTCTACAAATTAAAGAGATTACCATCTTCACCATGAATAAAATCGCCATAGGCACGCTACAATCACGAAATCTGTGAGAAAAATACGAGATCGGAAGATCTCAATATATCCTAACGTTAGAATGCATTAATGTGCAGGATTTGAAACATGCATTTAATAAACACAAATTTTGATCTGATGAATGTGATTTTGAAGATGAAGATGAACAAATGGAAACCGAAAGACGGAGATCGTACCGGTGCCGAGAATAACAGCCGGTGGATAAACGTCCGATGCACGATTAGTATATTTTCGTAGGAAATTGGAGAAAGAAAGGTGACAGTGGTAGCATGAAAATGAAACCGTTTTACGTTTGCACAATGTAATAAAAAACATATATTATCATCTAAATCTAATTTGTAAAATATATCATAAGATAATTTAATCTTTTTTTTTTAACATCAAGTTCACACACACTCTATATCTACTTTAATCACGACATGATTTGAATCTTTAAGAGGGACATCATTTTACACAAGTGTACGTATTATGGATTAAAACCTTTTGTTAAATATTTTTATTTGAGTAAGTTATATTTTTCATCATTTAGTGTATATATAATTCAAAGTTTCACTTTTATCATTAAACTTTTAAATTACACTAATATCATTTGTTTAAAAATTTGCAATGGTTGTAGTACTTTACTATAAAGGACTTAAATGTTTTGTTAGTTGTGTGTAGTACTAAATTATTCTAGAATGACAAAACCGTTATTTACTCTAATAATAACTAATAGATCACCATCATAGCCCATATATCCCTCCTCATCCACCATCACAATGCCTTTTAATTCAACTTTGACAAACCAACAAGGGAAAAAGATTGCACAAACCTCCAATTATGGAAAAATATGTGTTGATAAAGGGGTGGTGATGGCTGGCGATGGTGTAGATAATTAGTTTTATTGACAGGAGCGAACCAGGGTTGGATATGGTGGTTCAAGGTGCGGCTGTGGTGGTTCGTTGGTTGTGACTAGAAGTGGTTGAGGTTAGAAGGTAGCGGTGATAGTGGCAAGGGGTGACAATGGCTAGTTGTGATGGTGATCTATTAGTATTAGAGTAATTATATTTTTCGTCCGTTAAGGGTATTTGATCCTAAATGTTTCTATTAGTTGTGTGTATAATGACTAAACTACTCTTGTAAGATAAGTGTAATTTACACTAATAATACTAACTAGTAGATCACTATCATAACACACTCCCTCCTCATCTCATCTGCCCTCTCCTATTAACCCTACCTTCTAACCTAGACCCTGCTAACCTCTGGCCTGCCCCACCAACACCCTACCCTATGTCAACGATTAGCCTACTAACCCTTGTCATAGCTCACACCCATAACCGCCATTTGATCGTTGCACCTGCATCTTAACCACTAGCCAACCGCCATCCAGCAACCACTTTTGCATCTTCATCACACATTGCCTTCTGGTTAAACTTTGATAAACCAACAAGGAAAAAAAATACAAGCAACAACCTAGAATTTGATAAACATGTGTTGACAAAGGGTGGTGATATTGGTTTTTATTGACAAGATCAAACCGGGTCGAGATGATGTCCCAATGTGTGATTGTTGTGTTTGGTGGTTCGCTAGCTGTGACAAAGTGGGCTAGTTGGTCATAAGGCAGCGGGGGTTAAGGTTAGATGATGGTGGTGATAGGGGCAAAAGGGTGGTGATAGTTGCCTATGATGGTGATCTATTAGTTATTAGAGTCTAATTATAGTTTCGTCCTTTTAAGAATAGTTAGGTCATTTTAATTACTCAACTAACAAAAATAATAATAATAATAACGTCTATTAGTGTATTGAGTAATTGTGACCATTCTCAAATAAAAGTTTAAGACCAAAAGATAATTTTTAAACATGCTTAAAAATGTAATTTAATCTTTGAATAATTGTCTAGTTTACAATTGGGACTATTATCACTATATATAATTATGATAAAAGAAAATATAATAATATAATTATAACTATATACATATAAACATAATCATGCATCGTAAAAACTATTGATATTTAAGTGTTTTCACCTCGGTAGTAAGTGGAAGTTGATAGCACTTTCATTATGATACTAATTGTGAGGTCGATAGTATTGTGAAATCGAACAACTTGAAACCTCGTTTTAAGTTTTAACTGTAATCGGCAGTACTTGTAAGATCTATTAATGGTTTTGATAATTGATAGTAACACAAGTTACTATGAAGTAAATATCAGTAGTTGACAGTTATGGTAGTTATATATCAACGATCATGCGTTTCACAAAGGGTGCGATTTTCATTCCAAGATTTCAATCCTATATATTGAAATCGTTTGGTCTAATTTTATGCTACAATTTCATACACATGTACGAGAACATCTCAGTCTTGAATGAGTTTTGTGTTTGAAAATATCACTCAATTCAGAAAGTTATCCGACAATAAGAAATTAAAAACCACAACATAAACAATTAATAAATATAAATGATAACAATTCAAGCTTAAAACAGATTAAGCTCAAGCTCCATAAATAAAACAAGTCATGACTGATTCATTAGGTTACTAATAGTGATTTAGTGGTAATTTCTAAACCCAATTATCATGCCTGGTCATCATTTACTCATTAGAAAATTAGTCATTCTAGTATCAACTTTTAGGTCTCAAAATGTTTTGTTTTTCTTATTAGGATTCATTAGTCTTCGAGACCGCAAGATAGTATCACCTAGGTGACCAGGTTGTCGGCACCAATGGGTACCACTTGAGGAAACGGTGACAAACGCGAAAGCAAAAAGAACAAACATAGCATAACGGTTAATGTGTCGTCTCTACGGATCGAAGTTGTCATCAAACTTGATGAAACGCTTGTTATCGGTATTAAAGCAACTTAAATAAGTTAGGTTTATAATATAATAGGGTGTAGCTACATGGTGTGTTACTGTTGTCTCCATTTGCAGCATTATTTTGAAATAAGCAAACAAAGGTTAGTTCATTTGTATAGACAAAATGATGCGTATAAAAACTGAAACATGTAAGCAAAGTTTAATCCGTACAAAACAACCATTAGGTTCATGTTCTGCGAATCGTGAAATCAAGTGAAACCAAATCATTGTACAGTTTGATTTGATTTCGATTATGCAACAGTTTGGTTTGTTATAAAGTTAAAGAATGATCAGTAACAGCTTAAGCAAAAAGCCGTCAAAACTGAACAGGGAACACCTCTAAATTGCAAGATACAGCCATACAATCGAACGTCTCTTTCTTGGCAGATTCTTGCATAACACCCACGGTCCACGCCTGTGTCGATATGGTATTCCTGTGTAGAAGATAAAGATGTTTCTTTTAGCTTGTTTGGTTGAGAGAGGGAGTTAGATCCATCATATGATCATATCATTAACTATACTATACTTGTATGATCTTATTTTATTATTATGCTAGTAATTATAATTTAGACATGAATAATGTATAAACCGACCATTTGCGTGCTAAATCACATGAAATATGTATCCACAACACCATGTGATATATCCTATGTAGCACTAATGAGGGGGGCCACCTGTTAATTGTGAAAATAGAAAGCTTTACTTAACCGAATTCAGATGTTATTAGCAAGTAATAGTTGTCCAGGACCATCTTTTGTTGTGCTACCTGGGGTGTGTAACTCAGAGGAGGCTGGAAAAAAAAAGACAAAGCCTGAGCTTTATATACATTGCTATAAATGAACCGAGCTTGCGCTCGATTAAGCTAAAGGAGTTGAGCCTGAGTTTGCTAACCCTACTTCCTACCCTTTGCTCTTATACATCTTTCACTATTTTTTAAAGTAAATAGGTTAGACTCGGAACATTAACATATCATTCCTTGTATCAACTCAATCATTTGAGAAAAAGAGCTAAAAATGCATTAACATTTTATCTTAAATAGCTAGTTAGCTACGGTCAGGTTCCTGCAGAATCTAATTATAAGTGAAGCACTTAATATTCGACCTTTTACAGAAAAAAAGCTAATAGTTTGTTAATGCCAGCAACTAGATGTCAGAGTGCGGGCGGGGAATTGGTTGTATTGCTGGAATGTCCGCGTTATGGCAGTCCCCCAATAAACTAGTCATTCTCCAAGCAATATAAGAAAACTTTGCTGACACAAGTTTTCTAACAAGACGGTGATTAAAGGGTTACAAACTCCATTTGGTGAAGTGACGAATTATCATGATTAGATTACAGACCATGATTTCTAGGGCTTGTTTTGGTTTCTTACAGATGACCAACACAACTAAAGTTTCAGTTCTAGCAATATCATGTGACAACCTAGACAAATTGGTCTAAAAGATATAAATAGGCAAGATTTAAACCATGTAATTTCATATCATGACATAAGTCTGATATAAGCAATCATTTACATGATTAGATCCAACTTCTGTCTTCTCTTTTTCTAAAGATAACATGCTTAGAAAATGAAATAATGACAACAAAAACTTAAAGATGCCAAAGGCAGGGGATATATGCATGAGTTAGATATCATATTCCTCCTATGCATGTGCATGATATGCTCTTGGTTTTAAAATGAGCGCATAGGGGCGAGGCGACCTCAAGCGAAGGCTGGCTCCCTTCAGGCTACTTAAGGCGCAAGTTGTAGAAAGCACACGCTTCAAAGCGATTCAGGGGGAAGCGGTGCACGATGGATACACATTTTTTCACAGAAAAACTGCATAATAGTTCACTATTTACGCTATAAGGCCAGTTTTTATTTATGTTTATGATTCATGCAACTCATTTGTTGTATAGAATTCAGAGATTTCCATGTCCATGTCAAATAATTATTAGTCATTTATTACAAAACCATATATAAAGTAACCCATGTCTCAGAATCCAAATTTTACGGTAAGCAAGTACTATGGCACACTCAGATATTCAGATTCAATGAAAAGATAATAAGCCAGAATTCAATAGCAAATACTTAAAACAACTGATGGCATATAATATTACAGAAAAAACAACTACTTCAAGAAGGAAGACTGCATACTCTGTAATCATGCATCAGGATCCTCTGCTGCTTTTCCACCAAAAGGATCATGAGATGGCCCCGAATCTTCTCCAATGTGGCGCTGAACCAACCGCTGCAAATCAGCCATAACTTTCTGTTCACGCTTCGCCTTTTCCTCATAGTTAAACATGGCCAGAGCCCGCTTATCCTCAGCACTATAAACTTGATTTTCTTTCCTAATACGAATGGCATTCATCCTTTGATGCCTACTACCACTCATCACATAACCAAGCTCCTCAAATTTGCTAATCTCATCAGCCGAAAGACCAACTTCTCCTCTACGAGGGATACGCTTCCCTTGCTGCACATATTGTGCAATGGCATCACCTTCACCGGGCCTGAGTGCACCTCCATAGCTAATATGCCCTTCAGCTCTTGGTAAGGGCATCGGTCCCACCTCTGGTTCATCATCCAAAGCAAGCTTCTTTCTTGACTCTAGCCTCTCTTTGAACATAAGCAACTCATTATCAACCTCAGTTTCTCCAAATCATCCACCTTTGGTTTGGTTTTTAGCTCGGTTTCAGAATCTGAATTCTCATCTGATGCTGCATTCTCACTACTGTCTTCACTCCTTTTCTTGCTCGATTTTGAAGAAGACCGTCGGGTCCTCTTCGACTTCAACGAATCTTTACCTCCATCGCTCTCACTCCCCTCTTCAGAATCACTATCTTTACTTTTTCTCGAATGGCTTCTCCTACTCCTCTTACTACTCTTACTGCTACTCTTTCTTTTGGTGGATATCTTCGACTTCTTCCTCCTCCTCCTCCTATCATCCTCCTCAGAATCCTCACTAGAATCATCCGACTCACTCTCACTCACAGAAACCGATTTCTTTCTCCTACGTCTAGACCTCGAACTCTTGCCCCTCTTCCTCCTATCACCCTCTTCAGAGTCCTCACCAGATTCATCCGACTCACTCTCACTCACAGAAACCGACCTCCTGCTCCTACGCCCAGACCTCGATTTCCTCCCCTTCTTCCTCCTCCTCGATCTCGAATCATCCGAATGAGACCTCGATTCATCCGATCCCGAATCAGACTCAGACTCAGAATCCGACTTATCCAAAGCAGACTTCTCTTCTTCAACATCCTTCACTGCAACCTCATCTTCAACCTCATCAAAATCATTCTCTCCTCTAGGAGGACTAGGAGTAACATTCCAAATACATCTCTTCAACAACTTCCTCAATTTCTGCCGCTTCAACCTCCTGTACTCCTCATAACTCGCTCCTTTCAACTCCTCATCAGTATCAGAATCCCCATTACCATTACCATTACCGTTACCATAATCACGATCCAAATACTGTTTACTCCGATTCAATTTCCTATTCGAATCTATCATTTGTCCCCTAGGGCTAGGGCTCCGTCTAAACCTAGAGTAATCAGGTGACCTACGATCCCTTCGATAACTGTTTTGGTTATCGTATCGGCTGTAATCGGGACTACGGCTACGGCTAATGTTATGATTTTGATGCATTGATTTGGAGTAATCGGGGGAACGACGGTGGCGTGAGGGATTGAGTTCGTTGTCGTACCTTGAGTGGTCGGGGCTGCGACGGGAGGTGCGGTTTCGATGGTCTGTTGGTGCACCGATCTCCGGCGAGTGGTGGTTGGTGTCTCGGCGGTGGCGACGCCGCCCGTCGGGGGCTTCGATGGTGGAGGAAGGGTAGCCCATTGGGATGGTGTGGGTGAAATGATATCGAGATAACGGAGAATGATCGAGTTTAACGCGACATTAGTCTTCAACCGACTAAAGGGCTGTTTGGTATTAAGAGGCTACCTCTGAACCATTAAGAGGCTTGAGTGTTTGTTTCAAAAAAAAGGAGGCTCTGAACTGAACCATTCAGTGCTAAATGGTTCAGATATAAGAAGATGCTGAATGGAAATTGAGACACAAATACCCCCATCTTCAACCCATCTTCAACTCCCGTCATCCCCCCACCCTCACCACCGACCTCTAGCAGACCACCGACAACCTCTGCAGCACCGTCGGCCGGCCACCCCCGACCTCTGCAGCCCGACCGCAGGCCACCCCCGACGAACGCAGCCCTCCGCAGACCGCATCAGCCCACGTTGGGATCCATGAGCACGAGCTAACCGGCGTCACGGGAGTCGGGACCGTACGAGTCCACACGGAACACGAGCTGACCGTTGCAGTCGTAAACGGCGAAACCGTCACCGGAGAAGAAGAGAGACGTTTTCATCACCGTGAGGTGCGTCTCCTTTTCGTACACGAAGCCTTCTTCGACGACAACCATATTTATTCGATTACTTACGATCACAAATAGTACTCACCTAAGGGGATGAAAGTTGTTGTGGAGTAGAGTGGAAGATGAAGGTGTGTGTGGTGTGTGAGAGAAGGGGGTTCTGAAAAATGGGGGTGTGGGTTGAAGTATTTTTTGTGGGTTGTAAATTTTTATTTAATGTAGGAATTTGAATTTTCGGGTAGTATTTTTTTTCGGCCACCCCCGATCTCCCTCTAGCTATTGACGATTTCAACAGTAGTCTAGTTTAAACAGTAGTCTAGTTCAGAGGGGTAAAATTGTCATTTTGTATAGTCATTCAGAGATTCAACCAAACAGCACATTTTGGTTCAGCACTTAATGGTTCAGAGCCTCTTAACCATTCAGACCTCTTAACCATTCAGCACTTAATGATTCAGATCTAACCAAACAGCCCCTAAAATATCAAATATCTATCTTAAACTATTTATAAGAGGCTGTTTGTTTAGCTCTTATTGAGCTTGGTCAGATGCTAAGTCTGACTCGGTCAGACATATGATGTTTGGTTGCATTCCTCTGATTGAAAAAGAGGCTCTTAATTGCCTCTTATTAGGTCAGAGATGAAACCTAATCTGACCAAATTCATCCCCTGCGCTGCGCTGCTCAAGTCTGTCGCTCCACCCCCTTCCCTGCGCTGCAACATCTCGCCTCCGTCTAGCACCGGTCGGCCTCCGTCTACCACCGGTCGACCGCCGTCGGTTGAAATCGTCTCCCGCAGCCGCAGCCGTCGCCGCAACCACCGCTGAGGTCTGTTTATCCCGTCGGTCTGTTTCTTCCTCTGCCGCCACCGCAGGTGAAACCGAAGGTGAGTTTGTTAGATAGGTATTTGGATGATCAATTAGAGCTTGCGCTTGAGATTTTACATGAATGTGGTGGTGATTTAGGGTATCGGTATGATAACAGCCCCTTATCGTTCATCGCGACGACCAACTCCCACCGATCACCACCACTATCACTGTCGATCATCACGATCGCCAATGATTTCTCCATCACCGAAGGATCCACTTCCGATCTTACGGCCGAGCTTGTACTTTCCTCCAACAATCCTATCCATATATGAAGATATGTTGTTTTCAGATCAACCACAGCAGAATGACGATGATTAACACGAAGAACGAAACTGGAGTGGGTCTTCTTCGATATGTTGAAGGAGATAAAGATGAAAGAATTATTGGAGAGAGGAGAGGATTTTGTGTATGTATTTGTTTTTTTTTAATATTTTATTTTGTTATCCAGAAACAGAAACTCGTTGCTGTTTTGATAGGTGTTTATTGTTAGAATTGTACTTCAAAAACTATGTTATTCGGATCGGGTTTTGTGAATCTTATTTAAATTTCTAGTTAATCCTTGCTTGTTGGGTCGGGTTTTTCTTCGTATATAATATTTCGCTGGCAAATCGTATTGACTAACTCCCACCGATCGCCTTTATTCAAATTAGTATGTTTTCAAGAAGGATTTATGTGTTTTTTGGATTTTTTTATTATGGTTTGTATTTTTTTTAATAATTATTCAATATTAGGAGTTATAACCAAACAGATATCCAACCAAACAGATTTAATTTGGTTCAGCACTTATTGGTTCAGACCTCTTATTGGTTCAGACCTCTTATTAATCCAGCACTTACCCATTCAGAAGTTGGCAAACAGCCTCTAAAGCTCACAAACAGCACTGATCAGTATGCAAGTATTTTAAGACATTTTAAATAATTATAAAAAATAAAAAAATAAAAAAAACTCTAATTAACACATTTTAATTAAATATTATACTAAAATTATTATTTTAATTAAAAGATTTTTAAACATTTTAATTTAAAATCATTTAATAATAGTGGGCTCCACCACTATATTAATATTTTAAAATTAATTTTATGGTGGTGGGACCCATCACCACCTTCCTTTCCACCGCCCTTAGCTAAGAATCGGTCATCTTCATCCCCTCTCCCCCATCGCCGCCCTTCCGGCGGGCGTCGTCCAGGCGGGCGTCGTCCACGTTGGCGACGGGCCGGCCACGGGCAAAGCGATGGGGATAGTCTTACCTTTCAATCATTAAAAAGTAATCTTAATGTTACATGATTAAAGTTACTACAAAAATATTAATAATATATATTAAAGTCTTATGTCGATGGCTACAGTGCCACCGACCTCTTAACAAAACCCTGATCCCCTTAGCCAATATCCCACACAACGTGACGGAGAATCACCACAACATCACCGTCTCCGGCAACAAAATCCTCCCCGATTGGGGCTTCGGCCGTGTCTACACCGTCGTCGTCGTCAACTGCACCTTCCCCTTCGCCGTCGGTGGGCGATTACTCCTTCACTCCTCCACCTCCGCCGGCCCTGATTGGGCGATGAATCTCGAGATCTGTGACATCTGCAATCATGATCCTGTGTATGTCTTCTTTCCCCCTTTCGATTGTTAAGTTACAGTGGGTTTTGGTTATTTGTTAAAGTAGGTTTCGAATTTTAGGGTTTTTGTGGTTATGGTGTAATTAGTTTTGTGAATTGTGGTTTAGGATGGGATTTGTGAAATTAGGGCAAAGTGGATTATGACTTGAAAGTGCAATCGAAGATCTGTTTTTTGGTTGTTATGTTTATATAGCTTTGCGTGTGATTATGAAGTTGGTTTTGATTCGTTGATGAATGTGTTGAGTTATATGTACAGTGGTAAGATTAAAGGTTTGCCTAAAGATGTTTGTGTTTGTGTTGATGATGAATGTTCTCATGAAGCTTGTCGGCCTGCGGTTGATTTCATGGTGGAGGTTATGTATGCTTTTCATGTGTTCCAGATCACAGAAATGGTTGCCCTCTGGCAGGTAAATTGTAGATATATTGGCAAATTGGGGAGAAATATGAGGTGACGTTTAGTGAAAATGAGATTCTGAGGAGATATAGGAGAGCTTATGAGCAACCATGGGGTAGATCTCGAATCAGGTGGGTTGTTTTTAATCATGAATTTGATTGGTTTCTTGTGGTGGTTGAATTTGCATTTAGAGTTGATTATGAGTGGATATGTTCATATCAATGGTTAATGTTTGGGTTTACTGGATTTGAATTTATATGTTACAGTTTCATTTAAGATTTTTATAAATATGAGATTGGATTTTTTTTATTTGTGTTAAAAGATCAGGAACTCATGCAGATCATTTGTTAGATTGACATTGTTAACACGCGTTTTGAAGATAAGAGTATGTGTAATAACATCTTTAGATGCATACAATGAAATCCTTTGCAGGTTCTGTGAACATTCAAGATTATAAAAAAAGAAATTTTTATTTAAGTGATAGGTGATTGATGAAAATCTTTAATTTCAAGCAATTTACATTAAAAATGAAATAAAATAAAAGCGCAAAATTTTGGAAATTTGGGTAAAAATTCAAAATGAGTGACCCGAATGATGGAAAATGTGAGCAGGATGAATGGGCCAAAATGGTGCTCAGGCATGTGGATTATCAAGCTGGTTTCAAAACCATGTAACTCTATTCATTTAAAAGATTACAATCTGTTAAAGTTAACACATTTTTTACACGATTCCTGTATCCTACTTTTGCATATTAAAATTAGCAATTATGTTCCTTTTACCTCATGAAAAGTTCATAAGACCTTTTGAGTTTTTGATGTGCAAACATACCCTATTCAACTACATGAACTGTTTTTGCCCAGAAAGTGATTCCAATCCCCCAAAATGGCAATGAATTCCTGCATTTGTACAAATATATAAAAGTCTTTTTGTTCATAGTGTTTATTATAAATGAAAGAAGCTTGATCACAATCTTTCTTGCTTATGATCATCATATATGCAGGTATGTAGATGACGGAAGACCTTTCTGGCAACATATAGTTAGTTCATCGACGGGCTGTTCTGATTCTCAATACTTTGAGGAGCTTTATAATTACTATACCACAGAAAAGGTTTTATTTTCCTTTCATGTTAGCTCATATTATTGTGTCCATCATAACTGTACATCTGATTTTGATTTGGTTTGCATCAAAAGGCGTGGCATCTCTGTGACCCAAACGCTGAGAAAGTGTTCAAGGCTCTGAAAAAAGCAGGAGTTAAATTGGCGATCGTCTCAAATTTTCACACACGATTGAGGCCTCTGCTGCGTGCTCTTAACTGTGATCACTGGTTCGATGCTTTGGCTGTTTCAGCTGAAGTATGTAACCTATTTACTTCATTCCTCTTGGTTTTTTCTATTTACTTTATTTATGGAAGCTGGTCAGTACGGGTTGTAACCCAAATCATAACGGGTCAAGCAGGACAAAAGTCGATAAAGCATGACCTAAGTTGTTTATTAAACAAAATTGTGTTATTATGTTGATAATTTAGTTTTGTAATCATATTTAATAATATCATAAGGACCAAAAGGCGTTTGACAGTCTGCCCAACCCAAGCCAACCCAAACTGTTTTGACCTGCACCTGCACATAAGAGTCTAAGACTCTAAGTTATGACCTGAACCCATTTGACCTTTCACCCCCCAACCCGCCAACCACACATGTATTGCCACCTCTAAAATCATATAATTGACAACCACCCATGTTCTTTAGGTTGCAGCAGAGAAACCGAATCCTACGATATTTCTAAAAGCATGCGAGTGACTAGGCGTAGAAGCCAAGGATGCAGTCCATGTAGGCGATGACCGTCGAAATGACATATGGGGCGCTCGAGATGCTGGTTGTGATGCTTGGTTTCCGGATTCAGTTGGGATCTTTGTCATTTCACAGAGTTGCAGTGGAGTGGCAGCTAGAGCCTGCGGTCTCGTAAGTTTAGAGCCCACAAAAGTGACATTACTCTCCTTAATTTTAACAAGTCAAAAGGATTTATATGACACTTGATTGTGTTTATTACTGATTTCCATGATTTGTAGATTGTAGAGATACTTAAAGATCGTCCTTCTTGGTTCCGTGACTGTCGTACCCTTGAAGTTTTTACAATGTTTCCTGCTGGAAATGGGGGGACAATTGAACTTGTATATACGCAGGTAAACATAAATATACATCATTAACTATATATATACACTCATTTGAAGCAGCAATTCTGTATTTTCAAAAAAATAATGTATTAATTTGCATCTTAGATTTTTGCTCCAACCACACTAGCTCCAGCAAGGGATTTCTAGACCTTAAGATACACTACAAGTTTAGAAAATGGAAGTCTTGTGGTATGTTTATAATTCCATTTTACTCTGGTTTTATCAATTTGTCTATGTCTAAATTTGATGCGAGTTTCCTGCATGTAAGGTGTGTGAGAGTTCCTTATCAGGCTCTGGTGCCGGCCCAAATCCGGTTGCTGCTACTCAGTTTGTAAGAGGGGAAATGCTACCAAGTGGCTACCTTATTCGGCCTTGTGAAGGTGGTGGTTCCATTGTACACATAGTTGATAACCTAAATCTTGAGGTAAATTAATTATTATGCTATACTTACCCGAGTACACATTTGGTGTTAAATATAGTTTTCAAGATAATTCAGAAGATTGTTTGTCCATTATTGCAAAAAACTTGATAGCGGGCTTTGCCAACTTTTTAGGTATTATTTCTTGCAATTCAGTCAAGAGTTAAAACTACTTAACCTCCAACGAACCAACAAAACCCCCGCTGCGAAGCGCGGGATTCAAACCTAGTTACATAATAATCATTTAGTATTAAGATTATTTTTTAATTATTAAAGGGTAGACTCTTAACTACTATCAAATAACTCATAATTCTAAGTTCTTTTAGTTTTGCTAAATTATCATGTCAGCATCAAATCATAATTTTTTTATGTATGAGAATTTTTTAAAGTTTTACAAGGAGTTGTTTTTAATTTTTATTCATGACTCTTGCCCTTCTTTAATGATTAAACCAGGCAGTATATGTATCGGTCAAGCCCGATGAATAATCATCAGGTCAAGGACTTATTTTTGAAGTTGGGGTTAGAGAGCTGTTGTTCGCACCCAAGACAGGGTAATCTCCACTCCTTTCTGGTTCTCACTCCATTCTCTCTTTAAAGTCTGATGTAATTCTTTTATAATTAGATTTAAGACTGGAATTAATAATACTCTTGCCAAAATCATCACAAGGATCTTGTCACACCCCGACCGACGGCGGAATCATCGGAGCGGACGAGGGAATGATTGATTGTTCATAACACATGATTGTCTATTAGTGAAGATAATATTAAATCAGATTACAAGATAACATGTGTTTAACATAAGCAAATACAACAGTTGAAATCACAAATAGTAATTGTCTTTTGTTTTGACTAAGTCCGGGTCTTAAATGAGCATGTAGAAGTCCACTAACTTGTTTAACCTGAAATCATGTGAAAAAATAAAGTCAGCTAACGAGTTAGCTGGTGAGTAATCACAGTTTTGAATATACATATAGATTGATTGATTGATTAATTGAGAATAATCCAATTCACAAGGTAACGTTAAGACTTATATTGCAATAGTAAAGCATATAGATAAACCGACATAATATAAACCCCTTGACTTGATACTTGCATATAATAGACTCCACATATACACCATAGATTGACTCTTGCCTCTGGCACAATCACCACTCGACTATTCATATGGGGTGGGTTATCCAAACCAGTAGATCTACCATTGATACCAGGATTGATTGATTGAATTAGGGTTTTACTATCGTCCAGTTTATCATAGTATGTTCACATAGTTGCAAGTAATAACATAACCTGTCTTGAATGAATTTAGAATGAAATAACAATAGAATATCATGATGGAATATATTGGTGGCAGATCTACGACTGAAGAGAGCAATTGTCCAACCAACTAAGAGATGTAGACCTACGATCAGATGGGGACAACTCAAAGACGAAAAGATTACCATCTTTAGAGATAAAATCATACCAATGAACCTGAGTGGGCCACAGGAAGACGCCAACCAAAAGTGGGAGGCTATGGCAACTAGAGTCATTCAAGCAGCTAAAGAAACGCTTGGGACTACAACAAATAGGACAATCGGTCATAAGGAATCCTAGTGGTGAAACGAAGATGTACAGGAGAATATAAGAATTAAATAACAAAGTTTTAGAGAGCTTTTACGCTGTAATAATGAGGAAGAACGAGCAGAGCTAAAAGATAAATACAAAGGGGCTAAACGAGAGGTGAAAAAGTCTGTGTCAGAGGCAAAGAACACAGCATACGAGAGGATGTATAAGCGATTAGAGACGAAAGAGGGTGAACATGACATGTTTAAGATTGCCAAGGCAAGGGAACGTAGTAGACAGGACTTGAGATTGGTGAAGTTTATAAAGGCCGCGGATGGAAAGGTCTTGGTGAGGGAGAAAGACATCAAGGGGAGATGGAAAACTTACTTCGATAACCTTTTCAACATAACAAACCGTAATCAACAAACGGAGATCGATGAAACAACTCAAACGACGTAACAAAACAAGTGTTATTGTAGAATCATCACAGTCGATGAAGTTAAGAGAGCTTTGAAGAAAATGGGAAGAGCTAAGGTGGTGGGGCCAGACAACATTCCGATTGAAGTGTGGAAGTGCCTTGGAGATGAGGGCCTGCAATGGCTAACGGACTTATTCAACACTATCTTTAAGACAGGAAAGATGCCAAAGCAGTGGAGAATCAGTGTCATGGTCCCCATATATAAGAAAAAGGAGATGTCCAATGTTGCGCAAATTACAGGGGAATAAAGCTATTAAGTCACACGATAAAGCTATGGGAAAGAATTGTTGACACGAGAATTAGACGAGAAACTCAGATAGCGGTAAACCAATTTGGATTTATGCTAGGACGCTCTACAACAGAAGCTATACATGTCATAAGGAGGATAATGGAGAAATATAGAGAAAAGAAAATAGACCTACATATGGTATTCATTGACCTAGAAAAAGCCTATGACAGTGTGCCGCAGAAACTCATCTGGGAAAGTCTATGACTTAGAAAGGTACCAGAGAGGTATATCAAAATAATAAAGGATATGTATGACGGGGCAAAAACGTGTGTACGAGCACCTGTCGGAGACACAAACTACTTCCCGGCGGAAGTAGGACTCTACCAAGGATCGGCATTGAGCCCATTCCTCTTCACAGTAGTGTTGGACGAGATAACCAAGTCTATACAAGAGCCAGTCCCATGGTGTATGCTGTTTGCGGATGATATTGTCTTAATATCAGAATCTAAGACGGTGCTTAACGAGAGATTAGAACAGTGGAGAGCAGCACTAGAACGCAGGGGCTTAAGGATAAGTCGCTCTAAGACAGAATACATGCATTGTAACTTTAGTGGTGAGGCCGAAGAGGACACCCAAATCAGTATCCAGGGCATGGCGGTCCCCCGGACGTCTAGGTTCAAATACCTTGGCTCGTACGTACAGGAAGATGGAGAGATACACAGCGATGTAGCACACCGTGTACAATCAGGATGGTGCAAGTGGAGAGCAGCATCAGGGATTTTGTGTGATAAGAGGTTCCCAGCAAAACTAAAGGGAAAGCTATACAGAGTGGCAGTACGTCCAGCTATGTTATACGACACACACTGTTAGGCCATAAAGAAATCGCACGAGAGACAAATAGAGGTCGCAGAAATGCGAATGCTGAGGTGGATGTGTGGACACACAAGATTGGATCGGATAAGAAATGACGTCTTTCGCCAGAGGCTAGAGGTGGCTTGTATCACAGAAAAATAAGAGAGGGAAGATTAGGATGGTTTGGGCACGTGAAGAGGAGAACGATGGCAACACCTGTCCGAGCAGTAGAGAACATCAGCTTAGAGGGTAGGAGGAGTAGAGGTAGACCTAGGTTGACTTGGGACGAGGTTATTAGGAGGGATATGATAGACTTGCATCTTTCTGAGAACATGATCGAGGATAGGAGTGAGTGGAGGCGTAGAATTAAATTTAAGGACTTTTAGTGGGTTTTGTGGGTGAGAAGGGTATACGGTGACATATGGCCGGACCCCACACGTTAGGTGTAGTTTTCCTCATCTACTCTTTTTGGATGTTACATGCCGTTTTTTTATGAGCGCATTATCTAATTCTTCATGTGATATATATCTTTGTGTTGTATGCTTTGTATTATGATTGTTATTGTTATTGCCTTTGTTAACGAGTCGGGGGTCTCTTCGGAAGCGGTCTCTCTATCTTTCAAGATAGAGGAAAGACTTGCCACCATATACCCCTCCCAGACCCTGCTCTTCAGCGGGATACACTGAGTATGTTTGTTTGTTTGTTTGTTTATGATTTCCCCCAAATAAGAAATGATATAAAAAGGAAATATGAATACTCACTTGATTGATAAGATTTAAATTTGAACGTGATAGATTAGACACCAACGATTTCCTTATGATTAACCTAAGGAACGGTGCCTCGAATTAGAATAATAGTGATCTGAGAATTTGGGAATGTATTAGGATTTCCATTGGGTTTTGAATGGTAGTTTAAATAAACTAATTTCATTTAGTTTGAATGTCTTGAATTATAATAAATTCATTTCAAGTAATTATATAGAAATAATTCTACCAATACATTTGACCATTTGATTGATTGTTAAAATGCAGAAAGAATAAATAATTAATTTTATTAATTAATTATATGACAATTAATTAAAATATTTAATTATTTAAATGACTAAAAGAAATGATTTTAAAAAGATTTAAATATAAAACTTTTATATTTAATCATGATTTAAACAATAATACATTGATATTATTTGAACTCATAATAATTTAGTGATGTTAACCATTGTTTAAAGTCCCATTTTTTTAAAGAGATTAAACTAGTTATTTTATTTATTTAAAACAAATAATAAAATAAATAAATAAAATGTTGAAATATATTTCAATAAATAATTGGGTGGGTTTAAAAATTTTTAATGTTTGTAAAATGTTTTTATAATTTTTAGGAATTTTTCATAATTTTTAAAGGCTTAAAAAGGCCTAAAAAAATAGTGAGGTTGCCCGGGGTCGAACCCGGGACCTCTTGGATATCGAAGGGACCACGGACCGGTGAACCAAAGGCCTAAGCCGCGGTAATGATCCGGTTCCAATTGTTTTAAACACAACCTCAGTCAAACCCCCAATCCATCCGAGCCCTAGTTCGAATCCGGACCAAATTGAACACCAATTCGATTTCGATAGTATCTGCAATCATGGGGCTTTTGTTCCCCATGAAAAATAGAGTGTGTGTGTGTGTCGAATTACCTATATGGTGTTCGATTGAAGTTAAACCCGATGAAGAACAGGTCGCGGCTTTGGTAATGATCGATGAGTGAGCAAACCTTGATGGAATTCAAATTAATTTCGTATGAAACTTTGAATTATGATCGAGACCAATAACCCCTTATCAAATTCAGTTAAAATCGATCGAGGAATGGGTTTTAAGTAAGTTGCAGGTCGCGATTTAGAATAGGTTCGAATGGGTTGTTTTTGATGATTTTTGATGCAAGTGAATTCGAGGATAGGTTATATACGATTAATAATTCGTTAGTGCGGGATTACTTTGAATATTGAAATCCGTAGTGGCCGATTTTGCTCCCCGAATCTTCGGCCGAGTGGAGAAAGCAAACGGGGAAGAAGGGGGGTGGGGTTGGGGTGTTTTGAAATTTACACAATGGTCCCTGAACTTTGTAGTAGTTAACAACTGGAAATCAAAGTTTTGTTTTAGTTTTAAATAAATTACCATTTAACCCCCTGAAGTTTGAATTGTTATCATTTTATGTAAGAGGTTATTAGTTATAAGATTTAATATAACTTATATGTTCATTATTATTAATATTATATTATTATTATTATTATTAATATCAATTATTTTTAAGATTTTACAAAATTAATTTTTTTTAAGTTAATGAAAATTACGAGATGTTACAGATCTTATCAGGTTGGGTATAAAAAATCTTTCCTTTTTGTTTAGCTATAGCAAGAGCCCTTGTACTGATCCCACAAGTTAAAACATCTAATATCTTAGCATTCAAACCCATAATTTTTAGTAAAAGTTAAAACATCTAATATCTTAGCATTCAAACCCATAATTTTTAGTAAAAATTTCATCGTTTTGCCACTAAAACCTTTACCTTCAGCTTGATATGTAAAATAGAAAAACACTGTACTTACCAAAGAGCTTCCAGCTCAATGTCACAAAGGATGACGGTTTGAGTTTAAGTTTTTTATAGTCTCATGTTTAAATATGACTTACGAGTTTTTCTATATAGTGGGGTTATATTAAGTTCTTAATGATGTTTTTAAATGAGTAAACATCAAAATAAATAAAAATAATTGACATTATTTCTCAAGAAACCTCCCTCAGGTTAGAGGTGCACAAACCGTTTTTTTTTTTAACCCGGTTCGGGTTAGACCCGGTTCGGGTTCGGTCAACGAAATGGCGCTCGTTTTTGACCAAGAACCGGTTCGGGTCGGAACCGGTTTTCAAGCCCGGCAAACCCAACCCGGTTGGAACCGGTTCGGGTTGGAACCGAACCGGGTCGGGTCTAAGAACCAGTTTGGAAAAACCGGTTTTTTTTACCTACTATTTAAATTATATACAAATTAATTACAAATTTTGATTAATTAAACACAATAGTATGTACTTTATTTTTAAGATTTCCATTAATACGATTGTACGCGTTTTTATTTTCATTCTAATAAGTAAACAATTAATACGAATAGAAATCATAAGCGAGTTTTTCTAAAGAAAACAATAAAAATTACATTAATTCATAAAAGTAAACAATTAATTCATTACGAAAAATAAACAATAAAAATTACATTAAAATTAAACCAAAGAAAACAAAATATCTGTAACATCGCGTATTTCCGTAAATATATATATATATATATACATATATATATACACACATATATATTAATTATTGTTAGAATGTGATAATTACAACAATTATAATAATAATTATAAAATAATAATAATAATAATAATAATAACAGTAATAATAATTATAATACTAATAATAATAATGGTAATAATAAAAATAATAACAATAAAAATGATAATAATAATCCAGGGGGGTATGGTAATTTTTGAAACTTAAAAACTAAACTTTCGGAATTGAATAAATAAGCATCCAAACCACAGGGACCATTCCTGTAATTTTTGGAAAAACCCAACCCCACCCCCCTGTCACCCGTTCGAACCCCACCACCACCCATGATCGGCCGACCACCCCGCGATTAAGGCACTGCGAACTATTTTAATCGAAAGTAGATACACACTAACCAGTTTTGGACCGATTATAACTATCATCTGAGCTCAATTCATTCAAAACCATCAAAAAAAATCAACTCATTTCATCCTCTTCCTCGATCGGACCTGCAACTCGACTAACAACCCACTTTCGATCGATTTTAACCAAATTTGATAAGGGGTTTTTGATCCTTACCATCATTCGAAGCTTACCTAAAGTTTAATTCGATTATAATCGTTGTTTGAGCATCCATCGATCATCACCTTCGTCGCGGCACACACCACACCCGAACACCTATCTCTGGGTTTCAATCTTCAAAATTAACAAAGGGTTTTTAGTCTCTATCATCATCCAAAGCTTCGTATCAATTTAATTTGATTATCATCATCTCTTGCATATCAAACGGATTCGACATCAACCGCGGGTTGTTCTTCGAAGAGGGTATGTTCAATACATCATCATATGAGTAATTAAATGTATCTATACACTCGTTTTTACATGGGGAATGAAAGCCCCATGATTGCAGATGCAATCGAAATCGATTCGATGTTCAATTGGGGTGCGATTTGAACTAGGGCTCGATTCGGGTTTGGGGAATTGGGGTTTAAACGAGATTGAGGATAAAACAATTAAAAACCACTCTTAACCGCAGATTAGAGCTTTGGTTCACTGGTCCCGAGCTCCCATGCCAAACAGAAGGTCCCGGGTTCGACCCCGGGCACCTACACTCATTTTTTAAGGCTTTTTAAGCCTCTAAAAATTCCGGAAAATTTTGTAAAAATTATAAAAATGTTTTTACAAACATTAAAATTTTTAAACAACTAAAATTATTTTTCTGAAATTTATTTTAACACTTTATCTATTTTTATTAAATGTTTTAAATAAATAAAACTACAAATAATACAAAATTATTTAAACAAAAGTGAACTTTTAATAATAATTTAATTTATTAAATTATTATTCGACACGGTACTACTTTTAATTTATTCAAATAATATTTATTATTGTTTAAATCATGATTAAATATAAAAGTTTTATACCTAAATCATTCCAAAAACATTTTCATTTCTTTTAGCCATTTAAATAATTAAATACTTTAATTAATTGATATAATTAATTAATAAAATTAATTATTTGTTTATTTTTACACACTTTCACAATAAAACAAATGGTTACACGTATTGATACGTTTATTTTAAAATTCTAAACATAATCATTTCCAATAAATTCATTTTACTTATTTCAAACATTTTTAACTAAATAAATTATTTAATTTAAACTACCATTCAAAACCAAATGGAAACCCTAACACATTCCCAAATTCTCAAATACTATTATTCTAATTCGAGACACCGTTCCTTAGGTTAATCATAAGGAAATTGTAGGTGTCAAATCTATCACGTTCAAAATTCAATCTCATCAATCAGGTGAGTATTCATATCCCCTTTTTATATCATTTCCTATTTGAGGGAAGTCATGTGATACAATATATTCAATCATGATATTCTATTGTTGTTTTATTCTAAATTCAATTCAAGACAGGTTATGTTATTACTTGCAATTATGTGAACATACTATGATAAACTGGACGACAGTAAAACCCTAATTCAATCAATCAATCCTGGTAACAATGTAGATCTACTGGTTTGGATAACCCACCCCATATGGCTTACGAGTGGTGATTGTACCAGAGGCAGGAGTTAATCTATGGTGTATGTGTGGAGTCTATTATATGCAAGTGTCAAGTCAAGGGGTTGTTATTGTATCGGTTTATCTATATGCTTTACTATTGCAATATAAGTCTTAACGTTACCTTGTGAATTGGATTATTCTCAATCAATCAATCAATCAATCTATGTGTATACTCAAAACTATGATTACTCACCAGCTAATTCGTTAGCTGACTTTATTTTCTCACATGATTTCAGGTTAAGCAAGTTAGTGGACTTCTACATGCTCATATAAGACCCGGACTTAGTCAAAACAAAAGACAATTACTATTTGTGACTCTAACTGTTGTATTTGTATCTGTTAAATTCATGCTATCCTGTAATCTGATTTTAATATTATTTTCACTATTAGACAATCATGAGTTATGAACAATCAATCATTCCCTCGTCCGCTCCGATGATTCCGCCGTCGGTCGGGGTGTGACAGATTGGTATCAGAGCCATGGTTATAGGGAATTAGGTTATTAGAAATGGAATGACCTAGACTATAACTAAGTACCCTTACACATGAGTCCTCTCATGTATTTTACATGCTTAGATAGGATTTTATGTGCCTTATATGTTTATATTTGTTTATGTGATTATATGCCTTATGTGATTCTTTTTATACTTTGAATCTTATCAGTGTACACACGAATCTTAAATCATATTCAAGGCATTGTGTGCCTAAATCAAATGGTTATCAAAATGAGCTTTGAATCGTTATTCGTGGTTTTCAAAATCTCGTCAAAGTCTGTGTCTCACAACTGAATACATGTAATGCTGGAAGAGTGGGATGCTTGTATCTCGGGGTGTTCTGTCTAGGCAAGGTATTCGTATAAATCCAAATCAACCGATGGATCTGTCTACCTTACCTGGGAACCCTCAGGATGAGTGTCTGCTTATAGGTACGCATGTCTTCAATAAGGTTGTGTTGGACATAACACTTTGATTAGTCAACGTACTCGCTTTGATTTATGAATCAAACGATTACACTCGGAACATATCATTATTATTATGCCAAATTCCCGATTGTCGTTTTCATAGCTCCTATTATCCAATTCTCATAAAATATCTTAATGATTTTCCAGAATGTCTTCTCGTCGAATCCGTTCACGATCTAGAAACTCTGGCCGTAAGATTTCTGCTATTGTAGCACGTGAAGTTACTGCGGTCATCCCAACTCTACTTACCCATTTGAACCAAGGCAACAATACTGTCCAAAACCCAACTGCACCAAACCCTCCCAAAACTTGTACTTACAAACATTTCAGTTCTTGCAACCCCACTAAGTTCAGTGGAACTGAAGGTGCCACTGGATTACTGCAGTGGTTCGAAAGCATCGAGAACACTTTCCTAAACAGCGAATGCCCTGAAAATCTGAAGGTCCGGTATGCGACAAGTGTTCTTCAGAAACGCGCACTTACTTGGTGGAACGGAGAGAAACGAACCCGTGGAACTGAAACTGCTCTAGCCTTAACATGGACTGAAGTTAAAGAGCTCATGACTAAAGAGTTCTGCCCAAGAAACGAAGTCCGGAAACTGGAAGCTGAGTTCTGGGAATTAACCCAAGACAGTGGCGAGAACCTAGCATACACTAACCGATTCCACGAACTGAGCCTTTTGGTACCGCATCTTGCTACCCCTACCTCCCGAGCCATCGAGAAATATATTGGTGGACTGCCCATTCAGATTCAGGATACGGTGTTGGGAAGGAATCCTTCGACACTAGAAGATGCTATTAGGCTGGCTGCGCAGTTAACCGATAATCATGTGAAAGCTGGGTCCTTAACCAGGAAAGGATCGAAGAAGAATACCGATAAACTTCATAACAAAACCGTCAAAACCGATCAACCCGAGCTTTCCAAGAACAAGAAGAGGAAGGCTCAATCTCAAAACTTTACTGTAATTACCCCTGCTGTACCAATTAATCAAGTCCCTCCAACTCGTCAACCAGCAGTAAACAACCAATCACTGATGAAAAAGTCATACGCTGGACCCTATCCGCAGTGTAACAACTGTAGTTATCACCATCCCGCTAACATTCAGTGTCGTTAATGCACAAACTGTGGTCGTTTGGGTCATACATTCAACGTGTGCAGGAGTGCTGCTAAAGCTCCGACCAATGCACCAGTTCACCAACATCCTCCTGCAATTACCCAGGGTCGTGCATGCTATCAATGTGGTGATCCGAACCATTTTCGCAATCGATGCCCTCAACTTGTCATCCCAGTTCCTACGGCTCAAGGACGTGCTTTCAACATTAATGCTCAATAAGCTCAAGCCACCAATGATGTGGTGTTGAATAATTCTTGTCCTTGATTTCGTCTTCATGATGTAATTCAAGATTTGTAATCGTGATTTTCCTTTTGTTACATTGATGTAATTTGAAAATTTCTAAATTTCTAATTGAGATATTTTTCCTTTCGCTGTTAAGTCGAACTTTGAACCGTTTGCACCGTGGGAGATGCAAGAGTTTGCAAGTCAACCTATGACTAAGGACACTCATATCTCCTAAATGATTCTAACTCATCAAAACAGGGGTGATTCCCTTACTATGATGATGATTCCTTATTAGTTTCAATAAATGGTTTTCAATTGTGTGTTTTATGAAGTTTCATCCTCTGGATTAGGGTGATTTCCTTATCTCGAGGACTGACTTCGATTATTCTCTCTGGAACTTGTATTTCACAAATGACATGATCTCACCAGAATAGGATTGAAACCCGTACTTTGGTGACAAATGTCAATCTTCGATTGTTTTCTTATTGTTATGAAATTCAATTATCAAGATAGGCATGAATTTCATACCTTGATGATAATTTCATTTTTATGGATTGTATTTTCTCAAATGAAACGACCTCGTCAAAGTAGGAGTGAATTCTGGATTTTGACGAGGAAGTCTATCTGGATTTTGACGAGGAAGTCTATCTTATTATATTTTGTTTTTGTAAAAATTCATCGTTAAGATAGGAGTGATTTCCCTTACCTTAATGGTGAGTTACCTCGTTTTATTTCTGTAGATCCTCAGATCGAACTTTTGATTGGTAAGTTAGTGGTCATACCTTGAGAGTACACCATCAAGTTAGGGGTGAAAACCATACCTTGATGACTATTCTCATTTCTTGATCTCCAACTTACCATGGTTGTAATCAAGTGACGAGACGAATGTAGTAACTTGAAGGGTGAATTAATGTTAGTGTTTCGACCTATCAAGCCAAAGCATGATCTCTGAACTTGAAAGAGACGCGATCGTTTTAGGTTGATTTTGATTCCAAGTTTGGAGCATTTAAATTCTTAAATCGATTTCTTTCCCTTTATTCTCATGTTTTGATTTGATCTAGCTACATTGAACCATTTATTCCTTATTTATCGACTTTCATTGTGAGTTATCATCAAAACCTGATTACGTGATGGTAGTCTTCCTAAACAATCTTTTGTCAAGTAAAGATATTATCTCTGATCATGATGGTCGCTTCATCTCTCATTTCTGGAAAAGTCTCCAATCAGTTCTCGAAACTCAACTGAATCTTAGTACAACCTATCATCCGCAAACCGACGGTCAGACTGAAAGAACGATACAAACCCTCGAGAATATACTCCGGGCTTGTGTCATAGATTTCAGTGGATCGTGGGATTCTCATTTTCCGTTAATTGGATTCTCTTACAATAACAGTTACCAGACCAACAGATGGCACCATTTGAGGCCTTGTATGGTCTGAAGTTGTGAATCACAAATTACTGGTCCGGAATTGATACAAGAAACAACCGACAAAATTCATAAGATCCGTGACAACTTGGTCGCTGCTAGAAGTCATCAAAAGCATTATGCTGATAAAAGACGTAAGCCCATGGAATACAATGTCGGTGATCTCGTACTTCTTAAGGTATCACCTTGGAAGGGAGTGATTCGCCTTGTAAAGAAAAGGAAACTAGCACCTCGTTACGTGGGTCCATTCAAAGTGCTTGAGCGAATTGGGAAAGTGGCCTACAAGCTTAAACTACCCCAAGAGCTCAGCAATATACATCCGACGTTTCATGTTTCAAATCTCAAGAAATGTCTTGCCAACGAAAATCTCCACATTCCACTCGATGAAGTCCAGATTGATGAATCTATGCACTTTGTTGAGAAACCTGTGGAGATTATAGATCGGGAAGTCAAACAACTCAAACGTAGTAGGATACCTATTGTTAAAGTTCGCTGGGAATCTAAACGTGACCCAGAAATCACCTGGGAACGTGAGGATCAGATGAAGTCCAAGTACCCTCATCTTTTCGATTCAGCATCCTCGTGATTAAAATTTCGGGACGAAATTTCCTAAAGCAGGGGAGACTGTAACATCGCGTATTTCCGTAAATATATATATATATACATATATATATACACATATATATTAATTATTGTTAGAATGTGATAATTACAACAATTATAATAATAATTATAAGAATATAATAATAATAATAATAATAACAGTAATAATAATTATAATACTAATAATAATAATGGTAATAATAAAAATAATAACAATAAAAATGATAATAATAATCCAGGGGGGGTATGGTAATTTTTGAAACTTAAAAACTAAACTTTCGGAATTGAATAAATAAGCATCCAAACCACAGGGACCATTCCTGTAATTTTTGGAAAAACCCAACCCCACCCCCCTGTCACCCGTTCGAACCCCACCACCACCCACGATCGGCCGACCACCCCGCGATTAAGGCACTACGAACTATTTTAATCGAAAGTAGATACACACTAACCAGTTTTGGACCGATTATAACTATCATCTGAGCTCAATTCATTCAAAACCATAAAAAAATCAACTCATTTCATCCTCTTCCTCGATCGGACCTGCAACTCGACTAACAACCCACTTCCGATCGATTTTAACCAAATTTGATAAGGGGTTTTTGATCCTTACCATCATTCGAAGCTTACCTAAAGTTTAATTCGATTATAATCGTTGTTTGAGCATCCATCGATCATCACCTTCGTCGCGGCACACACCACACCCGAACACCTATCTCTGGGTTTCAATCTTCAAAATTAACAAAGGGTTTTTAGTCTCTATCATCATCCAAAGCTTGTATCAATTTAATTTGATTATCATCATCTCTTGCATATCAAACGGATTCGACATCAACCGCGGGTTGTTCTTCGAAGAGGGTATGTTCAATACATCATCATATGAGTAATTAAATGTATCTATACACTCGTTTTTACATGGGGAATGAAAGCCCCATGATTGCAGATGCAATCGAAATCGATTCGATATTCAATTGGGGTGCGATTTGAACTAGGGCTCGATTCGGGTTTGGGGAATTGGGGTTTAAACGAGATTGAGGATAAAACAATTAAAAACCACTCTTAACCGCAGATTAGAGCTTTGGTTCACTGGTCCCGAGCTCCCATGCTAAACAGAAGGTCCCGGGTTCGACCCCGGGCACCTACACTCATTTTTTAAGGCTTTTTAAGCCTCTAAAAATTCCGGAAAATTTTGTAAAAATTATAAAAAAGTTTTTACAAACATTAAAATTTTTAAACAACTAAAATTATTTTCTGAAATTTATTTTAACACTTTATCTATTTTTATTAAATGTTTTAAATAAATAAAACTACAAATAATACAAAATTATTTAAACAAAAGTGAACTTTTAATAATAATTTAATTTATTAAATTATTATTCGACACGGTACTACTTTTAATTTATTCAAATAATATTTATTATTGTTTAAATCATGATTAAATATAAAAGTTTTATACCTAAATCATTCCAAAAACATTTTCATTTCTTTTAGCCATTTAAATAATTAAATACTTTAATTAATTGATATAATTAATTAATAAAATTAATTATTTGTTTATTTTTCCACACTTTCACAATAAAACAAATGGTTACGCGTATTGATACGTTTATTTTAAAATTCTAAACATAATCATTTCCAATAAATTCATTTTACTTATTTCAAACATTTTTAACTAAATAAATTATTTAATTTAAACTACCATTCAAAACCAAATGGAAACCCTAACACATTCCCAAATTCTCAAATACTATTATTCTAATTCGAGACACCGTTCCTTAGGTTAATCATAAGGAAATTGTAGGTGTCAAATCTATCACGTTCAAAATTCAATCTCATCAATCAGGTGAGTATTCATATCCCCTTTTTATATCATTTTCTATTTGGGGGAAGTCATGTGATACAATATATTCAATCATGATATTCTATTGTTGTTTTATTCTAAATTCAATTCAAGACAGGTTATGTTATTACTTGCAATTATGTGAACATACTATGATAAACTGGACGACAGTAAAACCCTAATTCAATCAATCAATCCTGGTAACAATGTAGATCTACTGGTTTGGATAACCCACCCCATATGGCTTACGAGTGGTGATTGTACCAGAGGCAGGAGTTAATCTATGGTGTATGTGTGGAGTCTATTATATGCAAGTGTCAAGTCAAGGGGTTGTTATTGTATCGGTTTATCTATATGCTTTACTATTGCAATATAAGTCTTAACGTTACCTTGTGAATTGGATTATTCTCAATCAATCAATCAATCTATATGTATACTCAAAACTATGATTACTCACCAGCTAATTCGTTAGCTGACTTTATTTTCTTACATGATTTCAGGTTAAGCAAGTTAGTGGACTTCTACATGCTCATATAAGACCCGGACTTAGTCAAAACAAAAGACAATTACTATTTGTGACTCTAACTGTTGTATTTGTATCTGTTAAATTCATGCTATCCTGTAATCTGATTTTAATATTATTTTCACTATTAGACAATCATGAGTTATGAACAATCAATCATTCCCTCGTCCGCTCCGATGATTCCGCCGTCGGTCGGGGTGTGACAATATCCATATTACGAATACAAGTTTTTCAAATTTAATCGTCTTCGTCGGTTTGTGTGCCAATGCGTTGAGACAAATCATAAGATAGTTCTTCGTCGGATAGCGGTGAGGATCGTCCGGTTTGTACCTCGTGTTCGTGTATTTCTTCTTCAATCGGTGTTTCTTCTTCAAGGTTTGATATGTGTTGTCTTCGTTCGGCCGCATCTAAGTGGTCTTTTAAACAAATACACATCTCTAGCGATGTTGGAGTTAGCCTTGTTCTTCTAATCGATAAAACCCTGCCACTAACAGAAAATGCAGACTCCGAAGCTACCGTGGAAGCTTGGACGGTTAGTAAATCACGTGCCATGGCGGCTAGGACCGAAAATTATGATTCATTTCCTTTCCACCATGTCAGAATATCAAATTTCAAGAATTCATCGGGAGACATAGTGACTAAAAAATCGGTTCCCATATACCTCCCGAGTTCGCTACTTGGGGTGTTACCCCTCTGACGTTTACTGTTTTCATTTCTCAAAGTATTATATAAACTAATCATCGGGTCTCTACTTGAGCTCGACGAACTCGATTCCACGTTCGATGGTCGGTGGATGTTTGATGTTGCACCATATCTTTCAACATAAACATTAAACAATTTTTAAAAATTTCATTAAATGTTTGTTTTGTATTAACATTAAAAAATAGATCTAAATCATGTAAGGTGCTGTTGTTTTTTCTGCAGGAAAACGTCTGCAGTCTGCGGACCACATCTGCAGACATCTGCAGCAGAAGAGGTGGACTAAACGTCTGCAGTCTGCAAGAAAAAGACTGTTTGGTTTTTTAACATCTGCAGACTGATAAAATATGGTGTAATTAAAGTAAAACTATTTTTTAAACTTTAAAAACTAGTTTAACATTTAAACATAAATACAATAAACTTTAAAAACTTTAAAAACTAGTTTCAAAAGCAGATGATGTCGAACTTTCAAAAGCAGAAGCTTTATCAATAAACCCATCAGAATACAGATCGATCAAAGACGTCGAAAGTGGAGTCAATGTGTTAGCAGAAACAGAGGCTCCAGAAATCGACCGGAACGTCGTCGTTTCCTCCGAACAGTGGACCTTCGAAGACGACAATCGAGACGGGTCTGGTCGAACATAGCAAAACGAGTGACCCAAATCATCCACCGGGTCAGAAATCACCACCGCCGTGTTCTTCCGCCGGTGAACCACATCAGCTCCGGTGAAACACTTCCCTATACCATTCCCCATCGATCAAACTTCAAATTTGTAATCACAGAGCAATCGGATCAAAATCGAAATCGAAATCGAATCAAATTGAGCTAATTCATCGAAAGAATCGATTGATTGTTGTTGTGGAAGTCAAAAGACAGAGAAGGGGGATGGTGGGATGAAGAAATAGGAAGATATGATTATGAATTGAGCAGAGATGAAGATGATGATGGTGGATGGATGATAGAGAAAGAGTTGACTTTAGGTGGAAGATTTTGAAAGGTGAAGGGTTCGAAGGTTCGAAGGTTTTTGCAGGCTTTTAAGAGAGACAATGGTGAAGAAGATGAAGTTGGTGAAAGCACCATGGTGAGGAGAAGAGGGTGGAAGGGGCTGTTGATTTTTGAGGAGAGGAGAAGAGGAGAAGAGGTTTGGATGAAATGTCTTCCCGTCTAAAGACACTAGTCCATGTCTTCCCCAAGAAGACCTCAGGAAGACATTTTAAATGAAATGTCTTCGGAAAATCAAACAGTCTGTTCGATTAAAACCTCTTCCCGCGTCTGCGTACGCGCAGATGAAGAGGTTGGGAAGAGCTTTTTGTAAAAAACAAACACCACCTAAATCTAAATCATAAGTTATCTCATCTATTAAAGTTTCCACCCCCGAAATTCATTGGGTCGAAAGGCCCAATTTGTTTCCCGGGCCATAAAACTGAAGAAGCCCATTATCTAACAGATGCACTTTAATACCCACCAAAAACCTGCTTCACCTAGGGTTCACTTTAGCGACATTGAGCATCTCGTAGCATTCGCCGCTTGAAGAAGAAACTCAAATCGCAGCTATGGTAAACCTCTAAATCTTTCTTATTTTGATCATTTCATAGCATACTGTCATTCATCTGCACTCGTGTTTATGCTTTTGCAACTTTATACGAGTGATTTGAGTTGTTGTTACGAGTTCTGATTCATGTGATCTGTTTTGCAGAGCCTCGTAGCGAATGAAGACTTTCAGCATATTCTTCGTGTGCAGAACACGAACGTTGATGGAAAGCAGAAGATCATGTTCGCTATGACCTCCATTAAAGGTATTGGTCGTCGTTTCGCGAACATCGTCTGCAAAAAGGCTGATGTTGATATGAACAAGAGGTAGTTTTTGTCAATTTGATCTATGAAGCTGTGTGTGTTACGATTTTATAGTTATGGTGGTTGATATCATTATGCTTTTTTATATTCTGCGTTGATCTTTGAAATTTTGGTGCATTAGTATAAGGATTTTGATAGCTTTAGAACCATGAATTCTAGGGTTTGGTGCTACTTTGATAATATAAGCTGTTTGTTTTGATAAAATCATAATAATTTGAATTAAGTGGATGAATTTGTATGCTAGGATTCAGTTGAAATAACTGTTTACTTGCAAAGATAGGAGAATTTCATTTTTAGTCAAGAAAGTAATATCCTGTATATTTAGTCTGACATTATTTGATTGATCTCTTTGTTGCATTTAGCACAAATAATGAATCAAAAGTCTATCATTTCTAACAAATAAAGTAGCATCGTACACATTTACACTGACATAACTTGACTAATCTCAATGTCAAACATTAGCACAACCGAGGTTAAGTTTTGACAAACATATGAAAATATATCTTAGAGTAAATTACGCTTTTCATCCCTGTGGTTTGGTGGTTATAACCATTTTTATCCAATAGTTTAAAAACGCCCGATTTAATCACTATGGTTTAAGATTTGTCACAATTAAGTCCAGAACACTAACGGCCATCCATTTTTTCTGTTAAGTAGATGTAAAAAGATAAATTTACCCTTGGGCTTATATGTAAAAAAAAATGTGCATATATAAATATATCCATACTCACACTCTCTCTCCACTTACCTTCTTCACCCCTTCCCCCTTGCCACCACCACCATCCTATGCAGTTAAATCGGCCGATATATCGGTTATCGGTCCCCGGCACATATATCGATCCAAAATATCGGCCATTATATCGGTAGCGATAATATCGGCCGATATGACCGATATATCGCCGATATTTGGCCTCTAAATATCGGCCATATCACCGATTTATCGTTGGGCTCGCTTGGGTGGGTCTGATTTCGGTGAGTGATTGGTGAACAAGCTCGGGTGGCACTCGGGTGGGTCTGATTTCGCTTATTTCTTTGCTTTTAGGTGTTATTTGATTGCATTATTGCAATAAAGAAGTTCTAGAGTTTAATTTGGATTTTGATTATTGTAATGTTGTTTAGATTTTGATTTTGGATTTTGATTTTAGACCGATGGACTGAGATTTTAGAGAAGCTGTTATTGCACTTGATGATGGAATGATGGACTGAGATTATTGTAACTATTGACTTTTAGTTTTTGAGTATTTTGACTATTTACTTGACTATCTTAGTATCTTATTATTAATATTATATGGGTTTTAGTGTTCTATGCAATTACCGATATCTCACCGATATATCACCGCGAGAACCGATATATCAAATATCGGTTAGTGACCGATATCCGATATTTCACCGATTTAACTGCTTAGCCACCATCCCCTTTCCACCGCCACCATCCCTTTTCCACCGCCACCATCCCTTTCCACCGCCACCATCCCCTGCCACCGCCACCATCCCCTGCCACCGCCACCATCCCCATGCCACCGCCACACCATCCACCATCACCACTCTTCTACAATCTCTATCACTAGCAACAAAGTCGTCCACCCCTCCCCCTCCTCCTCCCCTCCCTTTACCGCCTCCACCACCACCTTCTAGCCACCATGTTCACGATTTTACAGCTTTCCACACCACCATCGCCTCCATCGCACCACCACAACACCGATCAAAGATCAATCGCAGCTGAATCGCAGCTCAATATCCTCCTCGTGCAGCCTGAAAATCAGAAATTATAGCCTCTTATGTACCAATCGCAGCTCAATATCCTCCACGACGACCTCTTCAAAACCAAAGAAGCCCTCCGCCTCGCCGCCCTCATCGACGCCGACGACCGGTGGTCCGGCGGCAACACCACCCTCGTTCAAGTCGGTGACGTCTTCGATCGCGGTGGTCAGGAGCTCAAGATCCTCTATTTAACATTTGTTGTGGTTGGTGAATCTGTGTTTGTTCATGGTGGGATTTTGTGCCAACATGTTGATTACGGTTTGGAATGGATTAACAGTGATGTTGAGGATTGGATCATGGTAGTGGTGATGTTAGGGATTGGAATATGTTGATTACGGTTTGTTGTGGAATGGATTAACAGTGATGTTAGGGTACGGATAGAGAAAGAGGTGTAGAGAGGGAGGGGTATATATATATATATATATGTGTGTGTGTGTGTGTGTTATAGTAACAGTTTTAGTCCAAGGGTATTTTGGTCTTTCTCTAAAAAATTTACGGAGAAATTGGATGGAGTTAACGGTTTGGACTTAATTGTGACAAATCTTAAACCATAGTGGTTAAATCGGGCGTTTTTAAACTATTGGATGAAAATGGTTATAACCACCAAACCACATGGACGAAAAATGTAATTTACTCTATATCTTATGCAATCAAAAGTTTACGTTTTTAGTAATTAAAAAAAAAGGGTTAAACACTGCCATACACTTTTTAGTTTGAATGTTAAGCAGTTGTATTAGAACTTCATTCAAACTAATGTTATCAGGCAATCAGAACTGTGATGAACCTATACTATGATAACTTGTTAAAAGACTCATAAAATCAGTTTTTTATGTTTCTGTATGTTTTTCTTATCGATTTGAAATCCAGAAAGTATTTAAAGTTCATGCTATTCTTGGTTTTCATCTAAGGCCATGACGTTTAAATATTTTTTAAATGATAGTTAGTATAAAGGATAATATGTGTGCAAAATCTTTTAATAAAAGGACATGGTATGTAATTATTAAAACTAAAGGACATACCATGCAATTTCATATATTAATAAAGGATATAATCTGTAATTTACTCTATTTTTAATTTGCAGGGCAGGAGAACTTTCTAGTGCTGAGATTGATAATCTCATGACCATTGTTGCTAATCCCCGACAATTTAAAATCCCAGATTGGTTTCTCAACAGAAAGAAGGATTACAAGGATGGCAAGTACTCTCAAGTCACATCCAACGCCCTCGACATGAAGCTCAGGGATGATCTTGAGAGATTGAAGAAGATCAGGTTCTTTTACATTGTTATAACAAGTGGATTATCGTTACATTTGTTTTTGATGGGTCAAGCGGCTATAAAATGGATAGAAAATGCTCATAGTGTATTTATTTTGTTTTGGTGACAGGAACCACCGTGGTCTTCGTCATTACTGGGGTCTGCGAGTACGTGGACAGCACACCAAGACCACTGGTCGTAGGGGTAAGACTGTTGGTGTGTCCAAGAAGCGATAAGCAGCTTGTTTATGTTTTTATTCACATCAGATTTAGAACGCGGGGAAATTTGTTATGTTGTGTTATGTTATCTTTTTCAAGAGTTCCTTTACGTCATGAGAAGCTGCGTATTTTTGGATTATGATATATGTTTTGTTAAGCACTTCTTATTTGCTTTGATTAGACTAATGTTTTGGGTTTAGAGCTTGTTTAAAGTAACATGTAATTATAACTAGAGGTGTCCTTTGCTAGAAAATTGTGATCTAAAGGTTCGGGACATCTCTGTCATTGAAACTGAACCAGTAGGCCGTGTAGTTTACTTGCGTTAAGGTTACTCTTGGGTTAGGTTGTAATATAATCTTTTCATAAAAGGGAAAACTTCATAAAATAATAAGTATGTTTTAGGAGTGTTTCAATTAAGGTATATATATATATATTTATCTGTTTTGATCATATCATTAGTGTTTGTATTTTTTAGTTAGGTCATTATGGTCTTAATACTGTTTTAATTAGATCGCTTGTATTTTTTTACATTTTTAAAATAATTCACAAAGGGAAAACTTCATAAAATAATAAACTTCATAAAATAATAAGTATGTTTTAGGAGTGTTTCAATTAAGGTATATATATATATATATATCTGTTTTGATCATATCACTAGTGTTTGTAATTTTTAGTCAGGTCATTATGGTCTTAATACTGTTTTAATTAGATCGCTTGTATTTTTTTACATTTTTTAAATAATTCACAAGTATTTTTAAGTAATTCATTTTTTATAAATATTGTAAGTTTCTAAATATATTAATTTTTAAAATATTTACATTTATAAATGACTTAGATAAAATAATTTTAAAATTTTAGTGACTGATTGGGATAATATAATTTGAAATTTTATGAGTGACTTGATTTTGGATAAAAAAATTTATGAGTGATGACAATAATTCAAAACACAGTTTTATGTATGTTATTGTGTTTTGAATATGCATAGAAGACTTGAGAACACACACTATTTTATTACATACATATTATAGATTTTTTGTTGTAGAAATTTTAGGCGCACCGTAAGTAATTTGGAGAAAAACCGATTCAAACCGTCACGGTTTGGGTTAATCGTGACGGTTTGAAATCTGAAGGTCACGGTTTGGTCAAACTGTAACATATTGAGCTTTAGAGAATGTTTTGTACATCGGGATTGGGTTAATTATTGGGAGTGAGTTTCTTGGTTTTGGTGGTGTATATGTCACGGTTTGGCCAAACCGTGACATATTGGGTATAATCTTTAATTATTTTAATCATACTAGGTTTTAATATATTTCAATTATCAAGAAATACCATTTAATTTATTTCACTACTCAAGAAAATTTAAATTATTATATAACTTATCTCAACTTCTTTTCCCACTAAACATTCTATGATATTTAATTATTTTAATTATACTTGGTTTTAATATATTTCAATTCTCAAGAAATATCATACAATTTATTTCACTACTCAAGAAAAATTAAATTATTATATAACTTATGATCTCAACTTCTTTCCCCACTAAACATTTTATAATATTTAATTATTCCCCACTAAACATTTTATAATATTTAATTATTTTAATCATACTTGATTTTAATGTATTTCAATTCTCAAGAAATACCATTCAATTTATTTCACTACTCAAAAAAAGTTAAATTATTAAAGGTAAACAATACATTTTATTGAACTAATATTCTTTTAGAAACGTTAAAGCTGTAAACTATCCATTTTCTTATGGTATTAACTTCATATATACGTTCTAATCCTTCTACAATAGTTAATAAGTTTCATTAGTATAAAATTTTCTAAAGCATAAAACTTTTTAAAAATACGAAATATTTTAAAAGTGATATATTTAAAAATTCAATTTTTTAAGACCAAAAATAATTAATTTGGGAGATATAATAAGAAAATTTTCAAAAATAACATTTTTATATGGTTTGTTTTTAAAACAAAATGTTTAATTTTTTTTTGGAAAAAAATTAAAAAATTGTTTTAAAAAGATTAAAAAATTATATGGTTTGGAAATCAGATTCAAAAAAATATCTCAAAGTGTCACGGTTTGGCTAAACCATGACCTTTTGATCCGATTTCTCCCCAAAGTGTCACGGTTTGATCAAACCGTGACCTTTTGATCCGGTTTCTCCCCAAAAACACCTGCGGTGTCTCCAGCAGGATCCTTTCTGTGGTTGCATCTTGCTTTGTTACTCAAGAAGATGAAACCAACACCACAAAACTTAAATTATTAATATATGTACATAAAATACAACACTAGATTGTTTATTCAATAAACCAAACATACGAGCATTACATCCACAAAATTTGCCCATACATATAAAACCCTTATACATACATCAACTAAGTTAGAAACTCATATATTACATGTGTAAAATAAATTAATATATAAAATATATTAAGTTTTATAATATGTTGTATGTTATATTTTTGAAATGGATGGAGGAGCAAAGCTTCAAAGAATGTATTATCCCTTCACTGTGTTTGAATGTATGAAGACCATCTTAGAATCAACTGCCCTCAGAGTTCATCTGCAGGACCAATGCTCATCATGCATTAGTCATCTTTGATTCTTATTTTCGCTACTCAACGACAGCTGAGGTAAAAATGACGATGCATAGGAGGATGGGGTCAGCTGAGCGATAGAGGTTTCATAGGTCTTGGGTTTATTCTCTTGATGTTATTTGTTTTATATTAGAAAATTTACAACGATACTAGCAAAACAAGACTTTTTATAAAGTTCTTGATTTGTCGCTAGATCTTCATTGATATGACACGTATGAGTGTTTATGGCTTAATTTTAAGGTTTTGGACTAAGCTGCAAGCCGAAACATTAGTAACGGCTTCTACACTATCTAAACCAGTATTAAATTGTTCTAAATTGAAAGCGTACCTAAAGACGTAAAGACTAGAAGCCTGACTACGATGAACTAGGCTAGTTTCTTAGGTAAAAGAGTGATGGCTCGGTGATGGTGCTTTTGAAAACTATAAAAGCGTTAAGCTCGTCACATAGAGGGAACATGGTGATTCTTTTTATGAATTGACGCATATGTGAGAATCGATGGTAGATCGTGTTTTGTGATTGAGGGCTAGACATATAATAACTGTAATGAAAATGTCATTACCTAAAATGATATCGTAGTTCTCTATATATACCTTCTGGCGAGTAATGTCGTTGCGTAACGTGTCGTGTGATCCTCACAACCATGTTATATTTGCATAGAGTTTGTTACATTAGTTATATACGTGGTCTTCACATATAACGGCCAATTTTGTTTATTGTGTTGCCATTAAATCCCTTTACCTATCGGTAACTATCTTTTATAATATGTATTTTTGGGGTGTTAATTCATTCAGTACCAAAATGAAGCGTAGGCTTGGTTTGCTTTTAGTTTAGTTTAGAGATTTGGGCTTCACAAACCTCTAAATAAAAATGAAAAAAAAGTGTTTAAAATATAGAAAACCAATAGAATTAATATTAACAACAAAATATCAAATGTAACGGCAAAAAGCATTATAAACACAGCTAGAACTCTTAAAATTTAAACATAATACAACATGGAAAATCACTTAAAGTCCTAAAAGTGACATAAACACCCCTAACGAGATTCATATATCCATATTAAAATGTTAAATGGTTAATGACATAAAACCAATATTTTTAACTATCCGTTCAACATCTGAAAAATCTTTAAAAACCTGACCACAAACCAAACCAGTAAACAGTTCTTCAAGTTTAACGATTTAGTCAATCATAAACACCCCTAATGAGATTCATATATCACGCGCCTTGTGAGAATTCGCACAATATCAATGGGTGCTAATAAAGGGACACCCAAAATCTTAAATCGACCCCCCTATACGCCGCGTATGGGTCCATACGCGGCCCATGCCCGGCGTATAGGGTACGACCATTAATGCGACATTAATGACTGACAACCGACGTCACATCAGTTCACCTATACGGGGCGTATAGGCCCATACGCCACGTAAAGGTCGGTGTCGATTTAAAAAAGAAGATAAGCTATACGCCGCGTATGGGCCCATACGCGGCGTATAGATCCTCGGTACACTATATCTTTCAAATTTTCTCATTTTTTACACACACTTCAAAACAAAAACACTCTCGTATAGCACTATACTACACGTATTGATCTTCGATTTTTCAACATCCAGGCACGTATTATTGTTCATACATCATTATTATGTTAATCGTTCATTGATTTAAACGTTAAAGTAGTGTTTTATGCCCCAAAATGCGTGATTTAAAAACTGGAATAAAGAACTATACGCCGGTACAGCCCCGCGTATAGGGCTATACGCAGCGTATAGTTCTTTGGTTGGGGACGAAGACACATTGGTGTGTACCCTATACGCGGCGTATAGATATATACGCGGCGTATAGGGTGTTGCAATACGCGACTTGTGGGCCATACGTGGGTCCCCTATACGCCGCGTATAGTCCTATACGCGGCGTATAGGGTCGGATTCGACCTATACGTTGCCCTGTGACCCATACGCTGCTACCCTATACGCGGCGTATAGCCCTATACGCGGCGTATAGCCCTATACGCGGCGTATAGGGTAAATATATATATACAAATACATATATATGTATATACGCATATACATATACATATACATATACATATACATATACATATACATATACATATACATATACATATACATATACATATACATATACATATACATATACATATACATATACATATACATATACATATACATATACATATACATATACATATACATATACATATACATATACATATACATATACATATACATATACATATACATATACATATACATATACATATACATATACATATACATATACATACATACATATACATATATGTATATACACATATACATATACATATATGTATATGTACATATATACATATAACATGTATATGTTTATGTGTATACATATACATATACATATACATATACATATACGTATACGTATACGTATACGTATACGTATACGTATACGTATACGTATACGTATACGTATACGTATACGTATACATATACATATGTGTATATATATATATAGATACGTATACGTTGTTTTTGACCTATTTGTTCACCTGTGCAGATATGTCTTCCGATTCTGAGATTGAGGCTGACGTTGTTGACCATATTGCCGAGCATCCTTGGCTGCAGTTTGATGCCGGTTCCGTTGAGCACGCTAAGTGCTCAAAATTTATTCGGATGAAGATCGGTCATCAAAAGGCCGTAGATTGGGAGGTGATGGCTGAGTTGGGAGAGCGCGATCGTCTTGCTGCTATTATCGGAGACGATACGCCGTGGAGACGTCTTTTTGAGATCGCATTCTTACCGTCCCACCGTGAGCTGGTAGTGGAGTTTTTATCCACATTTACATATATTCGTCCAGATGAGTTGGTGGAGGACGATGAGCGATCGGAGATTTCTTTTACGCTTTGTGGACATGCACATCAGATGTTCATTGAGCAGTTTGCAGTTGTCTCGGGGCTTTATTATGAGCCGAAGACTGTTACCCCTCTGTTCACTGAGGGTATTACTGAGATGGAGGAGGGCACATTGAGAGAGTGGTGGCCTGAGATTGCCGGAGGTTCGTTTCAGAGGACTAAGGGCAGGGTCACCGGCATTCGAGATCCTCTCATCCGTTATCTGCATCGGATGATCGCCACGTCCATCACGGGACGTGGCAAGAGTCGGGAGTGGTGTACCATTCCCGACTTATTTTACTTATACTGTTTGATTACGGGGACCAGGTGTAACCTGGCGAGGTGTTTGGCGGAGTATTTTGCTTCGTATTATCATCGCCAGGAGCGAGGAGCGGTGTACGGCGGCGCGTACATCACGTTGATTGCCCGATCTTTAGGTTATCTTCCTCGGCATCTTGGTGACGTGTCTCCGCCGATCGAGCCGGTGAGATTAGATCGTCGTACGCTATTCGGCATGCGTATTATATGCCAGTTTCCGGTTGGCATACGATTCTCTCTTCGACCCGGGGAGATCTGGCAGCCGGCACCAGTTCAGCAGCTCGGCATTGTCGATCCACTGCAGCAGCACGGGCAGCCGCATGATCAGCCACCACCCGACAAGCAGCCACATGATCAGCCGCCTCCTCAGCCACATCAGCCGCCTCCTCAGCCTCAGATCCCGCGACATATTTATAGAGAGGTGAGGCTACCTGCACGTGTGGAGACATTGTTGCAGGATATGTCTAGGAGCTTACGGCAGCAGAGTCGACGGCTCGATCGCGTTGAGGATCTGATGGAGTGGCAGGTTCAGTCAGAGATGGCGCGGCGTTCTGGTACTGATCCTCCGCCATTGCCACCGCCTCGAGATTACCCTGACTCCCCGTAGTTTTGTATTGTAATTTTATTTTGTTATGTAATTTAAAAACTTTGTAAATATATTATCAGTTTATGTTTATCTTTTATGTTTATTATCAGTTTATGTTTATCTTTGTAAATATATACAGACATACATACATACATACATACATACATACATACATACATACATACATACATACATACATACATACATACATACATACATACATACATACATACATACATACATACATACATACATACATACATACATACATACATACATACATACATACATACAGACATACATACATACATACATACATACATACATACATACATACATACATACATACATACATACATACAGACATACATACATACATACATACATACATACATACAGACATACATACAGACATACATACATACATACATACATACAGACATACAGACATACATACATACATACAGACATACAGATATACATACATACATATATATTAAAACTCAAAAAATTAAAAAAAAACATATACATATATAAACTATACGCCGCGTATAGACCCATACGCGGCGTATAGCTCCTCCACTACAGTGCTCTTGCGACCACGTATAGTGCTAATGCGACCAATTATTTTGTACTATACGTGGCGTATGGCTCCATACGCCACGTATAGTACAAAATAATTGGTGCTCATGCGACCACTACAGTGCTCTTGCGACCACGTATAGTGCTCATGCGACCAATTCTTTTGCACTATACGTGGCGTATGGCTCCATACGCCACGTATAGGTGGTGTCAGATGTACTTTTTGTACCATGTACGATTACAAGCAACGTATGGGTTCATACGGGGCAAACGTGGCAAGACTATACGCAGAGTATAGAACCATACGCTGCGTATAGGCCGCTATACGTGGCGTATAGACCCATACGCTACGTATAGTTGTCAGACGTACTATAAAGCGTTTTTGTACCATGTACGAATATACGCAGCGTATAGGTACCATAAGTGGAAGACGTGGCAAGCCTATACGTAGCGTATAGGCCCATACGCTGCGTATAGGAGCCTATACGTGGCGTATGGACCCATACGCCACGTATAAATTATTTCGATATGACATGACCCAAGATTCGTTTTCACCTATATAACAACGATTTCGATAACACTTTCGATATGCTTTCGATTCCTGTAAATCCCAAACGTATTTCTCTCTCAAAATATCACACTTTTTATTCGTTCGGTATGTCGTTTTGGGACGGTAACTATTTGTTTGGTGAATATTCAAATGAATATTCAAATGAATATTCGTTCGTGGTGGATAGTAATCAAGATGATGCGTACGTTCAATCTGCTTACGAGACAGGACTGCCAGATTTAAACCAATCGTATGTTCCCGATGATGAAGTTGAGTTTTGCCGAGAGTCAACTTACGACACGCAACAAAATAATATACTCTCGAGTGATGAAAAACAAACGACAAAAGTATCGTTTGAAACATCTCAAAATTTTTTATCTCTCGATGAGCTAGTCTGTTGGGCTGTTAATAGAGGACGTGATAATGGTTACGTTATTATTACACGAAGATCAAAGAAAAAAGAAGGTCAGGTCGTAAAGGTATGGCTTATATGTGATCGTACGGGCGAACACAAAAGTAAAGCAATAGTTAGACGATCTGGTAGCAAAAAAATCGGATGTCCTTTTAAATTAGTAGGGATATACGACAACAAACGTCGTTCGTGGAAATTAGAGGTGCGAAGTGACGAACATAACCATGATCCTGCTCAACATATGGAGGGGCATCCTTTTGTAAGAAGGTTTTCTCAAAACGAATACAATTTGGTGGAGCAGCTTACTGATCAGAACATGGAGCCTCGTAGCATCTTATCAGCTATTAAAAACCAAAATCCTAATAACGCATCAATAACCAGAGACGTATACAACGCTCAATATAAGATAAGAAGTGAAAGAAAAGTCGGTGAAACACCAATGCAAGTCTTAGAAAACCTTTTATCTATTAAAAGGTACGTTTATTACACCCGAGGTTTTTTTTTCAATAGACTTAATTAAAATGAAGCCTAACTTGTATTTGTATCCTCACTTAACAACATCAATTTTCCTTCCTTTTTCTATTAAAAGGTATGTTTATTACACCCGAGAAGATCCCGATACTAATGTCGTAGAAGATATATTTTTTTGTCATCCTAAATCATATGACACTTGGCGTGCATTTCCGCACGTGCTGATGATAGACGCTACATATAAAACAAACATGTACAAGCTTCCGTTTGTTCAGATTGTTGGTGTGTGTGACAACCCGAGCTTTCAAGTTAACCTTGTTACCATCACCCAACATATTTTTATAGTTTAAATAAACAAATTATTATTAAACCTATTAACAATAAGTAACTTTAAACTAACTAAACTTGATAGACTTAAATGCAAACTAGATCATAGTGGAGGGGCTAGTAGTGGCAAGGTTGTTATTAATATTGTCACACCCGCTACTTCATTTATACCCCCGTTTGAGTTAATAATATCATTTAATAAGCTATATTAAATGATAAGTAATATTGTCGCTCGACAGTTTGCAACTCACTTACTCCATATTGTCCGTTTCCATATTAACAAATGGGTGTTAATAATATTTAAATAGCTATGTAAATGATATAGTTATCGCTCCGCTATGAAAATGCAAATTCGAATCTCAAGGTTGTTAACAAATGGTGAGTGGTTGCCACCCCCCCTGTAAACCAGCCCCCATTCTTGGCTTTTTCATCTAAAGAACCCTCCACCTCACCTACTCCATTTATTAAACATCTTAAAGCTCCCTGTCGTCACCCACCAAGAACCACCTGCTGTGAAACCAACCATCACGCGCAAGTCCCTTCAACAACTTCATTCTTAGTGACCTCTCCACCGACGACACTCTCATCAAACTACGGTGCTCCGACTTCCCCGTCCCTACGCGTCCTCCTCTCAACGGTGTCGACGATCCTTCTCAACCATAACGACACATCATGACTAACCGCAGCCCTCGTTCGCCCGGTACGGTATGTTCTCTCGCTCGTTTCGCACGATCGGTTACGGTTACGGTTTCATTCCTCGCTTGGTCGAGGGAGTTACGGGTTGTGATGTTTATGTGCACGGTTGTGGTTGTGGTCTCCTCGGTGGTGGTATGCTTTTCTCATGTGCGTGTGTTCAACCGTGGGGTTGGGTTAGGGTGGTTTGGATCTTTGGTTTGCGTCGTGCATATACACGTACGTATCCTTTATGAGTTCTTATGGGTAAGATTTCATGTGAGTATATGTGTTCTTTGTGACAATATGGATGATTATGTATGCTTCTGCGATTCGGGTGGTTTTAGTACCGGGTATTACACACGTAAACATGGGATGTGTTAATCTGCTGCGTAACCGTAAGTATGATCATTGTAACGGGATTTTTGCGATGTGTATATATATACATGTTCAGCGTATATACATGTATATATATAACCGTGCGTGCGCGCTGCTTGATATATGTATATATGTACATTCAGTGTGTGAGTATGTATGCATAACCGTATGTATGTTGATGGGTGTGGGTATATATATATATATATATATATATATATATATATATATATCAAATTGTATGTATGCTTACTGTAATGTTGGGTGGATGCATGTGATAATTATGAGTGTTCTTGTGTAAATATATATGTTCTGCGAATATATGTAGGTATATGTATACATATATTTTCCTTGGTGTGTGCTTAGCCTCATGGATATATGCAAATGTATGCATGTGTTGTCAAAGTGGGTATGGTAATTGTTCATGGGGTGGGATGCACGTGTGAATGTTCTGCATTGTGTTTCATGTGATGATATGTACTCATGTATGCATGCATGCTAAATAATTCAATACATATGAATTTTGTTGTGTGGCAATATGGGCAGTGGACTTTTCTTTAGGCATGCATATGTGAGCATAGTTTTGTGTGTGAGTGTTTCAGCAGAAAAGGTGGGTTATCAAATTTTGTATGTGTGTACCGTGATGTGTGCTTGTTGTGTATGTCGTGTATGTAGTGAGGATGTGTATGCCATGGTGAGATGTGCATCATGTTGGATTGTCTTTTTCTGCCGTGCATATGGTAGTGGAGATTTGTTCAATAATTGACATGAATGAAGGTTTTGTTTGTGTGAATATTTTAATCATGTGCATATGAAATTAGGTGGGTAATAATTCATATATGTGGGTTTTGTAGGGGTGAGTGCATGGTGTGCTGGTATGCATGTGCTGATATATATATATATATATATATATACGAGACTGGACATTTTGAAAACTACAAAATTGAGGAACTAATAAATAAAAATATATATTGCGACGTAACATCTATTATTTACAAAAAGGTTTGTAATATATATTTTTCATAAAATACATGTGTCTTGTGAAAGTGTACATTCTGTGGTGTTAATGCATTTGAGTGTGTTTGTGTATCATCGACAATCGACATCGAACCGTAACCGAGACGTGAAACGCGAAACCGTACAACTCTTTATTGTAATTAATAATTAATATTAATTATATATACTAAATGAAACACAGGTTAATTGGAAGCCCGATCTTTTATGTTTATATTTACTTGTTGCTCTGCACTCGAGGTGAGTTCTCAGCCCCGCTTTTAACTGTTTTCTTGGGGTGAAAGAAACGTGGGAAACAAATTCATTTTCATTGATCAGTATTACTGTAATATCACTTGTTTACTAGTGTGATACCACCTAAGTCCTCACGTTTCGAACCGTTAATGTATGTTCTTCAGCGGGGTAATTATGAGTAGATCTACTGGGTTTGACAAACCCCACCCGGGCTAGTCGCGCTAGCACAACGTTCGTCAAACGGGTGTTTAATTGACCTAAGTTCTGTTGCTGTGGTTTGGTATCCACAGCCGAGGCACTGTGTTCATTGTCAGCGTCGGTTGCGAACTTCATACACTTAGTAACTGGTTTAGTAGACTAGCTATCCACTGATATTACTTTGTTTACTGTATCGGTTTACGTTATGTTCTGTTTATCAAACCTGTGAACTCACCAACCTTGTGTTGACACTTTAGCATGTTTCTTTCAGGTTCACAAGACGCGCACGATTAGGAGCATTCACTCATGCATTTACTATCTCACGTGGCTTATTTAATATTTTTCAATAACGTTCTTTTATTCGGTTTGCGCGTGTTGCGCCATTTAAACAATTAAGATTTATTATGGTTCCGCAACTTCTGTTATGTTTACTTTAAAAACTTGGTCTTTGGTAATAACAAACTTCAAAAATGAATTATGTTTTACAATTAACGTGTCGTTTGGTGTAACTAGTGGCTGAGATCCTGGAAGTCACACGCCTAACGGTAATACCCCGTTTGTGGAAATTGAGGGTGTGACAGATTGGTATCAGAGCATTAGTTATAGCGAACTAAAATGTACTTTGCATCTCATTTGCATTGCATTTTAGACTATAGCTGGATTTGCATTAGTTACACACACATAGATTACTAAGCTGTGCTTACTTAATTAGGTTGCCTGAGAACTTTTGCTTTAACATATCCCTGTGAGCTTACGACTACAGGGATGATGACTCCGAGTTGCTATGAGTCACGGGAAGGGTTACTTACGAGTTTCCTGAACTTTTGGTTACCTAAAAACTTTTGCTTAAACAATCCCTGTGAGCTTATGACTACAGGGATGGTGGCACCGAGTTGCTGTGAGTCACGGGAGGGGTTACTTATGAATTTCCTGAACCTTACTGATCCTCTCGTATACTTTGATTGATCGACCCCGATATAATACATACATATTTGGTACTCCTATCGTTGATGACCACTGTACTTGACAAGATATGTTAGCCTGATAGGAGGAACCGGGGGTGATCATGCAAAGCAAATTACCATTACGGGTGCACACGTAATTGTAATTTGTCGTGCATGCTAAGTCCGGTGAATTTAGTCGGGTGGTAACGTTGTAGTCGGTATAAGTCATCGTTTCTACACTGTGAGCAAGAAATTTTTGATTTTCATAGAACATGGCTATTGATGTGGAAATTATCTTTCAATCCTATTTGTATAAATGCTCACTCTTACCTCGAATTCGGATGAAATTCAACCCATGACATTTGTGCTAATCCCTCGGATTCGGACGGATTCTCTAGCTTGTCTATTTCTTTAAATCCTTGAATTTTTCTTCCTTTTTCATTCCAAGACAAAAGGGTTATTTCCACATGACTGATAGCTTTGGATAAGTTTTAATTGTATTCATCGATGATATACTGATCTACTCCCGTAATAAGGAAGATCATGAGGAACATTTGAGAACCATACTGGAATTGTTGAGGAACGAACAACTTTATGCAAAGTTCTCAAAAAGCGACTTCTGGATGCGTGAAGTGCAATTCCTTGGGCATGTGGTGAGTGAGAAAGGTATCCACGTTGATCCTTCAAAGATTGAAGCAAACAAGAATTGGCCGGCACCAAAGACGCCTCCTGAGGTGCGACAATTCCTTGGTTTGGCAGGCTATTATCAAAGGTTCATCGAAGGATTTTCGAAATTGGCGTAACCTTTGACTGCCCTAACTCGTAAAGGAGTAATATACAAGTGGGGCAGCAAAGAGGAAACAGCGTTTCAAGCGCTTAAAGACAAACTCTGCAACACACCAATCCTAGCCTTACCAGAAGGGGACTGATGACTTTATTGTTTACTGTGATGCATCCATCCAATGTTTGGGATGTGTACTGATGCAACGCGACAAAGTCATAGCTTATGCATCCAGACAGCTCAAGGTGCATGAGAAGAACTACACACGCATGATCTGGAACTAGGAGCTGTAGTGTTTGCCTTGAAGATCGGGAGGCACTATTTATATGGAACCAGGTGCACGATCTATACAGATCATAAGAGCCTCCAGCACATATTTGACCAGAAAGAATTGAATATACGGCAATGATGGTGGTTAGAGTTACTCAATGATTATGACTGTGCGATCAAGTATCATTCGGGTAAGGCTAATGTGGTAGCCGATACCCTTAGTCGTAAAGAAACTTTAAAGTCTCATCGGATGCGCGCATTGCAAATGACTATCCACTCCGATCTGTCACTGCAAATCAAAGCTGCTCAATCTGAGGCCTTGAAGAAGGAGAACCTGAAAGCAGAATCCATGCGAGGCATGGAGAAACAGTTGGAGACTAAAGCTGATGGAATCCATTATTTCATGAAACGGATCTGGGTACCCCAGTACGGGAATTTGCGAGAGCTGATAATGGATGAAGCTCATAAGTCACGTCATTCGATCCATCCAGGTTCAGACAAGATGTACCAGGACCTGAAAGAATTTTACTGGTGGCCGAGAATGAAGGCGTAGATAGCCACATACGTAAGCAAATGCCTAACTTGCTCCAAGGTTAAGGTAGAATACCAGAGACCATCTGGATTACTCCAACAACCGAAAATTCCAGTATGGAAGTGGGAACAGATATTAATGGATTTCATCATGAAACTTCCTCGGACGCCCAGCGGATGCGATACCATTTGGGTGATTGTAGATCGTTTAACGAAATCCGCACACTTTCTGGCAATCCGAGAGACTGATCGAATGGAGAAGCTGACACGTATCTATTTAAAGGAAATAGTCTCTCGGCATGGTGTGCCGATATCTATCATTTCTGATCGTGACGCTCGGTTCACTTCTCACTTCTGGCAATCATTACAACGATCATTGGGAACGCGGCTGGATATGAGTACTGCGTATCACCCGCAGACCGATGGTCAAAGTGAGCGTACAATCCAAACACTGGAAGACATGTTGCGTGCCTGTGTGATCGATTTTGGCAGCAGTTGGGAAACTCATCTACCATTAGTTGAGTACTCCTATAATAACAGTTATCACACCTCGATCAAGGCAGCTCCATTTGAGGCACTGTATGGACGTAAGTGCCGATCTCCTATCTGTTGGGCAGAAGTAGGAGAAAGCCAACTTACAAGACCTGAACTTGTGCACGAAACGACCGAGAAGATCGTGCAAATTCGTAACCGTATGGCAGCAGCACGTGATCGACAAAAGAGTTACGCCGACAAGCGTCGTAAGCCATTGGAGTTTCAGGTTGGTGACAAAGTACTGTTGAAAGTCTCACCCTGGAAGGGTGTAATACGGTTTGGAAAACGGGGAAACTAAACCCTAGGTACGTGGGGCCGTTTAAGATTGTCAAATGGGTTGGCCCGGTGGCTTATCAGCTGAACTTACCTAACGAACTCAGTAGAGTACATGATGTGTTCCATGTTTCAAACCTGAGGAAATGCCTTGCAGACGAGACTCTCGTCGTTCCGTTAGACGAGATACATGTTGATGAACAACTACGTTTTATCGATGAACCAGTGGAAGTTATGGACCGAGAGGTCAAGACACTCAAACACAGTCGTATCCCTATTGTCAAAATCCGATGGAACTCATAGCATGGACCAGAGTTTACCTGGGAACGCAAAGATCAGATGAAGAATAAGTACCCACAACTGTTCAACGATCAGACATCTACTTCTTAAGGTATTCATTCTCGAGATATCTTTTCCTTTAATTTCGAGACGAAATTCCTTTCAACAAGGGGATGATGTCACAACTCTGTCAAACCATACATGTCCGACACGTTGCAAACCACCAACCCTAACTCAATCTCACACACTTGATCGAACCCACTGAAATCTCATGCATTTAATCGAGCGTAACATCTTAATTTTCGGGACGAAAATTTCTTCAACAAGGGGATGATGTGACAACCCGAGCTTTCAAGTTAACCTTGTTACCATCACCCAACATATTTTTATAGTTTAAATAAACAAATTATTATTAAACCTATTAACAATAAGTAACTTTAAACTAACTAAACTTGATAGACTTAAATGCAAACTAGATCATAGTGGAGGGGCTAGTAGTGGCAAGGTTGTTATTAATATTGTCACACCCGCTACTTCATTTATACCCCCCGTTTGAGTTAATAATATCATTTAATAAGCTATATTAAATGATAAGTAATATTGTCGCTCGACAGTTTGCAACTCACTTACTCCATATTGTCCATTTCCATATTAACAAATGGGTGTTAATAATATTTAAATAGCTATGTAAATGATATAGTTATCGCTCCGCTATGAAAATGCAAATTCGAATCTCAAGGTTGTTAACAAATGGTGAGTGGTTGCCACCCCCCTGTAAACCAGCCCCCATTCTTGGCTTTTTCATCTAAAGAACCCTCCACCTCACCTACTCCATTTATTAAACATCTTAAAGCTCCCTGTCGTCACCCACCAAGAACCACCTGCTGTGAAACCAACCATCACGCGCAAGTCCCTTCAACAACTTCATTCTTAGTGACCTCTCCACCGACGACACTCTCATCAAACTACGGTGCTCCGACTTCCCCGTCCCTACGCGTCCTCCTCTCAACGGTGTCGACGATCCTTCTCAACCATAACGACACATCATGACTAACCGCAGCCCTCGTTCGCCCGGTACGGTATGTTCTCTCGCTCGTTTCGCACGATCGGTTACGGTTACGGTTTCATTCCTCGCTTGGTCGAGGGAGTTACGGGTTGTGATGTTTATGTGCACGGTTGTGGTTGTGGTCTCCTCGGTGGTGGTATGCTTTTCTCATGTGCGTGTGTTCAACCGTGGGGTTGGGTTAGGGTGGTTTGGATCTTTGGTTTGCGTCGTGCATATACACGTACGTATCCTTTATGAGTTCTTATGGGTAAGATTTCATGTGAGTATATGTGTTCTTTGTGACAATATGGATGATTATGTATGCTTCTGCGATTCGGGTGGTTTTAGTACCGGGTATTACACACGTAAACATGGGATGTGTTAATCTGCTGCGTAACCGTAAGTATGATCATTGTAACGGGATTTTTGCGATGTGTATATATATACATGTTCAGCGTATATACATGTATATATATAACCGTGCGTGCGCGCTGCTTGATATATGTATATATGTACATTCAGTGTGTGAGTATGTATGCATAACCGTATGTATGTTGATGGGTGTGGGTATATATATATATATATATATATATATATATATATATATATATATCAAATTGTATGTATGCTTACTGTAATGTTGGGTGGATGCATGTGATAATTATGAGTGTTCTTGTGTAAATATATATGTTCTGCGAATATATGTAGGTATATGTATACATATATTTTCCTTGGTGTGTGCTTAGCCTCATGGATATATGCAAATGTATGCATGTGTTGTCAAAGTGGGTATGGTAATTGTTCATGGGGTGGGATGCACGTGTGAATGTTCTGCATTGTGTTTCATGTGATGATATGTACTCATGTATGCATGCATGCTAAATAATTCAATACATATGAATTTTGTTGTGTGGCAATATGGGCAGTGGACTTTTCTTTAGGCATGCATATGTGAGCATAGTTTTGTGTGTGAGTGTTTCAGCAGAAAAGGTGGGTTATCAAATTTTGTATGTGTGTACCGTGATGTGTGCTTGTTGTGTATGTCGTGTATGTAGTGAGGATGTGTATGCCATGGTGAGATGTGCATCATGTTGGATTGTCTTTTTCTGCCGTGCATATGCTAGTGGAGATTTGTTCAATAATTGACATGAATGAAGGTTTTGTTTGTGTGAATATTTTAATCATGTGCATATGAAATTAGGTGGGTAATAATTCATATATGTGGGTTTTGTAGGGGTGAGTGCATGGTGTGCTGGTATGCATGTGCTGATATATATATATATATACGAGACTGGACATTTTAAAAACTACAAAATTGAGGAACTAATAAATAAAAATATATATTGCGACGTAACATCTATTATTTACAAAAAGGTTTGTAATATATATTTTTCATAAAATACATGTGTCTTGTGAAAGTGTACATTCTGTGGTGTTAATGCATTTGAGTGTGTTTGTGTATCATCGACAATCGACATCGAACCGTAACCGAGACGTGAAACGCGAAACCGTACAACTCTTATATTGTAATTAATAATTAATATTAATTATATATACTAAATGAAACACAGGTTAATTGGAAGCCCGATGTCACACCCCAACCTTGACGGCGGAAACGTCGAGGTGTGAGGGTTAAGATCGTTCACAGCCACATAACGCTATTAATAACCCAAATATATTATTCATAAGTGTAAATTGTACCATTACAAATATAAGTCTCAAAAAAGTAAATAACATAACACAAGATGCAACAATCCAATTTATTTCGTTTAGCTAGGTCCAAATCCTAGTTTATTGCAAACTTCAAATGATGACTTCAAGCGTGGGCATTTCCTGAAACATGTTAAAAATAACGGGTCAACTATAAAGTCGGTGAGTTCCCAAGGGTTTCACATACATAATATACCATGGATATCAAGTAGCAATTCATGTCATAGGTTATGAGTTAGCAAGTTTATAAAGCACATATAGTACAATCAAACCTCGACTAGATTATATGTTTATATGAGTGGCTAAGTGTACTTGGTTCCCTAGTGCACAAGCATACGGCTCCTAGGAGTCGGCAATACATCGACTTTAGCACCAAATAGGCTTGTCAGGCCCAAAGATCTAAGACGTCGCCAGGCTAGCAATAGTTAATGATTGTAAACAATATATGTAACTCTTATAAGACTTACAATAACACAAATAACCATGACAAAAATAAAAGTATGAATTGCATGTGCTTTTATAAGATCTAAACGTTTATAAGTGTATGTTGAATAATGTAACATGTTTCACCCCAAAACGGTGTGAAATAGCATAAAAAGGGGCAAGGAAACTCACATGTCAAATAAGTATATAATGACGATTGATAAGAATAAAAGTAGGCGTCGTTCCAACGTGAATCGTTAAAAGGCACCTAAATATGTAAATATATATTCACAAGGTTAAGTCTTAATAATAAGCTTTAATGTTTTAACGTGAACTAGGGTTTCAATTGGAATTGTGAGGTTCGTCGAGTAATTAAATTTATAAAGTAATTATTCGCGTTTCGATCCATTAGAAGAATTTAATATATGTGTTTTAGTATTTTAAGAATGAATTTTAAGTATAAAAATTGATAAGGTTTAATATATATAAAACTTTATAATTATTTAAGATTAATTGGAATAACGTTTTGATTAATAACAAATTATTAATCTAACCTTTAGTTAGTATATTTTATAAGAGAGTAATATTTTAGAATGATTTATGAAATTATAAAATATATAATTTCTACAAACTTTTATTATTTATTATTTGAGACAAATAATTATTCATTATTTGAAACAATAATAATTAATAACTAAAACATGAAAATAATCTAATTGTAATGTTTTGTTAAGATAAACAAATTTTAAAGTCTATTTTATAAGTTATTTAACTAGTTTTATTATTTGTTTTAATAAAATAAAATAAAATATTAATATATTTTAAGAAATAAATTTGCAGAAATTGGTTTGATGTATAGAAAAATATTTAGAGTTTATAAAACTGGTTTCAATAATTTTTAGAATTTTTATACAATTTTTAAGGGCCAAAAAGGCCTTCTAAAAAAAGAATGGGGGTTGCCGGGTTCGAACCCGGGACCTCCCGTGTATATTGTGCATGTATTACCGGTGAACCAAAGGCCGTGGCCGCATTAGGCCTCGGTTTTTAATTGTTTTAAAGTCGAATCGCTTAAATCCCCCGAAACCCATGAACCCTAATATGAAAACGAATCAATCGAGCCTTTAGTCGATGATTACAACCAAATTAACCATGGGGCTTTTGTTCCCCATGCTTAATCGAGCAGGTTCATGTATTTAATTTACCTGATCGAGTTCGAATCGCGGGTGAACGCCACAAAGAACAGTCGCGGCAGGGGAGTCGATCGAAGGAGACGGAATAAGCAATGAAAATCCAATTAATCCTGTGTGCAGCTTCTTATGGTGATGGGGAATGAAAGCCTTCAATCAAACTCGATTAAGGATGCTCGTAATGTGGGTTGGATTGAGTTGCAGGTCCGCGTAATGTGGAGGATTGGATTTGTGTGATTGGGTGTTTTCAGATGAAATTGAGAGTTGTAGACGTTTAGTATTAATCATATGATCGTGTACGTTCGATTAATTAGATTATTATTGCCGTTTAATGCTCGAACGGCTAATGAGTTTAAGTGTGATCGGTTACTCGATTTTTGGAACCCATAACCGCTGTTAAACTCAATTAAAACTCATAAACAGGTTTAAATCGTGTTCACGAAGCTTTTAGAATGGTTTGATTTATTGATTTGGAGCGTTTGAGGGGGTATTGGCCCTCGCCGGAGCCGACCGGAGGTGGCCGGACCCGGTCACCGGAAATACGGGATGGGCGGGGGGTTTGGGTTGAATTTTTGAGATTTTACACAAAGGGCCCCTTAACTTTGAGTCCCTTTTATTTGATGCTAAAACTTTAATCTATAGTTTATAAAATTACATTAAGACCCCCTCATCTTTTAAACTTTAATCTAACTTATTTAATTATTCAAGTTTTTATTATTATTATTATTATTATTATTATTTCCATTATTATTATTATTATTATTATTATTATTATTATTATTGTTATTATTAATGTTATTATTATTATTATAATTAATATTACTATTTATTTGATTAGAACCTTAAGTAAACAAGGAATGAAACAAGGATAGCCCACAACGTTTCATAAATGGCATGAATGGTCCTTACAAGAATTTAACGAAGTTAACTTATGTTTAACGAAAATACGAAATGTTACAGTCTCCCCGACTTAAAAGAATTTCGTCCCGAAATTAAGAAATGAAACTATACAAATAAGAACGGGTATTTCTTCTTCATGTGCTCCTCACGTTCCCAAGTAAATTCGGCACCACGTTTATTCTCCCAACGAACCTTGACGATTGGGGTAGTGGTAGTTCTGGTCTTCTTCATAATGCGATCCATGATCTCAACAGGTTTCTCAACGAAATGCAATGACTCGTCGATCTGGATGTCTTCCAACGGAACATGCAGACTTTCATCAGCCAAGCACTTTTTCAAATTTGAGATGTGGAACACAGGATGAATCCCACTAAGGTCGGAAGGTAATTCCAGTTTGTAAGCCACTTTTCCAATCCTTTTCAGAATCTTGAAAGAACCTACAAATCTTGGAGCCAGTTTACCCTTCTTCCCAAAGCGAACGACACCCTTCCACGGTGAAACCTTAAGAAGAACCATCTCCCCAACTTGAAATTCCAACGGTTTACGTCTCTTATCAGCATAGCTCTTTTGTCGACTTCTTGCCACTTCAAGGTTCTTTCGAATGATAGAAACTTTATCGGTCGTCTCTTGTATAAGTTCAGGACCAGTGATGAAGTTTTCACCAATGTCGGTCCAGCAGATCGGTGAACGGCATTTACGACCATAAAGCGCTTCGAACGGTGCCATCTTGATACTCGAGTGGTAACTATTGTTATACGAAAATTCCGCTAGCGGTAGATGCGTATCCCAATCACCACCAAAATCAAGGACACAAAGGCGTAGCAAATCCTCTAAGGTTTGGATGGTTCGCTCGGTTTGACCATCAGTTTGGGGATGGTAAGCCGTGCTTAGATCCAATTGAGTACCCAAGAGTTCTTGCATAGACGACCAAAAGTGCGAAGTGAAACGAGCATCTCGGTCGGATATGATGTGAAGAGGTACCCCATGACGACTTACAATTTCATCAACGTATATACGAGCCAACCTTGATGTCTTGTAAGTGTCACGTATGGGTATAAAATGTGCCGACTTGGTCAGTCGGTCGACGATCACCCATATGCTGTCATGTCCACGAGAGGTTCGGGGTAGCTTGGTTATGAAGTCCATGGATATGTGTTCCCACTTCCACACAGGAATCTCGGGTTGCTCAAGTAATCCACTTGGACGTTGGTGTTCGGCTTTAACCTTCGTACACGTGAGGCACTTAGCTACATAAGTCGCTACATCTTTCTTCATTCCAGGCCACCAATAATGACCACGCAAATCCATGTACATCTTGTCGGAGCCAGGGTGAATAGAATAACGAGTTTGATGAGCTTCGTTCATGACAAGGGTACGAAGGTTATCACGATTTGGAACCCAAATTCGGTTTGCGAAATACATCAACCCATTAGGTTTCGTCTCCAGTTGAGTTAGAAGGTTATGCTCCAGTTCATCCTTCATTCTTCCTTCTTGTTGAACCCTTTGTTGAGCCTCCAAGATACTAGACTCGATGTCACTATCTATTCTCAAGTTTTGTAGCAGTACAGTAGCCTCGTTGACATCTAGTCGAATTTCAGTATCGAATCCTCTCAAGGTGTCAAACCATTGCCGTCGATCGCGAATTTCTTGGAACGAGACCATCTTGCTATGAACCTTTCGACTTAGTGCATCGGCCACAACATTTGCCTTCCCAGGATGGTAACGAATGTCACAGTCATAATCACTAATCAACTCAACCCAACGACGTTGTCTCATATTGAGATCTTTTTGATTAAAAACGTGTTGAAGGCTTTTGTGATCAGTGTAGACTATACATTGCGTACCATAAAGGTAATGTCTCCAAATCTTCAAGGCAAAAACAACAGCACCAAGCTCGAGATCATGTGTTGTGTAATTCACTTCATGAACCTTCAATTGTCTCGATGCATAAGCTATGACCTTTCCTCGTTGCATGAGAACACAACCAAGGCCTTGTTTTGATGCATCGCAATATACGGTGAAATCATCGTTTCCATCGGGCAGGGTCAAGATAGGAGCATTGCACAGTTTGTGCTTTAATACTTCAAAGGCTTCTTCTTGTTCGGGCCCCCACTCGAATGGTTTATTCTTTTGTGTCAGGGAAGTGAGAGGCTTCGCGATCCTTGAAAAGTTGGCGATGAATCGCCGGTAATAACCAGCAAGACCAAGGAAAGAACGAATCTCGGTTGGAGTCGTGGGAACACACCAATTCTTCACAGCTTCCACCTTTGCAGGGTCAACATGAATTCCTTGGCTATTCACCACGTGTCCTAGAAATTGAACTTCCTCGAGCCAGAAGTCACACTTCGAGAACTTCGCGTACAATTGTTCTTTCTTCAACAACTCAAGGACTTGTCGTAAATGCAGTTCATGCTCGGTGTTAGTCTTGGAATAGATAAGTATGTCATCAATGAAGACGATCACAAACTTATCTAGATAAGGTTTGCATACTCGGTTCATAAGATCCATGAAGACAGCAGGAGCATTGGTTAAACCAAAAGGCATCACCATAAACTCATAGTGCCCATAACGAGTACGGAATGCGGTTTTAGGGATGTCATCATCATGGACTCGTAATTGATGATATCCAGAACGTAGATCAATCTTCGAGAATATAGCAGCTCCTTGAAGTTGATCAAACAAGTCATCGATGCGAGGAAGAGGATAGCGGTTCTTGATGGTAAGCTTGTTAAGCTCACAGTAGTCGATGCACATACGAAACGATCCATCTTTCTTCTTCACAAAGAGGACAGGTGCACCCCAAGGCGAAGAACTAGGACGAATGAAACCCTTCTCGGTTAGCTCTTGAAGTTGACTAGAAAGTTCTTGCATTTCTGATGGTGCAAGTCGATACGGTGACTTAGCCACGGGGTTTGCTCCCGGTATTAGATCAATTTTAAACTCAACTTCACGCACGGGAGGTAAACCACTAAGGTCGTCGGGAAATACTTCCGGAAAGTCTCGGACAATCGGAACGTCCTTAAGTTCTTTCCCTTTGACTTTTGTGTTGACCACGTAAGCCAAGAACGCCATATAGTTCTTACTTAAACACTTTCGGGCTTGAGTGCAAGACATGAGTTTAAGCCCTTTGGAAGATTTTTTGCCAAACACTTTTAGAGTATCGCCAGATGATAACGGTATACGGATGCACTTCTCGAAACAAACGATCTCGGCATGGTGTTTGGCTAACCAATCCATACCAATGATGACGTCGAAGCTCCCAAGTTTCATAGGGATAAAATCAATAAGAAAATCGTGGGTGTCAAGACTTAAGATGCAATCACGGATAACGACATCCACGGTGATCGATTCTCCATCGGCAACTTCAACGGTGAGAGGTCTTTCTAGTTTCGTATGTGGCTTAGCAAGTACGGGTTCAAACTCTAATGAAACAAAACTCTTATCGGCTCCAGAGTCAAATAGAACGTATGCATAAGTATTATTAATAAGGTACATACCTGTTCAAGGTTTAAGGCATTTAGCGATATAGGTATTGTATGAAAAAAAAACTTAGATCATAAACGTTAGGGTTGAATTTAGCATACCGTTCACCACATCGTTGTTTGCTTGTGCTTGATTAGCATTGATGTTGAAAGCACGTCCCCGGGCTTGTGGAACATTACCCGCAAGACGAGGGCATTGTAGACGAACATGACCAGGATCTCCACAATTATAGCAAGCACGATTGGTGACAGTTGTGGCGTTGTTAGGTGCACGACGGCAAACCGCAACCAAGTGACCGTATTTGCCGCATAAGGTACAGATGCGGCACGGGGCGTTCCCCGGATGATGATACTTACAGGTGTTGCACATAGGTTGAAGGCCAGCATAAGCCCCAGCCACAGGCACTTGGGTCACAGGTGTAGCCGCAGGTACCAGTTGTCTTTGAGATGGTTTGGGTGCAGCCACAGCATAATTGCGTGTTGGCGTAAACTTGCGCTTCTTATTGTTGTTGTTGTTGTTATAAGATGGTTCAGCTTTGGTTTCCTTAATAGCTTCAGTAACCGCCCTTTCCACTTTCTTTGCACCCTTCACAGACATGGTGCCCGCTCGTATATGATTCTCGGTGAGTTGAGCGGTAATAGTAATGGCTTCTTCCAAGGTCGTGGGTCGGCTACCCACCACGGCATCTTGGATTTAGGGTGGTACACCCTTGATGAATTTTTCAATGTTACGGGGTACAGTGTCGACCATGTGAGGCAGCAGGATGCTCAGTTCGTGGTGCCTGGTTGAATAAGTTAGGTGATCACCACCGTCTTGTTTTAGGTTCCAGAACTCCTCCTCAAGCTTTTGTATTTCACTCCTTGGGCAAAACTTGGCGATGGCAATGGTCTTGAACTCTTCCCAAGTGAGTGCTAAAATAGCATCAGCTCCTCGATTTCTTTTCTCGCTATTCCACCAGGTAAGTGCCCTTTGTTGTAGCATACTTGTGGCATAACGAACTTTGAGTGCCTCGGGACACTCACAGTTGACAAAAGTGTTCTCCATACTCTCGAACCACTCAAGAAGACCAGTGGCTCCTTCCTTGCCACTAAAACTAGTGGGCTTGCAAGAGCTAAAGTGCTTGAAAGTGCAGGTACGGGTGTTCCCTTGTTGATTGTTGTTATTCTCTCCATGAGCACCACTATTGTTCCCATTAGTGTTGTTGTTGCTATTAGCCATCAGGGTGCTATTAAGCTCAGCAACCATGGTTGGGAGTACAGCAGCCATTTGTCGGGCAATCATTGCTGCAAGCTTACGGTCGGAACTTCCACGCTT